>CM050920.1:12105867-12657318 GCA_027742785.1 Vigna reflexopilosa
AGAATCAAGGATCACGTAGTTCTGGGAGCCATTTGTTTGTTGTTTGAAATTGTAGATATTTTTAGATTTTTTGTATATTTCTAAAGTAAAGAGAAAAGGTTTTTTAGCACAAGGACGATGCGTGCGATCACACATGTGCCTAAACCTTTAAAATATATTTTTTGTAATTTTAGAAAAGAAGAAGAAAAGGTTTTGGCACAAGGACGATGTGTGCGATCACACATGTGCCTAAACCTTTTAAAATATTTTTGTTATTATTTGAGAAGAAGAAAAGGTTTTAGCACAAGGACGATGTGTGCGATCACACATGTGCCTAAACCTTTTAAATATTTTTATTATTATTATTTTTATTGTTTATAAAAGTATATTTAAAAAGGTAGATAAATATTTAGAATGGAAACCAAAGGAAAGATAAAAAATAAAAATAAGATAAATAAATAAATAATGATAACAAAAGGTGTAGAGGTGCTTAAATAAGAGAAAGGGGTGTCTAAGCTATTTTTCCTTTTATACACGGATTGGGCCTAAGCCCAAGTGGAAGAAGGGGTGTGAAAACGAAACAAGGGGGTGCCAACCAAATTAAATTCTGATGACAGATTGGGCCAAAGCCCAAGTGGAAAAAGGGGCTCGACTTAGAAGAAATAGGGGTGGCAGAGGAGAAACGGTCAGAAGAAAAGGGGGTGGCAGAGGAGAAACGGTCTGAACCAAGGCCCAAGACCTTCTTCCCAGCTGAAACACTAGGGGTTCTGCCCCTTTCCTCCCATTCTCCCTCATTTGAAAAAATGAAAGAGACCTAGGGTCTCTCCTTCCCCAAGCGCGACCACACGCCGGTTTCCTCTTCTCCAAACGGCCGCTGCCCCCCGACAGGCACCGCGCCATCCGGCCATCCCTAGCGTCGCTAGCACTCGTTCCAACCCTTCCTCTCTTTCCTCTTGTTGTTTTCTTGACTGTACAATGGGCTATGTGTGTGGATGTTGTTCGGTGATGACGAAGGTGAAGGCTGATTTGGAGATGAAGATGATGAAGTGGGGGAGCGGCGATGATGGCGTGAAGGAGGATGACGGGTTCACGGGGTGATGGGCAAACGTCGAAGGTATAGTGGATGGCGGAGTTGAAGATGATGAAGATGAATATGAAGATGGTGGAAGTTTGAAGTGGAAGCGTGAAGGTTGTAGGTTTTCACGGTGGTGTTGAGTTTTACAGCAACACGCCGACAACGACAAGTTTAGTGATGACACGAAAGGATGTCTCGGTGGTGTTTGAGTTGATTGATGGTGAAGGTGAATGGGGTTTCGTGGTGACGAGAGAAGAAGTTGATGGTGGCTGGGATGGAGGCTGTTTGACAGTGGAGGTTGAATGATCTGGCGAGGTTGATGACAATGGTGGAGGTGGCTGTGATGGAGGTTCGAAGGGCTTTGGTTGAAGATGATGGGGGACGATAGTGATAATGGAGTGATAATGGAGCTCTTGTGAACAGGTGCTACGTGATGAAGCTCCGGTTTCCTGATTCTTCCCTTCATCGTGCCCTCATGTTGTTCCCACTTCCTGTTGCTTTTGGTTGTAGGTGAGTGTTGGATTGTGCTCCAACCGTGAGGAGTGGTGGGGGTCATTGGGGATGAATGACAGTTGAAGAGAAAGGAATAGAGGATGGATGTTGCAGTATTATGGGACGGCGAGAGGTTGCAGACCAGAACATGTATTCACACCACAATCTTATGCAACACACACAGCAATCATATACGACCCACACAACCTAACAAGCAAAAGCCGAGATATTGAATGCAGTAATCAACCCAGAGGTGCAAGGCAGTTTACCTGCTGGAGCTTGGTTCGTTCTTGGTTAAACTTGTATCTCGGATGGATTCTCCTTCTTTTGACTGGCTTCCTTCTTTTCTTCCTCGTGTAAAATGGAGTCTTCCTCCTCAACAGTGGACAATGCTTCAAGATGAAGAAGCCTCCCTCAGTTATTGCCTTTTTTTTTGTCTCCCGAAAATAACAGCCCCCCTCTCTGCTCCCTCTTTTCCTGTTGTAGTGCCCGCCAGACTTTACAGATGGAATCTGTACAGGCACCACATGGGCACCCGTGGCAGACAAAAGTGAAGGTGTCAGCCAAAAATATTCTCTTTTTCAGAAATTCATGCTGTCCGTAACTTTCGCTTTAGACAAAATCGAAGGTGGGAATCATTACTGGGAATAATTTGAGACGTAGTGGTAGGCCCCTTTTAAAACACAGCCAGCCCCGCGAACGACCATTAGAAAAACTCAATATCTGTTTGGACGAACGCCATCAAGACCGAACGTTAAATTGAGAATAAACCATAAAGACCGAACGCTCAACTAACATAAGAAAATGACCGAACGCTATTTGCTGAACACCACTTGGTTGAATTCTATTTCGACGAACGCCAAGAGATCATACACAATTAGGACGAACGTTAAAACCGAGTCACCATACTAGATTGAATACTATTGGGCCGAACATTGTGAGATCAAACATACTAGGTCGGACGCTCAAAACCGAACGCTGAAGAGAAACATCGTGGAGACCGAGCGTTCAAATGAGAATAACATCACCAAGACCGAACGTTCAGAGGAAAACCGAACGTTCACTGAAACACTATGACCGAACGGTTGACTCTCTGCATGGCCGAACGTCCTAAAGGAATGAACGCTTGAGGACGACCGAACGGTTGAAGCTGAGAATTGCCGAACGTCCTGAAGGTAAGAATGGACGAACGGTCGAATAATGAACGCTTGAGGACGACCGAACGGTTGAAGCTGAGAGTTGACGAACGTCAATAAGACGGGACGACTGACAACACGTGAGAACGAACGGCCGAGCGCTTGAGCTCCGTGATATTTTTCAATAAAGAACGAACGGTTGCATGTAGGGTGAAGGAACCGATCGTAAAAAAGATATGGAGGAGAGAAACGCATGGTAAAGGACGAACGGTCTCGATATTGGTAAACGAAGGACGAACGGTCGCTCAGTGTACATGACCAACGGCTCGGTCGTACAGTACAAGGCCGAACACTTTCTTTTTTTTTTTCTTTTTTTTTACTTTATACTCATGATGAAAATAAAATACAACAAACATATTACCCAATCCGGACGAAATTGGGTGTTGACAAAGTTAAATGTGAGACACAGGGTTTCACACTCAACTGCCAAAAACAAAAACGACATGTAAAACAACCTGCATAGACAAAACCTATGTGCTTGTACAACAAACTAGACTATTTTACAAGCTGCAGTTGATATTTGGATTTTACCTCACATATTAGAAACTAGACTATTTTACAAGTTGCAGTTGATATTTGGATTAAACCTCACATATTATATAGTTTGGTTTATCTTTCCATCATCAACTTTTATACTTTAAGAACTTAATTTTACCTCACATATTATAACTAACAATTGGGAATAAAGTCAAAGAATTGTTAATCTTTTCCTTTTTCCCTTTGCCTAAATTATTTCCTTTTTTATATTCTAAGTACAAAATTAAGAAAGAGTGCAAGTGCATAAAATTTTCATTGATGCCTTTACTCTTTCAACCTTGTCTTTTACAAGTTACTTAACTGTGCATGATCCTAGCACCTATGTATTATTCAACCATAGTTCAAGTAACCTCAATAATTTTTAGCTTTCAATTAAGGCCAACTTGTGATTTGTGTATGTATGTAGCTCACTACATGTAGGATGGACCCTTTAACGTCTTTATTTGGATTTTAGTGAATTGCATTTTTGGACCAATCATTGATAAGAAAAATCCTTCTATTTAATAAATAAATGATAGGAACAATCAATAATACTTCATTTCTTTAATTTTTAAAATGGTTATTAAATGTCTTATATAATTATGCTTTTCATAACATCGGTTCCTAAAGTTGTTTGCCTTCACTGTTTCGATTCCTGCTCCCCATTCTTGCATTTGCTTGCTTCATGTGTTCCATAGTAAAACTTCTATACATTAGTTTGATCGATGCTCAATACTTCTTAAAGTTATTACATTGTTACTAGACTGTAGGGTGGTCTGAAACCTGGATTCCATGGACTTGAAATCGAATCATACTCTTGTTCTCACTGATTTTGCACCTGTACCAAAGTCTAGTCTGTATAAGGCAATAAACTCTTGCAAATTGACCTTAAGAAGTTGTAATAAGCATAATTAAACTTGTTTGAATGAATTTTCATGAGCCAATTGTGCATTGAATTGAAAGTATGCAAATTAGTCATTATATTGGGCCAATTTTTACATGAAGATTCAGTCATAACCAGTTTTTGCATTTTTCCTTGATTTTATTTTTTATTTATTTTGAAATGTATTCTAGTACATTTCTTAGGTTCCTTTTGAGTCCCTACGTGTTTCATAACTGTTATTTCTTGCTTGTATCAGTTTTTGTCATTCTAAGTGCCAATTTCTTTGTTTGAAAATTGGTGTTGCCCTGACTGTTTATTGGTGTAGTGTTAAGATTTGGATTGGAGTTTATATTGTTTGTTTGTGCTGATGTTAAGATCTGTGGTGCAATTTCCAACTTAGAGACCTTATTCATCTGAGGTAGCATCTTTAGGAAGAGGAGCTGAAACAGAATCTGGGTTGAATAGGTAACTTTTAGCCAGCTGCAAGTGCTAACTTCAGTACAAAAATCTACAACCCGTGAGTTTTTGTTAATGCATGTCATCCATAGTGAATTTCCAACCATTCTAGCTCTGCATTGCGTTTTAGATCCAAAATATTGTAGAAATTGATCATGCTTGACTGTTCAGGTTGAATTATAATTATTTGTTATGATTGGTGTTTTTGCTTCTGTTGTTAACTGTGTGAATTTGTTCCAGCTTTCAATATTAATTTTCAATTCGTGTTTAGGTGCTTGTGTAGCAAGATATTAACCTGTAAGAAAATGAGAGAATGTGTAGCCTTGGTGATATGAGCTCAAACATGCCAAAACTTGAATTTGATTACACAAAATCTGCATAAAAATTCATTTTTGGATTAATCATGTGTAATCTGTTTCTGTCCAGATTTATTGTTTCTAAAGCATGAGACAAGTTTCTTTGATGTTTTAAAGGTTTTGTGAACATCCTTTAAGCACCACACCAACTAGATTTTGTCAACAGCTTTGTTATTAAATGAAAACTCTTTTCACTTCATAAAATCAATTCAATTCATCCCCGACTCAGTTATGTATCAAACTGGACCCTATAACCTCTTCTAAAAGACTTAAACCTTCCAAAATTGGTTCAAACTGTCATGTAGACATAGTGAGGGCAGCACGTGAATGTAAACAAGGTATAACAACAACCCAACCTTTTAACATTTAAGTATAGCAAATTTCACTACACCAATTCATGATGTAAGAAGGTAATATACCTATTATTCTTAGACAAAGCAAATCTATAACGTCCAACTAATCTGTCACTCCAAACCTACTTCTATTTTCTTCATGAAGGTGTTCAATTTCTTTTTTATTATTCATGCAATTTTCTAATAGATCAAGAATCTGCCTGTCAAGGTTTAATGTGGTCTATCTTGATTCTTCTTGATCCATCTTCAGCTTCTCAATATATCTGCAAAACTCTTCATTTAATGTCTCTGCAGCCCTCAACCTTTTTATCATTTCTTGAAGCTCTAAGTCCTTCTCGAGAAGATTCTCTAAATTTTTAACTTGATGACTTAAACGACAATTTGCACCTTTTATCTGTTGCAACTCTTTATCCATCCTCTGAATAGACTCATTTAGATAAACATTCTCAGCTTCTTTCACCTCAATCTTTTTGCTTAACATCTCAAGTTGTTGGATTAAATTGACGAAGAGGGAAATGTGTTCTCTCTCCTTTTGCCTCCTAGGTATAATCCCTTGGTCATTATGAAGGAATGACTTAATTCCCGAGCTTGGGAGAGGAAGTCTGTCACAGCTGATATATGCAGTAAAACACTTGAACTCACCACCAAAATCAAATTTAATAGCATCAAATGCTGGAACAGTGATAAAATTGACTCAAGAAAGTGTAATTTCACATATCCTCTTATCTTTATAACTCCAACCCTACTCTTTATCTTTCTAACTCAAATCCTCTTACTTCTATCACACCATGCATACCTAAAATAAAACATGCAGGAACTTCATTCCTCTTTTCTTCACTAAATCCCTCTATATTTTATTTCTTTCTCATCTTTTTTTAATAACTACCACTACAAGGATTCCTTCATCTACATTTCCTCTCCAATACAACACAACCCATATTGCTTCCTCCATCCTAACTTCCTCTCGTCAATGTTCTCATTAAACATATACTCCTTCAACCCAAGACTCTACTATACATTGACTAAAAAGGTCAGAAATTAGCAATTAACGTAGGAAAGACTAATTTTAAGTAATGTTAACATCCTAAGAAGTCTAAATTAGTCAAATCAAGCTAGAAAACAAGTCAAAATCAAAGATTTACCTCAAACTCAAAGTTTGAGTATTTAGAACCTAAAAATTGTACTTAAAGGGTGAGAAATTGCAACTACACCTAATGTACACTACTTTTAAGTAATGTAAACATCCTAAGAAGTCCTAAAGGGTTAGAAAGAAATCATTATACATGTTTATTGTATGTTCATGTATATGTTGTATGTTGATCTATATCTTGTATGTTCATTTATTAGGCTACAACTTGATTAAGTTAAGTAGTCATTTAAAATCCTACGGTACTACACACATTATCAATGGAATGAGAAGGGTAAAAGTACTATAAACACTTAGAACCTACAAAATATGTGGAAGTACTCTATAAAAGAAGACTTCACTAATAATAAATTGTCTCCCCCAAATTTAATACACAACCCCCTTAGGATGTCTAAGGCATTTAAATATTGAGGATGTCTCTTTACATGAACCTTATTGTATGCCTATCACAGTAGTGTTCAAATTGCCTTCCATGTTGGACTTAAGTAGTAATAGGTTTATTACTTATGTCAAACGGAGTGTTGTTGATTTGGCTAAGTTTATCTCTGTTTGGCTTGTCACAGAACATGGCCCATTTTCCCAACCAACGTGCATGTATGTACGACCGTTGTTATAGTGGAAGGAGAGGTTTGAAGGAAGCTTTTGTCATTGGAGTTGAAGAGTTTGTTGAGACGGCTCGACAATATCAATATTATGCTCTTGATGGAGGGATTTGACGCCTCTGCATCAAATGCGAATGTACAAGGATTTTGAAAGATGAAGTCGTCAAAGTTCACCTATACCAAAGAGGGTTCATGGCTAATTACACGGTTTGGGCATTTCATGGTGAAGAAATTCCTTCCACCTCCACTACAGCAGAAAAGCGGCTTGCATCAGGTTCGAATACTATTGTACATACATCTGAGATAGATCAATTTGCCTATATGCAAGAGATGGTCAACAATGCTCTTCGTCAACATGCTAAAAAAGAAGCAAACAATAGTCATGATGAAGAGTCTCCAAATGAAACCACTCAGAGGTTTTACAATTTATTGATAGAGGCAAATCTACCTGTATTTGAAGGTTCATCTCAATCAAAATTGTTAGTGTGCATTAGACTCATGGCTGGTAAATCTAATTGGAACGTTCCCAATCAAGCAGTGGACTTCTATACAAAATTGATGTTAGATTTGACACCACCAAACAATTCTTTGCTAGTGAACCGCATAACATCAGACTTGGTCTATGCTTTGATGGGTTTACGTCGTACATTCAAGCGTCTGCATCACCATATTCATGTTGGCCGGTGATAGTAACCCCATACAATCTACCACCTGAGATGTGTATGACAAAGCCTGACATGTTTTTAACGTGTATAATACCAGGTCCATCTAATCCCAAATGAACGATTGCTGTTTATTTGGAGCCTTTGATTGATGATTTGAAAAAGCTATGGAATGGTGTTTGGACGTATGATGTTTCAAGGAAGCAAAATTTCCTTATGAGGGCAGCTTTGATGTGGACTATTAATGACTTTCCAGCGTATGGCATGTTATCTGGTTAGAGCACGTATGGTCGATTAGCTTCTCCACATTACATGGAACATACAAAGTCATTCCAATTGAGTTATGGTCGGAAAAGTAGTTGGTTTGACTATCATCGACGGTTCTTGCCCATTGATCACCCTTTTAGAAGAAACAACAAGGCATTTCGCAACGGGCATGTTGAAACGGATATGCCCCCGCCGAAGTTGACTGGATCACACGTTTGGAGAAGAGTGAAAGACTTGCCAAAAGTCACTGAATCTGGTCAGAATAAGACATAAGGGTTTGGAGAATGGCATAATTGGACTAAAAGAAGCATATTTTAGGATCTTCCCTATTGGAAAGACAACTTGCTAAGACATAACGTCGATGTCATGCAATTCTTTAAACCAAAAGCAAATTACACATGTCAAAAGACGAGGCAAGAATTGTGTGTGGATGGATCAAGGAGCTTAGAATGCCAGATGGATATTCTTCTAACTTGTCTAGATGTGCCAATGTTCAGAACGGTACTATTCAAGGGTTGAAGAGTCATGACTGTCATGTATTCATGGAGACCTTCATCCCTCTTGCGTTCAGTAACTTCTTTAAAGATTTGTCTTGCGCGACACTAAAGGAAAATTCCCATAGAATGATGGAAGAAAATATCACAGTTATTCTTTGCAAATTAGAAAGAATATTTTCTCCTACATTCTTTGATTTAATGGAGCATCTTCCAATTCATTTGCATATGAAGCTTGGCTTGGGGGACCTGTGCAATATAGGTGGATGTATCCCTTTGAAAGGTTTATGGGAGAAAATCTAAATGTTCAGTTAAAAATAAAGCTAGAGTAGAAGGCTCAATTTGTGCAGCTTACTTGCACAAAGAGACAACGTATTTTTGTTCACATTATTTCAAAAACTTCATGTTGTCCCCCACTAATGTTAGAAATGAAATGCAATGGCAAGCTGAACCACGTCAAGGTGCATTATCAGTTTTCCGACAATCAGGCCGTCATGTAGGGAAAGAATTCACTCATTGGTTAACTGATGTTGAATTCAACTCTGCTCATGTCCATGTCTTTATCAATTGTAGTGAAGTTAAGCCATACCTTAAGTATGTCATTATCCAACTCTTACCTTTGCAATGGTTAAATTGTTATACACTAATTCATTTCATTTGTACCAGCTCATTTCTTGTGGCTGAGCAAGTCGCAGAAGGAAATGCTTCTGCTAGAATACACTTAGAGTTTCCCCAATGGTTCAAAAATCAGGTCCGTACATTTTCCTATGTTTTGAGCAAGGTTAATTTACTCTTGCTTTTAAATTTTTTTTGGTATCTTTGTTGGTTTTTAATCAGGCATTAACTCGCACGGTTCAAGAGTTAAGACATCTCTCGAATTGGCCAATGAGATGTGTGAAAGAATGGCACACTTACTTCATCAATGGTTACAAATTCCATACACATGAATGGTCTAAAGGAAAGAAAACAAAAAATTGTGGTGTGTCCGTCAAGGGCCTAAAAGAGGGTTGTTATGATGATTTCTACGGCATCATTCATAAAATATATGAGCTAGAGTACAACAACACTACTTCTCCAAACAGAGTAACTTTTGTATTGTGAATGGTTTAATCCTTCTAGAGTTGGTACTAGAGTGGATTCTAGGTTTAACATTGTCGAACTCCACTTGAGATTAAAATATAGACCGTTTGATCCTTTCCTTCTACCAACTAATGTTAGACATGTTTATTATGTGCCATATCCACCATTCCGCAATATTGACAAGCGTGGTTGGGCTGTAGCAATACAAACCAAGCCTAGAGGTAACATTGACTCAAATGAGGTTAAGGAAGATGTTGCCTACCAACTTGATCAAATGTAACAAGCACAAGAAATGATTGAAGTTGAACATATAACCGCATTGCACGACCTTGATGGTGATGGAGATGAATTAGAAGCAGCAATACAAGGTAATGATGATGATGATGATGAAGAAGAAGAAGAAGAAGAAGAAGAAGATGATGATGATGATGAAGAAGAAGAAAATGATGATGATGATGATGATGATGAAGAAGATAAAGATGAAGATCATGATGACGATGATTGAGTGTTGGACATCTATTGTAGTAAATTGAACTATCATTTCAATAGAGTTATGTAAAATACCATCTTAAAAGTTGTATGCAATTATTTTGCATTCACTTTAATTTGTAGTGATTCTTCCTTATTCTTTTGTATTGTTTCACTTTATTTGTAACCATTTTAATGCAGTAATGACAGGACAAGGTTCAGAACATCCTGATAAAGGAAAGGGGGTAGCAAAGCATAAAAAGAGGCAACGGCAGGCACCAAAGTATGTACCTAGGGTGCCTGCTACACTACCTACCATTGTTGCCCCCAGTACATCATCCGTGCGGCCTCTTCCTACCCCTACAGTACACCCTTCTCCTACCCCTGCAGTACACCCTTCTACTACCCCTGTAGCAGACCCTCTTCCTCCTCTTGTGATTATAAACCTCACTCCTCCCCTTATGCTTATTACTCCCACTCCTCCCCTTGTGCTTATTAGCCCCACTCCTTCCCCTGACCCTACTTCTATACCTTCCTCATCTTCTATACCGCCTTCTGAGACTGTCACACCATTTACTGATCCAGATTCAATTGGTGATGGTGAAGGTGTTGACCCTCCCCTCCATGATTGACCATGGATTGAGCCATATGGTAAAGGGTAAGATTTTAATCCCTTTTTTAGCCATACCTTGATGTTTAAAGATTGCCTTAATTCAAATGACTTTTATTATGCAGGTATATTCCATCCAAGGTTGCTTCCCAGTCCATCACACAATCAATTAAGCAACAATTTTTAAGTCCATGGCCTACTTGGAGAACAATACCTAAAGATGACAGAAAGCCATTCTGGCAGTGTTTTCAGGTGAACAACCCATTGAACTAATTGTCATTTTTATTTTAGTATGTTCATTAATCAATGTTTGTTTTGATTAATGTTACAGATGAAGGTGCAGTGGAAACCTGAACATGAAACACAGATACAAAGAAATTTCCACATGAAAGCATCTCATCGGCTGTCAGAGATGTTTAAGGATGACCGTAATGCAGGAGAGCGCCCTTACTAGTTGGGCGAGCACATTTGGAACACTTTTCTGGCTCATTGAAATTAAGTAGAGTTTCGCAATATGTGTGCCAAAGCCCAGAGGAACAGAGCTTCTGAAAAGGGTGGCACCCTGCATATTGGTGGGTCGATCACGATTCATGAGCATGCCATTCGTATGGTAAACTTTCATTACTTTTCTGTTTCTTTCATATATAACTTATGTATTTTCTATTTCATATGTACACTTCTAACTCTAAATTATGTTACAGGCACAAGCTCTAGGACGGGGGTCCATGTTGATGAGGTCTTTGCACAGACTCATGTTCGGAAGGACACTAATGAATTTGTTGATGAAAGATCTCGGAAGACTCATGTAAGCAAATAAAACGGTTACTATTAGTACTTTTTCTTTTATATCATTCCCTAACATTGCTTTTCATGTTTGAATAGGAAGAATTTTCTACGAGACTTTCACAGGTTAGATCTCAACATGGGTCAGCTCCTACACCGGATGATGCTAGTAATGCAAAAGACGACATCCGTAGGACACAGTGCTGGGTCGACATCGTTGGTGGGAAGAAAAAGGGACAAGTGTATGGTGCAGGACAACTTGCTGCAAACTATACAGCATCAAGAGGAGGTACTCTGAAGCACCACCCTTCTTCTTCCACCACTATTGCTGACGAGGCCGTTGTCCGCCTCACGCAGGCACTGGAGCAACGTGACCAGGAAATCACTTATTTGAGAGTAGAGTTTAGAAACTTTAAGGCCCTAGTCATGAGAGTGTTGCCTGAAACTTCACAGGATCAGTTCATTATCCCTCCGACCCAGCCACGACCCTCTCCATCATCCTCCGTCCCTCAACAGCCCACATCAGTCCATCCCTCATCAGTCCAGCCGACATCAGTCCAACCCACACCAGTCCAGCCATCTATAGAGGAGTAGGATGATGAAGATCATTCTGATGATAATTATGTAGATTATTAGTTTTATTTTTTGTTATTGAACACATTTGAATATTAGAACATTTGGATGTTAGATCATTTGGATGATTTGGATGTTAGAATCTATATGTTAGATTGTTTTATGTTTCATTTATAAATACATTTTCTATTGATGATTGGATGATTTAGATGTTATATTGTTTTTTCTGATCAATGATTAGATCATTGAGATGCACATTATGTAGGTCTGTATGTGGTTGGAAAATGTTATGCAGGTCTATTTGTGCTATGAATAATTTATGCAGGTTTGTTTGGTTGGATACGAAATACAATTGTGCCTGACATTTGCTTGGAACTTACCGAAGGCTTTACCGAAGACTTTAGCCCTTCGGAAATATCCGACGGCCTCTGGCCCTCGGTAATTACCGAAGGCTTGTGTCCTTCGGTAATTACCCATGGCCTTTGGACCTTCGGTAATTACCAAAGTCATTTCCCTTCGGTAAATGTTAGCGACAAGAGATTTTCCGGCGGTAATTACCGCCCTTCGGTAATTACCGAAGCCTTGTGCCCTTCGGTAATTACCCACGGCCTCTGGATCTTCGGTAATTACCGAAGTCATTTCCCTTCGGAAATTATCGAGGACTTCCGCTCTTCGGTAATTACCGAAGGCCAGAGGCCCTTAGTAAATGTTAGCGGCAAGAGATTTTCCGATGGTCTCACAGCCGTCAGTAAGTGGTCATTACCGACAGCTTCAGGCTGTTACCAACCGCGTCAGTAAGTGTTTGTAGTTTTATTTTATTTTTACTTTGGAATGATTGTTGTCTAATAAAGTAAACCAATACCACAAGCATTTTATTAAAGGTCGAGATTGATTTAAGAAATTTTTTTTTTCAAAGTGTAACAAAATAGACATACTAAACGTGTTGTTTTTTGGCACGAAGGGGCTTGCTATTACTTTTGTCTCCTCCACTGCCGACTCTGAAGTTCGTAATCAGGTCAAGGCCCCTCTTTCATGGAGATGTATTAACGTTTCTTTTGATGTATTAACCTTTCTTTTGCACTCTGACATTAAGAAATTGAAGGAATCAAGGAATCTTGTTTTTAAAATTGATTGATATTTAAAATTTTTCTTTTAGTGATATTTAAAAAGAATTGATGAAGAAAACATATACTAATCTCATGTTTTTTAATTTTTCTATTTTTTCTTTATTTTTATTTCATTCTAATTTCCATATATATATAACTTCCCATGCTAAAAACTAGTGTTGCATGTTTTCTATTCATAAAATATAGAGATATCGTAGGCCTTGAAGCTGATGTTGTAACAGATTGGTTGAATCTATGTAGGAACATGGTGAAGCTCAAATATGTGTACCATTTTCAGTTGTGAATATAGAACTGGAAACCATTGAAGATGTTGGTGTTGGAGACATTAAAGAAGCTTCTCCAGGTTATTACAAGATCTCTTTTACTTTTTGTTATCTTCATATCGTTCTAAGAGAGATGACATGAATTTTATCACTTGAATGTGTTTTTATTGTTTTTCTTTTGAATGACATGTATGGTTACCTTTCCCTTCCTTTTAAGAGAAACCTGCTGAGATTACTGAAGTCACTTTGAATTTGTTGAATTGCTATGCGTAATTGTGGTTAATAAGGATTGGTTGGATGATGTTGAAAAACTCAAAAGCGTGCTTTGATTCTACGTTTGAAGGATCTTAAACATTAAGTGGTGAAAAGTCTTAAAAAAGTAGTAGCGCTAAACTACATATGTATTGTATGATTACCTTGTAATGATGTTATGATGTTCTGTAATGACCGAGTAGTGTAACCAAATAGGTTTTGTAGATCTGTGTTGAGAATGAATGGAGAAATTTGATTGTCAATACAAGGCTTATGCTTTATGATTAATATGTATGAACAATTGTATGAATCATGTTAATATATGTTGAATAATATAATTTATTTTATATAATAATATTTAATTTTAATTTATATTATTTTATTGTTTATTTTGTTATTAAAATCAATTTTATCACAATCAATAAAAAAAATTAATTTATATACATTTCTGACAGCTTTTGTAAAACTCCTACAAATCCAAACGATTTTTGCTAAACCCCTGCAAATACCAGCGGTTTTTGTAAAACCTCTGTCAATCCCGGCGGTTTTGACAAAACTTCTGCTAATCCCGGCGATTTTTTCAAAACTCCTGTTAATATCATCCGTTTTTCCAAAACCGTCAATAATTATTTACCAACATAACTTTTCTTAGAGGTTTTTTCAGCCGATGGAATTGTATTTTCCGGGGGTTAAAACCCCCGATAACGTAAAAAACAACCTCTACGAAAATTGTAACTTTTTGTAGTGGATTGAGTAATGAATCTTTATAATAATGCAAAAAACTGCATCTGACCAGATTTTAGGTGATTTGTAAAATAATCCTGATACGTGCTCCAAGTTATTCATATTTTACAGAACATTCAAAGCCTAAATACAAAGTTCTTTGCCTTGCAGGTTAGTTTGTTTAATGAAATGGAGGGTAAATAACTATGTTTATTTTTCATTTGTAAGACGTAAACGTCCTGTATTATATCATTTCATGGAGTTGGAGGAGTTGTTCTGCAAATAAATTCTAGGAGACAGGACCTTAAATTATACTCCAATGCCCAAATATTTTACCCTGTTGAGAATTTAGACTTATTAAATATTATTTTAATTAAAATTGGTATGTAAAAGAACCACTGTATTGATTATAATTCCCAACTAGGTTGAGTTAGGGGAAATCCCAGTTAATGGGAGTTACACGAAGGGGCAATGTTCATTGAACTTAATATTTCGTTAGCTTTTGATCATGTCATTTCATCCTTGCCTAACATGAAATATTTCTTTTTGGGTTCTTTTAATTTAGTAGAATTTTCGAGGTTTTGAAGAAACCAAACCCAAATAAATGCTTTAGACGTATCCAAGGTTATGTTTCTAAAACCATTTCAAGTTCATGTAGTTTAATAAGATTCCTCAATCATGTAGAATCTTATTAGCAGACATCATGTGGCATGGTTGAGCGGACTACATAAATGTCATGCACAAACTTTATTTCTGATATATGATTTTCATCTTGTTACATTTTTTTATGGGTTTGATTTTGGTTTTTAGAGTATAGAATTTTTAAGATTTTTTAAAATTACAAGTTTTCCCGACTTTGCATATTTGAGGGGATGATCTTGAGACTTTTGAATGAGATTGAACAGCTTCATGCAGTTCAATCTCATGCTCGATATTATACAGTCTAGAAACTATACTTGGTCCTAATACTCATGGTTATATTTCTTTCTATGGTTTACATTCTCATGGTAGACTCTATGAAAATGGTACTATGGCTACAAGTCAGGTATAATAAGCATTCCTTTTCTGTAGGCATCCTTTGTCTATTACATCAATCCTAGGAGATGACTATAAGCTTTCACCATCGAACATTGGGTGATTGGACATTACAGCTTAAGAATGTTTTTGCCAAGGTAAATTTTGTTCAAAACAACCACTTTTAAAAAGGTCAATAACTAATATTCTGTAATGGTTGAAGACTTATTTCCTTGCAACATTGTACTGGTTAGGTGAATAACTTGAATTATTGTGAAACTACTTGAAGGAGTATACGATTCACTACAGGAAATTCATGGATTATCGGTGGGCTATTACCGACGACCCTTAGGCCTTCGGTAAATTTTGTTTACCGAAGGATTTTCCGGTGGTCTCTAAAGTAGTACACAATTGGAGGATTTTGGCCTTCAGTACTCGACATGGGACATTACTGAAGGAACTTGACCTTCGGTAAGTGGTTGGTGTATAAGAAAATTTTTCCCTCCCCCTCATTTCGCGAAAGGTCTTCTTCCCCCAATATTCAGATTCTCCCAACTCTTTCTTCCCCTAACTCCTTCTCCCAACTCTCTCTACCGCTTGTGCACACTGTTCCCTCCACCATCATTGCGCTCCTGCCTCGTCGTTCAATCAAGGAAGTCGTCTTCGTCATTCGGCCGGCCATTCCAAGAATGTCCTTAGACTCATCTTCTCGAAGGTTCTTGGGCGTTGGCTACTGGTGTTCGCCTGCGCTAGCTGCCGGAGTTTGCCTCTCACATTTTCATAGGGCGAAAATCATGTATTCCCTCTCACATTTTCATTTCGCACTGAAACACATATTCCCTCGCTTCTCTGATTTCCCCAATCTGAGAACCCTCACAGTGATCTTGTCCAAGGGCCGTAGGCGCGGGGTGCTGGAGTTCACCTCCCTCCATTGTGTTTCAACTGCGATGTGAGCTCGTGAACCTCCAATGCAGTTCAATCGTGCCTCCCCAAACCTCTATTGGCCTGAACTTCACTTCCGATTTGAGGACTCCTGTTGTCGACACTTCACTCGCGAGGTAACATCCCTTCGTTCCCCACTTGAAACCCCACAAATATGATATACATGTGTTGGAAATGTGGTGTGGTGTGTGATTTTGTATTGTTCTGATTATTGAATTGATCAATTTGTAAATGTATAATGAGAAACATGAGATTTTGTTCCATTTTCCTCTTTCATTTTATTTGTCTGATCTTGTTTCTGGTTTCTAGTTCTAAATAGGAATCTAGGTTAGTTATTGTGTTCTCATTCAAACAATCAAACATGAGACAACCATAAGCATAAAGAGTTTATTTATGAATGTACATATACCTGGAGGTGTTGCTGAACTCATAGAGTTTGCCACAGTTTGAAAAAATGATGAGGGCAACCTTAGCATCACAAACGACTGAGAGCTCATATAGGCCTTCTTGAGCAAGCCATTTCTTCTCTTGGCAAATGTGACTTGCCTGTTGATTTTGTTCTTTATCCTCTTCAATTCAACCCTCCCTCTTCTCATCTCTCTTTTCTCTCTCTACCTTTCTTAAAAACACACACTCTTTCTCGCTCTGGAAACTCCCTTTCTTGTATTAGTTAACAGATGACTGTGCTTTCTTAAATTGACTCTTTGCTTATGGTACATGATGGGGAATAACATGCTTAAAGAGAAATGTTCTAAAGACAATTAATAAATGGAAATTGAAAAGATTTAAAATGGAAGAGATAAGGAAGAGAGAACTTATGAACTTGAGGACACGCCACTTGAAATGGTCCAAGATAAGTGTCAAGGTTGGATCGCCACTTGCTTCTCCCAAGATAAGACCCAAAAGATGACTTAGAGACAGAATTCTATCTCAAAGAAGATAAGCAAATGAATGCAAATCACTCTTATATTCATTCAATCAAAGGTGTCTACAAAAGGAGACCCCTAGGCTTCTTATATAACCTTTAAGATGAAGTAATTGGAGATTTTTAAGGGATGTGGGACTTGGAATGCTTCCAAGTCTGGACAGCCACGTTTTTAAGTGCTCTTAGTCCCACATCTCTTAATTCTTCCATTCCTAAAGGGTTTATAAGCTTCCTAGCAAGTCTAGAAACTAAAAACTACAAACTATGCATGTTTACTTGCACTACAAACAACAAAAGGAGAAAGCCTATTTATTCTTCTTTTTCTTTAAGTCCAAGCTATGTGAAGTCCTACATTGCTTGTACTATAAAGAAAAGAAGAGTTTATAAGCTTCTCTACAACTAGCAATAACGAAAGAACAAAAGAGGCTAATATAAGCCAATGAAACCTATTATACTTTTTTTTTTGCTTTTTGTCACTCTGAAACTCTTCATTCTTGACCTATGTATGATCATATCATCCCTCCAGGTTAGAGAGGATTCGACCTCGAATCTTTGAAAAAGATGCAAAAAAGAGAGATGAGTGACTTATTTGGTTGATAATCCAAAGGAACTCCTCCTGGATCAAATGTTAACCTGCAAAAAACATCAAACATTTTGTGAATGAATTGATGTTTACCAAACAATGTATATAGAAAAAGAATATTGAAAGAATGGGTCTTTGAAATTGGATTTATTTTTTTAGTGAAAACTAAAAATCCTTCTTTAGAAAAACTTTTATTTTTGTCTTGAGTTAAGTTTAAAAAAGAAAACATTAACTCAAGATGTGGTTTGGAAATGGTGTGTGAAGAAGTGGGAATAAGAGATGAGAAAGGTGGGATATTTTCACAAAAGTTTTGAGGAAAAGAAGAAAGCTTAATAATTGGAGAAAAGTGGAAGGATGGAAAAACTCCCCTAAATTTGCTTGAATTCTTTAGAATGATGGAGTAGAAGGTGCCTTCAGTAGCACTTCCTATGTATGTAGGACATTTTCCTTCTTCTTTTCTTTCACAAGGTCCTCTTGTCCTTTCTTTTCTCTCTCCTTTCTTGCTTTCCTCTCAGTCTCTTCTTTTACTTTCTCCTCTCTTTCTTTTCTTGCTTTATTTAAACAAGTAAGCATGACCTTCTCTTTGGCATCACTTGATGAGGAAGAAGAGCTATAGGTTGGTGAAGGTAAGGAAGAGGTAGACTCATTAGTCATAATTACTTCACCCTCAATGCATGTTGCCTTTTTGGTGGGGCAAGTAGAGGCTATATGATCATGTCCTAAGCATTTAAAACATTTAATGTGACTTGGTCCAGAAGGAGATTTAGGTGGGGAAGAGGAATGGTTAGAAGAAGAATGAGGACAAGATTTGTTAGTGGGCTCCTTAGAAACATCCTTGGTTTTATCCTTTGATGATGAGGATTTGTAGAAAACATCTCTTGAAGATTTGGAAAATTTGTTGTGACAAGCTTCTTTTTTCAAGAGTTTCTTCTCTACTTTCATGGCTCTATGAACCACTACATCTAAAGTCTCATCATCATGGAATTCAATTATATCTTGGATGTTGCTATTAAGTCCACTAATAAATCTAACTATTTTTGGATGATAATTTTTTTAAGGTTAGTATGATGTAGGAGCACTTCGAGCTCGCGAGCATACTCCTCCACACTTCGTCTACCTTGAGTAAGCCTTTGGAGCTTAATCAAGAGGTCCCTATGGTAGTATGGAGGTACGAAATGTTACAAAATGTCCCTGCAATGTTCCCATGTACTCGCGGGTGAGGCCATGGTTAAGTATCTCCTATTTAGCCATTGTTTGGCGTATCCCTCTAAAGCTAAACAAGCTAACTTTACACGCAAAGGTCCATTTACACTATACAAAAAAAAATTTGGTCTACTTTAGCTATCCAATCTAGAAAAATAGACGGCTCAGCTTCCCCTTTGAAAGTAGGCAAGTTCAACTTTGGTAGTGTAAGGCCTCGGTCCATAGCTTTATCTTCTTGATGCTTCTTTGGCGAGGGAAGGTATACATTTACGGTTCTAGCTTTTTGCTTCTTCTTGTAGGAACCATGATCATGACCATGAGGTTGCTCCCCTTTTGCTTCCGTGTCCTTGTCTAGTTGTTTACTAAAGGAGTCAAGTTGATGTTACATTTGTTGAAAAGCCTTCATCAAATCAAATTTGGTAGAAGCACTTCCGTGATGACTACTTCCAGTGGAAGAAGAGTGTCTTGAACCTCCAGACATGGTTTTCTAAAGGCAAACAGCATCAATACTTACACAAAAAACAGGTTAAAAAACAGTCCAAATACAGTAGAAAAACTGAAGTAAACAATAGCCAAGGTTCACCCACAATAGCACAAAAAAAATAGGCTCAAAACTCACGGTGTTTATGGTGAAACTGATAACAGTTGAAAAACTGTTATTTTCATGCTTGAAATTGATACTAAAAGCAACCTTTAACACTTAGAAACTAGATTGAAATCATGTTTTTATTCATATTTTCAGAAATAAGAGAGCTGGACAGGTTTATGCTTGATTTCAGTGTTTTTGTGCAGGTTTTAAGGTGAATTTGGTGAAAGAAGTGAAGAAGGAGAGAGATGAAATCAGAAAAGACATCAAAAAGTGCAAAAGGAGAAGCCGCAACTGCCGCTCAGCGGCAGTTTACCGCTGAGCGACACTCAGAAGCTCACGGGGGATCCGCTGAGGGGCAAAATGGCCGCTGAGGGGAAGAAACCAACTCACGCACTTACCGCTGAGCGGTACTTTACCTCTGAGCGGAACACTTATGGGCTTGGGTCTAAATTTTCTGTAATTTTAGAATAGTATATAAGCTTTAGGACGTCCTAGGGTTTGTATCTTTGGCAGAAACGAAGCAAACACTCTCTCTTCCACCCCTTTGAAGGAGGATCTTGGATGCTCAGGCTACCTCTTCACCTTTCTAGGGTTTTATCTTTCATTCTTTCATTATTATTCATCTAGTTTCACCATGAATATGGTGAACTAAACCTTGTATTGTTGTTGGGGAATCAATGTAGTCTTGTGAAACTCTCATATATGGAATTTGTTTTTACATCTTATATTTAAGACCTATGCTTTATTTCATCATTAGTTAGGGTTTTTCCTCTTTGCTCAATGCTTGCTTTGTTTAACTCATTCAATGCATGATTATTGATTTTGTCGATACGGGAACGTATGGGGAAGTCTAGATCCGGGGAATTTCTCCCAATAGTATATTGGTTGCCGTTAAGCTCCTGCACTAAAAGAACTAATTATTAGGAATGCTAGGAATCGTATGAACTCGTAATTAGGGATAGGCCTTCTTGCAAGGTAATTTAGAGAGTGGCATTAACAATGATGAAAAGAATGTTGAATTCCTAAAGTATATGAGAGTGGATAAGATGACATTGATAAGCCCAACAACATACTCATCCATATATTCCATTAAAGTGTTTGTATTTTGTTTTAGCCATTGATCACATTCATGCATACATGTTTATTTTCTGTTTTGCATATTAAACTTCACTTATTTCGTTCTTAAGTCTTAAATAATCAACAAATCACATAACTAAACTAGGCCGTGAGTCCTTTGGGAGAACGATACTTGGTCTTACCGAGTTTATTACTTGATACGATTCGGTCACACTTGCCGATTGTTCAACAAGTTTGTGGCGCCGTATTTCGGTGTTCATAAATTTGTCATCAGAAACAAATCAAGATCACTCCACTCACATGCACTCTTCTTTCAAAATAGTAAGGTGTCTCGCAATTCAGTATTTTAGAGTACCAATTCAAGGACAAAAGCAAATGGAAAACCGTACAATCCAATCTCAACACACTAAAGAATCCAAACCAAGACAACAGAAATTCAAGAGGCCAAATTGAAGAAAACCGCAAGACAAAAGATGGAAAACAGAACCTATAAAAGCAATAAACTTGGCACAGAAAAATTGGCAGCAAACTAGAGATTAATAGGAGACAAAACAGCAAGAGATAAGGAGTCAAAACAGTGGCACATTAAGAAGACAACAGCAAACAAAATTAACACAACTAAGAAGCAAAATCACACCAACATGCTAAGCATACATGAAGAGTAAGATCTAATTAATGCTGGAAATAATTTGGCAAACCTCAAACCTATAGATTCTATATGTTTTAAGATAAAAGAGGCTTTAAAAGAAGCTATCAAACACACCACACAAGATGTAAGCCCTCGGCCAGCAAACAACACTAGATTTGGTTTAAATTTTTTTGGTTTTTTAGCAAGCAGATTTGGCAAAAGTGTCTCGGCCAAGGAGTAATTATGGAATAAAGTGTGTTTGATTAAAAGCATAATTGAACTTGTTTACTACCTCTATGGATATAGATCATATAAGCAAGGTTCACACACTTAAATCCAAAGATGATCAAACTCAATTCAGCATACAAAGCATGGAGATGGAAAAAATTTCTTAACTATGCAATTTCAGAAAATTTTTCTAGAAAACTCCTAAAGAGGAACAAACATATGACTCAAAGCAAAGCTAACAAGCAATAAAAGACATATACAATCCAGCCAAGACAAGAATAAAAGCTGGAACAAGCACACAAAAGGGAATAAGGATATCTACTTGTTGAAGACCTCCAATAGCGCGTGATGTGTTGGAGAGGAAGCCTGCCGGCGAGGATGGCGGTGACGGCGTTGGATGGTGTGGCAGCTAGGGTTTCTTGAAGAGAAATTAGGGTTTGTCTGGAGGTGGTGATGATGACGTGACATTTGCACGGTTATGTTTTCAACAGCGTGAGCGGAAAGGACCAGATTGAACATTTTTTAACGAAATATGGGGTCTTAGTGAACTTTTTTAAAAGGTAGGATTACTTTGAACCAAACCCCTAAAAGTAGGGACCAAATGATGTATTAAACCAGATGTGAAATAGTGATCGGTTCCATGTTGTTTCTTGTTCTATATTTAAATAGAAATTTCCACAACAAAATTCAACACAAGACTCAAAAGTTTGTAGGCAGAGTTTAATTAGTTTAATAACCCAATGTTAAGGCCTAACTTTCTTCGTTGTTTGAGTCCTATAGCAAGCTTGATGTGCTCAACAATTCTTCCTTGCACCCTTTGTTATCTTTCTGAATAAATTCTTCCATTTTTTTCCTCAGTTCATCATATTTATCATCTCTTTTCACTTCTGCCTTCCATTGTTAACTTCCTCTATGATTGGATTATACTTTTTTGATCATATAATTCCATTTGGAAACATGTAACCAGCTCTTGCCAACCCAGAATTGAAATTTAAAGAATGTACAAAATCAAACAACACTAAAAATGAAAATTGCATGATGATAATGCATGATTCTTGAGGAATTATATCTGATAGTAAAGAGCATTGAGTTTTGAACATGAAATTCAACCCCAATGAACCTAAACTCGACTGCTTTTACCACTTTGTATATCTGAATTTTAATTTGTACTATGTAGAAAAATACTTTTGATAATCATAATTGATGCTAAATTAGTAAACTTTCACAATTAGCGAACCAAACAAATCTCTTGGGAAACAATATCCGAAATTACCGGTTTATTACTTGTACAATTCGGTACGCTTGCTGAGGTCTCAATAAGTTTTTGGCGTCGTTGCCGGGTATTTGTTTTTGTTTTTGCCGATTGTGTTTTGTTTATTTGATTTAGTTAATTTTAATTATCTTTTGTTTACTTGTTTATTTTGATTGTATTTGAACTTTTGTGCATAATTATTGTCATTTGTAGAAATTGTGCTTTTCTAGCTTTTGTGTTGTGTGAGAAGTAGAGAACAGGTTGAAAATCTACTTTTTGATCCGAAAATTAAAAGAACTGCTCGAAGGAATAACATTATAAGGAGGAGACAAAGCAGAGAAGCCAAAGAAGCCTTTGTTATTTCTGAAGAAATTTTGGAGTCATCATCTGATCACAAAAAAGAAACAAACAGTGGAGGGTATTCACAGTGAAGAAGGTTCTAGGTAAGGAAGACGTACTCTTGTAGATTACAACACTTTCTCAGGGCCTCTACACTTTAATAGTATTGCAAGACCAATGGTGAATGCTACCAACATGGAGATGAAGCCAACTCTTATTCATCTGGTGCAGAACAATCAGTTTCATGGATTATTTCACGAGAATCCATACACTCACTTGGCTACTTTTATGGAGATCTGTAATATAGTAAGGATTCACCAAGTTCCAGATGAAGCTATTTGTCTTAGTTTATTTCTGTTCTCATTGGCTGGTAATGCAAAGATGTGTCTAAATTCATTTCTAGAGAATAGTCTGACAATCTAGGATGATGTGGTTTCCAAGTTTCTGAATAAGTTTTTCCCTCAATCAAAAGTAAATAAAGGGAAGTAGGAAATTTCTTCTTTTCAGCAAGATATTGATGAAACTCTGGGTCAAGCATGGGATAAATTCAAAGGTCTACTGAGAAAAACCCCTACTCATGGATTTGATGAACCAATAGTGCGAAATTTGTTTCTTGGAGGGTTGAAGTCTCAAACTAAATTGATGTTAGATGCCTCAACAAGGTAATATCAGATGGAAGACACCCGATGAAGCACATGAACTGATTGAAAATATGGCTGTAAATGAAAATGAAGTGCAAAGTGAAAGAGCTCAATTTCAACAGAAAGGTGTTCTTCAACTTCAATCTCAAGATGCCTTGTTAGCTCAGAACAAGATTATGACTCAGCAACTTGAGACATGAATGAAAAAGTTATCTCAGCTACCTAAAGAACTGCAGAATGTTTCTCAAGCCCAACATTAGACTATTCAAAGTTGTGAATTGTGCGGTGGAGATCACAACAATGGTCAATGATTAGTGCAGAGCATGTCTCATGAAGAAGTGAACTATATGAGAAATCAAGGTCGCCAAATGGATTTTAATCAAGGTCAAAATTTTAATCAAGGCTGGAGACCTCATCCGAGTATGGGACAAGTTGGTTCGTCCAATATAACACCTCCACAAAACTTCCAGCAATATCCTACTCTGACAGAAAGAACTTCAAAACTGGAAGAAACTCTTCAGGAGTTTATGCAGGTATCAATCTCCAATCACAAACGTACTGAAGCTTCAATTCATAACTTAGAGATTCAATTGGGCCAACTAGCTAAGAAGTTGGAAGAAAAACCTGAGAAGAAGTTTGTGGCTAACACTAAAGTTAATCCAAAGGAAGAGTGTAAAGTCATCACTACAAGGTCAAGAAGGGTGTTAGAAGAAAGAGGGCATGAGAGAGAAGAGAAAGAAAGATATGAGGGGAGTGTTGAGAAGAGAGAAAATAAGAGAGATGAGATGAGTGAAGAAAAGGATGAGAAGAGTGAAAGGGAACAAAAACAAAAAGAGAGAAAGAAAGATAAAATGAAAGCAAAGGTGTTTGAGAAACCTCTTCCTTATCCAAAGGTTTTCTCTAGGAAGGAAAAGGAAAGGTAGTTCAAAAGCTTCATTGACATTTTCAAAAGTACTACAACAAATACCCTCTAATTCTAAATTCATAAAAGAATTGCTTACCAAGAAGAGGAAGTACATTGAAGAAGAAACTATTGAAGTACAGGGTCAGTGCAATGCAATCATCCAGAAGTTGCTTCCACCAAAGTTTAAATATCCTGGCAGCTTTACAATTCCATGCAATATAGGAAAGCTAGCTATTGGAAAGCCTTTAATTGATATGGGAGCCAACATAAATATGTTGCCCCTTTCTATGTTTGAGAAAATTGGGGATCTGGAGATGAAGTCTACACGCATGACTCTACAATTGGCAGATCGATCAATCAAGTATCCTTATGGAGTAGTAGAGGATGTGCTTATAAAGGTAGACAAAATGATATTCCCTGTAGATTTTGTCAACATGGAAATGGAGGAAGACAAAGAAGTACCTCTCATTCTGGGACGACCTTTCATGAAAATAGCAAAGGTCGTTATTAATATGGATGATGGAACGCTAAAATTGAAAGACAAAGATGAGGAGGTAATTTTTAATGCATTTGAAGATATGCAGCAGTCTAATGATGAAAAGACAATTCCTGAAGCTGCCATTGAAATCCTATTTGTAAGTGATAAACCAAGGGGAACTGCCCAATTGTTTGACATTAAACCCAACTATGTTTTGGAAAAAGCTGATAAAGATGATAATCTGGATCACCACCAATTGTTAATGTAAAGCAAGGAACCCAGATCAGGCGAGCCAATTATACTCAAAAATAAGTTGTGGGTTTTCAAAAGCAAAACCAAAGACGGAAGATTTGATGTTGAAGCTCTTTATTCCAGGATAACCAGAAAGGTATCTAGAAAACAGTGGAAGAGTTGTTCGTGGAACAAAGGGAAGAAGCTCACCAAAATCAACAATCAACCATGAGCTTAACAGGTGTCGAGCTACAGACAGTAAACAAGCGCTCACTAGGAGGCAACCCAGCTTTCTAACCCTTCCTTTTATGTGATGTTGTTGTTTAATTGTGTTTTCATTGATTGAATTTGTGTTAATATGTTTTAGTTCAATTTAGTCATTTTAGAGTATGTGATTTTTATTGGGACTTAATGTGTTTTGATTAGTTCTATTAGTGTAATTGTTGAGTTTGGCTGTGTTTTTAATGTGTTTTGGAGATGTTATTTTAGTGTTTCTGTGTTTGTAAGGAGCATATACATCGGCCTGAGGACATGCCTTCATCTATGTGGGGGAGTGATTCTTAAGTACATGATGAGCAGCAACTGGAGGCATCTTCACTTTGGAGATTATGGAGTCGCAACCATGACTTCTCAGGAGTTTTAGTTTCTTTTTAATTTTAGTTATTTAATTTCTTTAAGTTTTCTATGACTTATTTTCAGTATTTTATTTGATTGAGTTGTTGTTATTTAATTTTTCTTTTATTGGTAAAAAAAATGTGTTAGTTTGTCTAAAATAAGGAGCTTTCAATTCTTTCCATGGTAACTGACATGATTGTGAGATTGTTATTGCAAATCTGAGTTTTAGAACTTGTGTTATGATTATATATGAGTAGTTTGAATCTGATTGATTTTGACCGAGAAGTTGAATATCTGGGTGTAGTGAGAAAGCTTTGAGAGCAAGTGAGACGTTGTTATTGCTATGAATTTGGTTTTTGCATAATTCTTATTAATGCATATACACTTTGGTTTAGAAATGAGAAAGGTAGTTTTTTGTTGTGAAATTTAACTACTTGGCCAGATGACTACCCATGTGTGAATATTCATCCTTTGTTACCTTGTTTGAGCCTTGTATATATTTTTGTGAATCCTAAGCCTATTACAGAACAATCTACCTTATCCAACACTCTAGAAGAAGAGAATAAGTAATATATTTGTCAGGATATAGGTAGAAAATAAGTTTGGGGAAAATTATAATCAGTTGAGTGTTAAATTGATAAAAGAAAAAAGAAATATATATATATATATATATATATATATATATATATTATTGTATGAAAAGTGCTATGGTTAGAGGAAAATTGAGAACATATGTTATGTGATGAATGAAGAGGTTGTTGATAAATAGAGTTCAGTGTTGTTATGTTCTTGTTCTCCTCTTCTTTAGTGTTGTTTTGTTTCCTTGTAAAACCATGTTTCTTCTAGCCAAGCCAAGTTGTAACCTGAGAAAGACCTTTTGATTTAAACCAGAATGTGTGAATTGTGTATGAGATGACCTGCAAAAGTTGATGAAGTAGTTGATGACAATTGGAGTTGTAAAAACTTGTAGGCTGAAATAAACACTAATTGAGCATATTTGTAGTATTCCTTTTCTGGTTGTCTTATCATTCTGGGTTTAAGAACCTGTTTAATAGATAAATCAAAGCAATCGTTCTAATTATTTAGAGATGCATGTACAATGCTCACTTCTGCGACAAGGATTATATGATAGAATGTCAATTGCTCCTATTTGTTTTGTTATGTTGTTATTGTTGCTTTTCATGAGAACATGAAAAAGTTCAAGTCTGGGGGTGTGATAACTGTCAAAAATTACATATATTGAGCACTTATTTTAATCTTCTTTTATGTGTTATGGAGTAAAATCTTATGAAAAGTTGTACAAGATGTATATATAATTGATTTTATATCAATATGAGTATTTTTGTGTGTTTATTTTGCAGATGAATAAGGATTGGAGAAGATAAAAAAGTCCCAGAAATTTCACTATTCACACGTTGATTTTTTTTACTATTCATGCGTTGACTTCTCACCCAGCTAGAGGACGCAGCTCGCCCCAGCGAGCCACTCGTCCAACGTGAAGGAGGAGCTCACCCAGCGACTAGGACTTGCTCGCCCAGCGAGATGTTGTTGCTCGCCTAGCAAAAGTTCACTTATGTTGGCTTCTTTAAATTGACGCAAAACTGAACCAGAGAGGGCAGTTCTGGACAGTCGAGACGTTGTAGAGGCTCCCAGCTTGAGTTTGGAGGGTTTAAGGGTGCAAGAACATCATTTCTCACCATCCAATCCATTCATTTTCTTCCATCTTGCTTCTGTGATGTCTAGGAGTAGCTAAAACTCCATTTCATTGGGTTGAAAGAAATGTATCAAAACTCTATGTAAACTTTGTTGTTTTATGTTAGTCTTTGATGAATTTTTTGTTTTATCCTTGCTATTCATGCTTAATGATGGAAATCTAAGCCATTAGAGTGATTTGAATCATTGGGAAATGCTAGGATCACGGTCCTAGGTAGAACAACCAGCAGAACTTAATTCTAGACATAGATTGAGAACTTTTGGGCATCAATAACATCGGTCTTAATGCAAATCTAAATTCTAAGGGATTAGAGTTTCTGTAAATAGATTTAGAGCTTGTCATCTGAGGAATTGGAGACTTGTCTGCTGATGATGTTGATGCATGATTCATGAGGAATTATATCTTGTTAGCATAAAGCTAAAGAGCAGAAATTTTGATGATGTCTCAAAGTCAAGTCTCAAGTACTCTTATTGCACGAAGATCTTCATGAAGACTTGTTTTTATACTAAAGCTTTTATAATTTAGTAGATTTATGTATAGGATGTGGTTTATATTTGATTCTATGTATTGTTTGCCTTAGGTTGCATTAAAATTTATTTTGAATAAAAAAACCTCATTAAAATTTGATTATCAATTTATAACAATAGATTATCAGTAATCAATTATGACTTGCCATAATTGATTATAATGAGCAATTATGAGAATTTTTAAGCTAGCGTTTTTACCGTTGTGCATTCATTAAATGCATAATTAGCTACCATAATTGGATAATTGCTTATCACACGTTAATTAGTTGACAACGGATTTTTGGACGTATCCTTGAGTGAGATCTCTATAAATTATATTGGAACTCTCATTCAAAAACACGAAATACAAAATACAAAATAAGTGTATTTTGAAAAATCTTATCCACAGTGTGGGGTGATAAGTGTTATAGGGTTTGTTGAACCCTTGTGTTGTTGCTTTGAGAACTTGGCGTGTTGGCATAGAGCGAGAACTTTCGCAGGGAGTGTGATTGAGTGTTGTTGCTATTGTTGAGTTAAAAGCCTATCATCCTTTGTGAAGATTCAGAGGAGGTGTTAATCCCTTGTGGGTTACAGGGGAAGTGACTTTCATCTGTTGGGGTAACAAGAGAGGTGGTTTCTAAACTTTTACAAATTGTTTCTTTGTGATTGTAATTTGTAATTGTTTTGTGAGTAGTGAACTGTTTATCTTAATTTGAGATAAGCGATTGGATGTAGGATTGGTAAAATCCGAACCAGGATAAAATCATCTGTGCAAATTTCTCTCAACCTTACTCTCTTTATTTGTTATTATTATTTGCTTGGTAAGTTTAATTGAGTAGAAATTAAAAGGCATAGGTTCGTATTAAAAACCCTCTTGGTTTGTTATTCCACGCCAATCATTCCGCTGCAGCCACTCTGACATATCTGGTAGTAAAGATTATTGAGTTTTGAACATGAAATTCAATCCCAATGAACCTAAACTCGACTGTTTTTTACCACTTTGTATATCTGAATTTTAATCTGTATTGTGTAGAAAAATACTTTTGATAATCATATTTGACGCTAAATTAGTAAACTTTCACAATTAGTGAACCAAACAAATCTCTTGGGAAACGATATCCAGACTTACCGGTTTATTACTTGAATGATTTGGTACGCTTGCCGAGGTTTCAACAGAGGGACAATTGCAACTGATGTAAGTTATCTTCATTGTCATAATAAATTTGTAGTAAAAAATTAATTGACTAATTTTATATTATTTTTCTTTCTTGCAGTATTTTTCTAGTTGCAGATGTCAACAATATTGTGACAATCAAATTATTAAAGTTAGGGAAGATTGGTGTTTACATGTAATTAATACATGTTTATAGGTTATGTTATGGTGATGTACATGTTTATAGGTACCTATAGGATATATATGTTATGATTATATATAGTGTTATAAAGCAATGTCATGTCATGAAATGTACTAGACAACTCAACGATTATATTTTGAAATACTATGGTACTATTAGTTTTTATTCATACATTAAAGTAATGAACATTCTTTTTAAGACCTTTGTCTTTGTCATATTTTTCTTAATATTTTATATTTTTTTGTATATAATAGAATCAATAGATAGTGCAGGTTTGTACATAATAGAACCAATATTTTATATTTTCTTTTGAAAAAAATATTTTATATATTTTGAAATATTTTATTAAAAATTATTATTATTTTTTTAAAAAAAATTAGACCAATAGATAACTTTTATTTAAAAAAACGCTATCTATTGTCAAATATCAATAGATAGCGCTTATTTAAATAAGTGTTATCTATTGGTGTTTGACAATAGATAACGTTTTTTTAAATAAGTTCTATCTATTAGACTCCAATAGATAAAAAGCGTTATCTATGATAAGAAAAAAACATTATCTATGATTTTTTTAGTAGTTCTACTATATGCTATCGTTAATTAAAAATAATTAATTTAATTTTTATTGATTTTAACAAATAAGTTATTTGTTTCTAATAAACAAATGGTAAGGTATATTGACGAAGGTAGTAAGATTCTAGTATAATGAATTGTTCTCAATTCTATATTTTTATCAGCAAAAATATTCATATATTATAGGAGACACCAAATATACTCAACCCATTTACATAAAGCTACAAAAATTATCCACAAATACATTGAACTTGTGGCTAATCCCCTCATCTGACTTCCAAAAATTACGATGTTTTAAATAGAGAATATTGTAACTCATTTCATATTAAAAATTCAGGCTAGTTGATAAATAAAAAAAAAAAATTTAGTAACTAAATTGAATTTATTTCTTAAAGAGAAAATGTAGGGTATATATAGAGAGCCCACAATTGAATTATAGTTGAGAGGTGGGTAAATTATGTTCTATATAAGTGGGACATGGTCGCATTATACTTCACCATCCCTTATCTTGTTCTTTCCATTTCTTGCTTCTATCACTTGCTTCGTTCTTCATCACCATGACACATTTTGGTAAAATCAGCACTGAAATTGGAGTTCATGCAACTTCTGAAAAGTGGTTCAACCTCCAGGCAACGCAACTCCATCAAGTTCAAAACCTTGCTGAGAGAGCTCATGGAACCAGTCTGCACCATGGTGAAGATTGGCATCACAATGAGTCCATCAAGAAATGGACTTATGTTATAGGTAATTAAACTTTCGATTAAATATCTGTTATCTTTAAACTTCTAATAACTCTATAGAAATTATTTTCTCCCTGAATTTTAATATACTTCTATACTATCTGTAATTCCCTCCGAGTTTTACTTCTTATATTTTTAAAATTATACATATAAATATATAAAATATAGATAGATTCTTCTTGATCTAATTGCTATATACTATGATTCCTTATAGTGATCTTAATTGTTTGTGAAAGAACAGATGGTAAGGTTACAACATGTTATGAGAGTATTGAATCCGTTGATGAAGCAAACAAAACAATCAACTACAAACTCTTCGGTGAAGAGATCGAGCACAAGTTCAAGGTGTTTAGGCTCATATTTCAAGCAATTGATAAGGAGAATGATGTTGCTATCATCAAATGGACCATTGAATATGAGAGGGTTGGTGAAGACGTTGAACCTCCATACGGCTACATCGAGTACATGCACAAATGCACTGCAGACATTGATGGTCATCTTCTCAAGGCATAGCTCCAAAACTTATTAATAAAAGAAAAGAAAAGAAAAGAAATAAGGAATGTGTTTGAGCAGAAGGATTCTTATATAGATCCTTCCTTTGTATTGAATAAATGTTTATATTCATGTAATCAGTGATGTTTTCAAATTTTTTAAATTTCGTATTGTCATCCACATAATGCATATGTATGATTTCAAATAAAATGTATATATTTTTGTGCTCTCTTTTATAGGTTTTTGAATTAACTAAAGTTGATTTACCAAATCGTCACAACAGATGGAAAAGGCGTTAACGATAAGTTATGGATTTTTATTGTACCTTGCTTCCAATTAAAAAGGTAAGCATAGCACATGAAAAAGATATATAAAACGAAGGATTATATGTTTGTTGTTTCTAAATACGATATTAGAATTTATCTTTCTAAAACTTTGATATTTGTTTTAATTTATAAATGTTAAGATTATGTATAATTTTAATATTAAAACATTTCTTTTACATATTATACTACATTTTAAATTGAAATTTGAATTAGAACTTATATAAATAATTTAAATAATAACTTAGAAACATTATTTCACACAAAATTAACATAGTTAAATTATAAAGACAATGTATATTCATTATCAGAACATATATATTTAATTCCGAAATAAATAACCATTTATGAGCACCTTTTTTAACTGGACTCATAAGAAGCAATAATGTTGTAAGTAAAATTCTAGTAATTAAAGTTATTTAATTATTTTGTAAAACCATTATAGACTTGTGTTAAAGTAAGGCGAATATGAAATGGTGTTATTTTAGTATCTTAATTATCTTCAATTTTAATGGAGGTCTTTTCCATTTTTGTCCTCCGACAAAGAGATAAAAGAAAGTGACCATATGTATGTGATCGACATTTAGAAAACATAAAATCAGATTTCAAATAGTTGAATTATTAGCGCCGGTTAAGCCAATATTAAATTTCTTTTAATTAATTAATCTGTGCTACATTTCTTTCTCAACTAAACGACTGTCTTCCAAAATCTTACTCAATACATTTATCTCGCTACGAATTTTCAGGTTTTCTATAATTAACCGTACATTATAAACTCGCAGACCAAGATATATAGTTAATTATAACAGGACTAGATTATGATTTTGTAAGAATGATTTCTTTGAAGACTTTTAAAAGCTATGTTAAAGTTAGTGCAAACTTTGAAAATAGAACATGATATTAAACGTGATAATTTATCTTTATTATATATTGTTTAAATACAAGTAGTAATATATCAATATCATATAATTATGATAATATAAATAAATACCTTTTAAATAAGATTCTATAATTATAGTAATTATTGTAATGACGTGTACAGTTTCTCTGACTGTGTGGCAACCCTAATTCCCAAATCCTAGCTTCCTTGTGACGCCAATTCCCCAATTTTGATTGCAGACACTTACCTTCGTCCCTCCCATCCTGCGAGGGGCTAGCCGAATCGTAACCCATGCTGTCGGACCAGAGCTATACAAATTATAGCCCAATTCAGCACAAACTCATCACAGCATCTCCAAAACACAATTCCAGAAAAATCAATTTCGATTACTGCCTTCTTCTAGTGCTTTTGTGCCTCGAAAACCCTATTTAATCTTCACTAACCCTATTCCACTATGCAATTTTTCCCTTCGTCCCCTAAAGAAAACAAAGCCCGCAAATTAGGTTTCCTCGCCGCGGACCAGATTAAATTCAGCAGAACAGAATACTGCCATGGCCTGTTGGTGAACGGACGAAGGGTTCCGACGAATCAGCCTTTAGAGTTATTCAGAAATTTCCTAATTGAGTTGCAGCTTGTTGTTATCGCACGGTCTGTTATTTAATTGAACATGAGATCGTTCATTTCATTGGGTTGTCGCGGCAGAGAAGGGAGGCGGGAGCATGCGGACGTGGCAGAGGAGGGCGTTAGGCTGAGAAGACCCTCAAGAAGACGCTCGGGATCTGCGACCACGTGTTCGACGCCGTCCAGGGTGTTCGTCGAGAAGACCCTTTATTCCGAATTGAGTTGCATGTTGTTGATGCCGCAAGCTATGTTATTTATTTTGAAAGTGATACCAGCAGGGTGATACCCAATTTGGATTTCCAGTTCCTCTAAAATGCTTATCCCCAAATCGCGATTTCTGCAACCCAAACTCTAACTCAGAATTTTTTAATCACTGCCACGTGAACTTTAATGAAAAAAACTATCACTGCCACGTTATGAAGCTAAACAGCCACGTTGCACAGATCACTCCACGCTGTCAGCTGGATCATTAAATATTTAACGCCGTGACCAAAAAAGATTTAATTGGATACTTTTTTCACAAGTTGGGACCACATTGAACTTTTTAAAAAAGGTAGGACGGACTTGAACATTTCTCTTATAAAGAGGGACCAAAAGAGGTATTAAGCCTACATAAAAAAATATTAAAAATAGACATCTTAGGATTGAACTTGATATATTAACACGAGATTTAGGACAATAAATTTAACAAACATCAAATTTTATTACAATAAGTCTTAAATGATTTTAATACAATTTAATACAATAAGTCTTATACATTTTATGTAGGTTTGTTTGGTTAGATAAGAAATACAAATATGATTTAGTTTTGCTTCAAAGGATTTATTGACGGTATTTTAGCCGTCGATATGTCGTTGGTAAAAGGTCAATACTGACGACTTTTGGCTGTTTTCGAGGGATTGTGGCTAATATTAGAAAGTGGTTTTTAAGCCTAAGGCTTGTATGGTGAGGTTTGCGCCCCACTTATATATTATAATTTGGTCTTATCTCTAGTCGATGTTGGACTTCCAACACACCCCCTTCACGTCGAGGTATATAGACATCTCGAACGTGATAATAGAAATTAATGGGTGATCCAAGAATGGCCCGACAACGGGTGGAACAGAAGAATGCCGACATAGATCTCGCTAGCATAGACTCTAACCTTGGCTCTGATACCATATTAGAAAGTGGTTTTTAAGCCTAACTCAACCCCACAAAATCGGCTTGTATAGTAAAAGTTGCGCCCCACTTATATATTATTATTTGGCCTCATCTCTAGATAATATGAGACTTCCAACAGCTAATACGCCTCAGTTTGCACAAAACCGAAACATATGAAAACGTGATTGCAATTTTACAATTTAAACAAACTTACAGGCGTCAATTCAACAGGATTCGAGGCATAAAAGCACTTTTATAAAATTTACATATTACTATAAATTCATTTTATTTCTAATCCATATAAAATCTTCAACATAATAAAATGAAATTGATTAAAGGTTTAAAATGGATGTGAATTCATGAAATCTGATGAACTTGATTAAGGGTTTAAAATGGATGTAAATTCCCGAAGTAGAGTTAGGACGGGATAAAACAATATTTATTTTAATATAAAGTAAATTGAATTTGTTTATTTGACTTGTAGATTAGAGATGAATTGCTTTATAACTCAACAAACAATTCTTTTAATATTTTTATATTTTTGTCATCATAATTATTTATTAATTTTAATTATGTGGATTGAAACTTTTATAACTTCTAAGATTATAATATAGTTCAATAATTTAGAATGATTTAAATGTTTAATTTATTTATTTATACAATAATATTAGTTAACACTTTAAATTTTACTTACTATTTTATAAAATCACTTCTTAAACGTGTTTCATTTTTAGTAAAATAGATAACTTTCATTTTAATGCTACATATAGGTGGGACAGTCAATACACTTTTATGCCAGTGTAGTAGTATATGAAAGAAGTTGGGAGAAAACAATATCTAAATAAGTAAATCACTTAACCAACCCATACCCATGCTATGTGTCATGTCTCATTTAATGTTGTGCTGAGTCACCTACTTGCTTCCATAAATGCACCCACGCCCCACGTGCAGTGTCATTAAAACGCACTCACATTCTCTGACTCCTCTCTGACATGTGTCAAATTGGAAGGTTCTGAATTCAATATTGGAAGCCAGGTGTCAGCGCAAGAGAGAACGTCCGGTTGACTTGGGAAGGGAATTAATTTTTCTGAAACACTTTTCCCTTCTTTGCGTGCACCTTCATCTTCCTCAGAAAATCCAACCTCCATTTTCTCCTCCTTCTCTCTAGAACCCTCCTCCTTCTCTCTTCTGTAACTTATCATTCTCTTCTCCGTTCACGTTTCAGCACCGTAGGAACGTCCCCTGCACCGTGAGCTTCATCTTAGACCGAACAACTTCCAGTTCTGTAACCGGTAAGTTTTCCAACCTAAGACGTTCGTTTCTGAGTTATATGCAAACCCATTTTCATCTGCATGCAAGGGTATAAACCAAGTCCTATGTGTTTCTTTTGATTAGTTTTAGTTGAAGAACTTAAGAGAAAAGTTGAGAGTAGAAAGCCATATTTGAACGAGTTAAGATCACACACCCTTAGAGCGATCACTACTGAATCCGGGTAAGGGAAGCTTATTAAATTTAATTCTTAAGTTATACTGTGTTGCATGACTGTTTTGTGAGTTATACTGTATTGGATGCATGTTCTGTGAATTGTATTGAGTATGATTTATGGTATCAGATTTTACTATATGATTTTGGTGATGAGATGATGCATGAAAAGTATGGATTGTACTATGATATTAGTAATTTAATGTATGAAAGTTTATACTGAAAAATGTGCTTACTGTAAGTTGAATTGGAATATGAAATTCTATGATAATGAACGTTCGTTATCGAAACGGTCTTTGACCGTTCGGTATTCTCAGTAACTTCTTTGAAATAGCTGAACCCTTTCATTTGGAAAGGATTCTATTTGAGGACGAATGCCCTCTTATATTAGTCTTACGTTTGGGCGTTCGGCCAAACGTAGATATCCTGAGTGTTGTGTGAGAATTTGAGAAGCTTGAAATTATACATTCGAACACTTGGCCATTTTGTTAAAATCATGACTGTAAACATCTCATCTTATATAAATTCAATTGTCTATGATTTTGAATCAGCGATGGGTCTCGACCCAAAGCGTACGTCCTAAGTGGCGCTCGGTCTTACACCGAACGCTCGTCTCAATGCGTATGTCATAAAGGAACGCTCGGTCCTATACCGAACGATCGTTATTCCCATAATTTCCAACGAGCCGAAATAGCGTTCGTCCTAAACTGAAATAGTGTTCGTCCGTAAACTTAAATAGCGTTCGTCCTAAACTTCAGTGAATTAGCGTACCGCGTTTGGTCATTTACTGGCAGTCGGTTTATTCTAACTAAATTGTACTTAGTACATTTAGTACTCGTCTTCTGTATCTTCATTCAGTTGGATTGACTCTGAATCTTGGCAAGTGAATTATTCTAAGTATAAGTTGAATTGTTCTAGAGTCAGTTCATTTAACTGATTCAAATTTGTAATAACGTTCGTCATGTAAAATGTGTCAGCTTTATCCCTTCAGAAAAGAAGATATTTAGGTCTCGCTTTTGACGTTCGTCCTCGTTATGAAGAGGATTGAACGCTCGTCATTTTATGTAAGTGGAACAAAGAATGAAAATGTTATTAAAAGGATGTATCATGATGTGCGAACAGTATAAGAACCGAAATTATGATTGTGGATTTTGAATGAGCGTTCCAAGGAGGAACGACTCTTGAATGGAATTGAAATGGTAAAGTATGAACGTGGTAAGCTTAGATGGTGGTTCATCCTGATATTCCGTGAGTGCTCGTTCTCAAGTAGAGAGGAGTATGTCATGTGTGGGAATGACAGGAGGTCTTAGTCCATAACTGTAACTTGGACAGAATGGACTAACCTCAGGTGGCGACTGATGAGTATTCCAGTTATTCCCCATGTGTGCACGGACGCCTTAGCTACACAGGATTCATACAGTCCGGACAGTCAGTCTAGTATCAGGAATTTGATTGAGTTAATGAATGAATTGTATGTATGTGTTGTGATTTATTTGATGTATTTGATATGTATGAAATGTAGGTTTTACTTGAATTAAATTCAATAAGCTTACCCTTTCGTTTTCCCATTATGTCGTCTGTATCTGTATGTTCGTCTTGTCCTTGCAATGATCATCCGTGTGGATGTGAGCAGAGGGAGAGGCTTCTCTGGAGGAAACGCTTGAAGAGGAAATCATTGCTGAAGAGAATCTTGTAGATGTTGAAGTGAAGGCCGAACAGTAAGACGTTCGGTGAGCTGTTAGTATAGTTAGGTTAGCGGGCCGTTTTAGAACGAGTGCCCTTTAGCTATAGTTATATAGTTGGACGTTCGGTATTTATTTTGTACACCGTTTGTCCTTATTACTTAATGAACGCTCGTAAGTTTACTTGTGTATATGTAAGGCTGTCCGGCCACTTGCGAACTCTGCCTCTTTTATTGTAAGACTGTTTTGTCATATTAATACATGTGAATATTCTATTATATAGTTGATGACTGATAAATTTTGGGATGTTACACTATGTCAGACTACTAAATTTTTTACTCTAAGAAAATAAGTTTTTAACTCAAGTCACAACCAACATACCAATATAAGACAAGTTACACTACAAGAAAAACAAGTACCACCGCTAATTGAAATCAGTTAAAAATCTGTTAAAAATAACCTTTTTTTAATAACTTTTTTCTTTGAATTACTGACATACTTGAATTACTTTTTAAATCGAAATATTCAGTCAAAAGTCTTGTAGCTTTGGTGACTTGGAATGAGATGGAAGAAGTATGGGAAGAACATAGCTGCCAAAGAGAGAAAAATGGACAAAGAGAAGGAGAAAAATGGCTCTTGAGATGAGAGAAAAGAAAATGAACATAATAGCTCGCGAAAGAGAGAAAAATATAGTGTGGTTCAGCAGAGAGAGAAAAAAATGAGCAAAATTTTGCCAGTCAACAAATTTATTGATGGATAAAATTCATTATCTGTTAGTGATTACAAAATAACTTATCCATGAATGTTGTTTGTCAATAAAATTTAATAGTAATTAAAATTTTAAAATTTTTCGATGAAATCTATTGATAAAATAAATTTATTGACTAAAATAAATATGTAAGTAATTTCGTAAATTTTTGTAGGGTTAAATTCACTTTAAACTTTAAAATCCTTTACCTTAAATGTTCCTAGAATAAAAATGTGTAATTATTGCCCCGGATAAAAAGACAACACAATTTACTTCTTAATTATTTCATTACATTTCATCTTCAAATAATTTCCTGATAAAAATATCACATAACAATATTGTTTTGGTATCTAAAATCATATGTTATATATTATTAGGATGACAATATTGGGTTGGACTATTTCCTCCTCATCCTTAAAATAAAAATTCATACATATTTTCATCTCTGTTTTCAAAGTAAAAATTCATAACCATATTCATTTTCATATCTAATTGTTTTACATCATATCTTCAACAAATATACATGTATCCGTCCGCGTCTTTACTATTCTAAATAATAATTAAATAAATCTGAAAAAAATAAAAATTATAATAAGCAATGAAAAATTCAATGTTTAAAGAACACACATTTTTATTTATCTAATATCAATTACCACGAAAGAATTGTAATTATTTAAGTACCAAAATAAGAGTTTAATAATTAGATAAAATCAAATAATTATGTTACAAAAATAAAACTCCAATAAAAGTTAACATAAATATAGATGTTTTAATAATTTAAAATAAATATAAATAAAGTATATAGGAATAGTGATAAAACAAATATGTAATCATGTATCCTCTTCTTATACCCAACTTAGAATTTCTATTATTATCTATATTTATATATTTATATTTAGACAATTCATAAATTTCTCACTAAAATCAAGATAAATTTAAATAATACTTACTAAAAGATTGCTTTTCATCCTTGCATATGTTATATCATATTTACTTTCAATTGAAAAATTACCAACACATAGAATTTAGAGAGCTGTGTTAAATTTTATTTATATTTAACGACCATAAAAATTACGACTTCATGGTAATAGTAACGGTGAAATGCTGGCAGATTTAAAGTGACTAACTATATTGCATTGTTCAAGTTAAATTCAATCTTTAGATATATGAATTTGGCCTACCCACAAGGTTTGGTCTTGACCATGGTTGAAGCCAAAAAAAACTTATACAGCTAAAAAGTTCTTAACTATGGGTAAAAAATATCACAAAAGTTTTATGAGTCGAGGTTCATTCCTAAGTTTTCTTTTTAAATATGAAAAAATCATTAATTTTCTTAAATATATAATTAAACATTTGGTTTATGTCATCATAAAATCAAATTAGTCAAGATTTTCAGTCCTGCTTATTCCATCTCGACCTTCGACCTAGATTGATTTATTTTTTATTGTCTTGAGAGGTCTGAGTTGAGTTGACCAGTTTCGACCTTCAATTCAATTTAATCAGTCTTGACATTTGACTCGACAAAATTTGTATGGATCTTCAGTTAGGTTGAGCCAAATTTGGGTTAAGACCAACTTAGTTGAATTTCTACCAAAGCCAACTTTGACATAATTTTTCCAAAATTTGAGTTTGGGCAGACTCGGTCGAATTGACCAAATATTGATTGGGGCTAACTTATACTTGGTCAAATTTGACCAAATTTCGGTCAGAATAGACTTGGGTGACTTTCGCTCAGGTTGACTTGACTGAAATTGGTCACGGCCATCTAGTTAGAACTAATATGGTTGAAATTCAGTCGGGTAAGAGTTAATGGAATTTAGCACATGCGTAGTTAGTGGAATTCAGTTGAGACTGAATCCAACTAAATTTGGCAAAAATTATGCTAGTGACTTCTCAGCCTCAACTCGGCCAAATTATGTTAGTGACTTTTTAGTCTGGGTCGACTCGGTTGAATTCGACCAAATTTCAACCTAATCTTAGGAAAAATTTGGTCAAGATACATAACCAAATTCGAGCAAATGTTTATTAGGGAAGACTTTGTCAAATTTCAACTAATGCATACTTGGTCAAATTCTATTAAATTTAGATCATAAAGAACTTGACTGAATTCTACTAGGTTTAATTCACTGAATATAATAGAAATTGTATTGTGACACACTCAACAAAAATTTCCCCAAGGCCAACCCAACAAAATTTGGCCAAATTTTCACACTGAGTTGAATTAGGTCGAATCTCGGTACGGGTCGTCTTAACCGAAATTCGGTTGTGGTTGACTCGGTTGAATTCGGTCAAATTTCAATTGGAGTGGCTCGTTTCGACCATCAGTCTGAGCCGATTGGTCTTAATCTTGAGACCGAATAGACTTGTGTTCGAAGCAAGCTAACTCGTCTTGTGCTACGACTTGAACTGATTGGTTTCAACCTTTGGCCTCAGCCAATCTATCCTAAACTTCGATCCAAGTTGACCCTTTCCAACCAACTTGAGTACGAGAGAGACCATTTCAAATTTCAGTCTAAAATGTCCTATGTGTTGTAGAAAAGTTGACAGAACAGTATTTCCTGAGGCGTGTCGAGTCACTGTCCTTAAGGACTTATCCGCAGTGTACTGCACAAGCCCCCAAGATACAATAAGAACTTCTCAGAATTTCTAAGGATCTCTAAAAAGGATCTCAGAATTTCTAAGGATCTCTAAAAAGGATCTCAGAATTTTTAGAAGAAGAAAAAAGCTAAATAATGAAACCCAAAAGAGAGAAGAATGAGTGAACTGAATTTGGTGTATTTTGGAATGGGGGAATAGCCCTCTATTTATAGAGCTAGGAAAGAATAAAATAAATAACAGAAATTAAACTTAATAAATGATTTTAACGTTGGAGCATTAACATTTTTTGTGGTTGCTCTATAAACATTTTTGAACGTTGCAACCATTAAATGATTTCTGAACGTTGTAGAGAACGTTACAAACCTATGTTCTTTTGCAATAATTATAATATATTATAACAATCCCCCACATATTGCAAAACAAGTTGAAAGGAAAGATCTTTGACTTAAATAGTTCAAACACTAAAAGAAAGATAAGAAACTTTTATTCTGGGTCTCAGGATGTAATGCAATAGAGCTCGTATAGTAAGTTATATGAATCAGTCTTAGATTGAGATACTTAACACACAGTGTAGTTGGTATAACAATCTATATGAACCAAAAACACTTGACGTGTGTTAGAAGTTTATCAATCACAACACACTCCCACAATCCTTGCTGTTATCGTTATGTTGCGCTTACTAGGCCATGCGCGAGCCTGGTATTCATGAGTGTTCTAGTGATCATGCCAAGATCTCATGCAAGCATTCCCACTTGACACTCATATAGGTGATTTCATCAAGTGTATGCTGCAAATCATACACCACTGATAAGAGATATGAAAATCATTAAAATTTTTGTTTAAACTAAAATTCTTTCACCACATAGAATTTTAATAACAAAGTTTAGCCTCTCAATAATGTAGTCTCTAGCACTTTCACACACACCAGAGGAATAGACATAATTGATTAAAATCAATTTAGTTCTATCAGAACTAACAAGTGACTTGTTTTTACCCATATGAACCTTATTAATGGGATCTCCAATCACAAAGGTTGGGTTACCATCACTTGTTTGTTTACAAGTGGCTTAAGTCTCATTCCCCTCGATGTTTCTAATATCATTTTTCCTCCTAGGGGTTTTGTCAGAGGATCTGCTAGATTTCGTTCTGATTTCACATAATCAATGGAAATAGTTCCACTCTTTAGCAGTTGCTTCACCAAATTGTGTCTCAATTATATACATTAGTACAGTCAAGGGAAACGACAACGGTTATTTTTGCCTATAGGCAGCGGTTCTTGAATTGAGGCATATTCAGGCGAGGCAAAAAGTCTAATACTTTTAGTCTCGGTTGAAAACCGAGGCATAAAAAGAGAGGATTTGGCCTCGGTTCAGCCTTAACCGAAGCAATAAAGTTTTTGGTTTTTTTAATTTTTCTTTTCGTAGGACTTTATGCCTCGGTTCCCTTGAACCGAGGTAGTATGTCCCACCCTACTACCTCGGTTGTAGTTGGAACCGAGGCAGTAGACATTTTTTTTCCTTATCCGCAAGACTTTCTGCTTCGGGTGTGACCATAACCGAGGCCATAAGGGGTATTTCTACTTCGGTTATGACGTGAACCGAGGCATATAGCCTTGTTTTTTTTTAAAAAATGAGGTATGTTTCTGCAACATTCCCAGCTACAGAAACAAACCTACATATATTTTTATAGCCAGAACAGTCCAGAATAATGCAGAAACGTAGATTTTAAATGAAAATTATATTAAAACATAACTATATTGCATGGCATCATAAATCAACTTCTTAGAAGCATAAATCAATACAATGTAATCAGAAATCAAGTTTCAAGCATAAATCAATGCAATGTACAAAGTTAAACTTATAATAATGTAGAAAAGCATAAAACAACTTAGAAACATAAACTTAGAAACATAAACTTAGAAACATAAACTTATAACTTATTATATCCTAATATCTACTACATACTATTATATAAATGAATTACATATTTAGCAAGTGTTTTCCTTACAAGTTGAATTGACTTCTTTAGAATTGGAGCAGTCCTATTAAATCTCTGCATAAAACACAATGATTTCAATTAGCGTATATGAAATCCAAACTATAGAGAAAATAAAATTCAAACCTAAATATTACCATTTTCCATCCACTAGTGTAATGTGCACGAATGATGGTCATCATCCAAAACATAACGTAGTAACCACATTCATATGACCCCATTTCTCTATTACACTACAATATATCATCATAATTATAAAAGGTTAAGTAACATCATTTGAATGGAACCAAATGTAACAAAGTATGGACTAAAATACCAAACCTTAAGGGCAACCCATGCAAGCTTTTTAGCTGTAGCAGTAGATCTCCCAGATAACATCATATGTGTTGCAAGGGAACTATTAAAAAATTCCTTTAGCATACATTTATATAACAAAAAAGTTGAAACATTGAGATTCTTACCAATCTACTACATGTCTAAGAGGGTTGGGAGGAGACTTCTGCAATGAACAAAACCAGACAACAATGTTCTCCGGTATGGAGATCACAAGTAGCTGCCAATGACACCTGAAATTGGTAATAACTTAATTGTCATATACCAAAATTAATAAATGAAACTTTAAAGTTAACAAACTTCACTTACCCAAGTATATAAGGGATAAAATATATCTCCTTCCCCATTCCAAAGCAGGTGGTGATGTATGTTTGGATATCATCAAATTTATTTCTTTCATGAGTCATGGAGGGGTCAATGAACCCATATACATCGTTGAACCCCTTCTTGTTACTAACATCAAACATATACCTAAAATGAAGAAATAATCTGATATAAGTAAGTTGATAAAATAGAATTTTATAAACAAGTTTTCATAAACTTACATCATCCACAACTGAATGAGTGTAATATTAATTTCTTCTCTACCCGACGCAAGCTCCCTAACATCTTGATGATGCAAATACAATGGGATCTGAGCTTCTCTTCCAAATGTAGTAGAATCCCAGTGTACAATCATCGGTGCATCTGAAATGATTTTAGCAAGCTCGTCTAACGCACCGAGAGGGTCATCCGCAGATAAATGAGTCTTCTTCGGTGTAGGACTTCCCTCTTGACCTATCTGTTGTTAAATGCAAAAATGGTTATGTTATAACGTCAATTAGAAGTAAATATTAAAATTGAGAAGTATATAGTACGAGTGTTTACCGGGGGATTAGATACATCACCAACCAAATGTCTAGGCCAGGCGACAAAGGACTTAAATGCTTCTTCCACAGTGAAGAACTCATCTGTAGGCACAGGAAGAACGACATCTCCTATGACAACTTCATCCACCGTGACCTTGAACGCATCTTCTGAAAGTTGTACACCATGCACTACAGTGGCTGTCTCATAAACTGTACCACGAGCCACTAGCATGGTCCCAGTATCAGAAAGAATATATAATTGACATGGACGAGTTTCATCCATGTCGTCCCCTGGGGCACCGGCAGCTGAACAACTTTACCTCTTCTACCTGTCAAATTAAATGTTAGGTTATGCAAAAAGTAAATTAGTAACCAAAAATAAATAAGTTTACCTGTAGGGGGCACAATATGTTCCGCTACAAGAGATGGCGGAGGACGATTACCATAATCCTCATAATGCTGCTGGAACTGGCGCGCAACCATTTCAGCAACTTCATCATACAACTTTGCCCGAACCTTCGTTGTGATCTCTTGCATCATCTCTTTTCTTATGTCGTCCTTCATCTTTTCGTATGAATATGGACACGAGGAAGACCCAAAAAACTGTCGTATGCTTATGCCAGTCCCAGCACCACGCCCCCGTCCTGGGTGCTCAGGTCGTCCAATAACTGTGGCAAGAATATCCTGACGACCTTCTTGTGTGAATTGACCTTGGGAGCTCTGCTCAACCAAGGAGTCCTGTCAAATAACAAAAGTTCAAAATCATTAGAAAGATATATGTAATATATATAACAAAATTAATGTAAAAATATAAGAAATGACATCTTACAATTCTTTTAGATATTTCTCTGACAGACTCGGAAGTGTAGGAGCCCGATGGTCTTATACGGGCTAACTTCCACTTCTCGTGCCGAGATGGTGGTGAAGGAGGAGGATGAGGGTCACCACCCTTAGAAAGTGAAAGTCTACTATCTGACTTCTGCTTCATTATTTTTTCTTCAAGCTTCCTATATCCACCACGAGACAGTAAGTGTGGATTTTTATTCTGAGCGCTTATTCCTTGTGCTTTTGACGTTTTTTCCTGTGACAAAATGAAACAATTGTCATAGTAGAGAATTATGAATGATGAATTGAATGATTTTACTACACTTACCTGCCACGCCTCCGATCAACGAAGATCTACAAACTGACGCCATGTTTCTTCGTCAGTTGCACCGGCGGAGGTAGCACCAGCGGAGGCAGCACCGACGGAGGCAGCACCGGCGGAGGCAGCAGTGGCGGAGGTAGCACCAGCGGGGCACCAGTGGCGCGACGGCGAAGGGAGGAGGCGCGGCCAAGAACGACGACGAGTAGTAGAATGCACAAGCACTAGCAAGACGAAGGCAGGCGACCAATGGCAGCAACAGTGCGGCGAGGAAGAAGTTACGCGGAGAGGAAGAATAAGTTGTGCGATGCAAATGGATGTTCGCGGGTTTTGAAAAATGAAGAAGAGATACTACCTCGGTTACTCAAACACCCGAGGTAATAGCCCCATATAGCACTGGTTAAAAGGAAAAGTGATGTAAAACTTGTGGCCAACGACCTCGGTTCCTATTGAACCGATGCCCTAGGTCTGGCGTAGCAGGCAAGTAGCAGGTGGAGCAGGCAGTGTGGCAGGTGCAGCAGTGGTTTAGGCATCGGTTTCCCATCAGACCAAGGCAATAGGGAGTGGTATAGGCACTGGTTGCACAGCAGACCGAGGCAATAGGCTGAGTTGTAGATGGAATACATGGAATACATGCACTGTGCCGTGGAATAGGCCTCGGGTCTGATGTTAACCGAGGCAATAGAGAGTGGTATAGGTACCAGTTGCACAACAGACTGAGGCAATAGGAAGTTGTCAGCTCACTCTACTTGGAATTCGTGCACTGTGCCATGGAATAGGCCTCGGGTCTGATGTTAACCGAGGCAGTATCTCAGTTCCGCCACGAGTTCTGTTCTAACCGAGGTGTATATGGTTGTCTGCTTCGGTTTTCGTATAACCGAAGCGTATATGGGGCGTCAAATTCTACTTTTTTTACTAGTGATATGTTTATTCTTTTCGTTGTAATTCTTGTTTTTAGCTATAGCTATTATCAATTGGCAATCACAGTGTACTGAGACTGATGGGATTGGTTTCATTCCTAGTGGAATGTTTGCTAAGAAGTTTTTCAACCACTCAGCCTCATTACCAGCCATCTTAAGAGTGACAAACTTAGATTTCATTGTTGATCTTGCAATAATTGTTTGTCGGGATGATCTCCATGTAATCGCACCACCCCCAAGTGTGAATACATAACCACTAGGGAATTTTGTCTCATCTGAATCAGAGATCTAGTGAGCATCACTGTACCCTTCTAATACAGCGGGAAATCCACTATATTCAATGGCATAATCCATTGAACCTCTTAAGTATCTCATAAGCCTAGCAAATGCATCCCAATGTTTCTGATTTGGACATTGAGTGTACCGACTACTGTATAAGCAATATCAGGTCTAGAAAAGCTCATTAAGTGCAGTAAGCTCCCAATTATCTGGGCATAATGAGGCTGGGATAATGATTCTCCTCTATTTTTCATTAATTTAGAATTAGCATCATAAGGGATACTCACTGGTTTCAGGTCATAAAACCCAAACTTCTTAAGAAGTTTCTCAATGTATTGTTCTTGAGATAATAATATATTATCTCCATTCCTTATGATTATAATACTTAAAATCACATTAGCTTCACCCATGTCTTTCATTTCAAATTTTGATCCTAGAAACAATTTAGTTCTAGCGACAATCTCATTGCATGTACCAAAGATTAACATGTCATCTACATACAAGCATATAATGACACAATCACCATTATCAAATTTAGGATACACACATTTATCAACATCATTAGGTGAAAAACCATCACAAAGCAACACATTATCAAGTTTTTCATGCCATTATTTCGGTGCTTGTTTCAACCCATACAAGGATTGTAAGAGTTTACATACTTTATCCTCTTGACCAGGTACAACATACCCTTTAGGTTGAGTCTAATGGAGTAGCTAAGAGAAAAAATAGAACTCTTAAGGAAATGATGAATGTTATGCTTTTTAGTTCTGGTGCACCTGATAACCTTTGGGGAGAATCTTGGCTTACTGCATGTTTTTTACAAAATAGAATACCCCATAAGAAAACTGGTAAAACTCCTTATGAGTTGTGGAAAGTTTACCAACCTAACTTTAAATATCTAAGAGTGTGGGGGTGCTTAGCTAAGGTGATGTTACCGGATCCTAAGAAAAGGAAAATAGGCTCTAAAACCTCTGACTGTTCAAGTAAGGTCATACCTCTGTATCCTTAAGATTGTTGTAGAAAAGTTGACAGAACAGTATTTCCTTAGGCGTGTAAAGTCATTGTCCTTAAGGACTTATCCGCGGTGTACTACGCAAAAGCTTCCAAGGATACAACAGAAACTTCTCAGAATTTATGAGATCTCAGAACTAGTAATGATCTCTAAAAAGAGTATAAAATAACCCATAATATTTTTAGAAAAAGAAAACAGCTAAAGAATGAAACTCAGAAAAGGAAAGAATGAGAAAACTGAATTTTTTGTGTTTTGGAATGGGGAATAGTCCTCTATTTATAGACTTAGGAAAGAATAAAATAAATAACAGAAATTAAAACTAATAAATGATTTCAACGTTGGAGCATTAACATTTTTTATCGTTTGCTCTATAAACATTTTTGAACGTTGCAACCAATAAATCAATTCTGAACGTTGCAGAGAACATTACAAACATACGTTCTTTGCAATAATTATAATATATTATAACACTACGTTGACCTTTGACATAGATCAATCTATCTTGTACTAGATTCAAATTTACTTTAATCCTAATCTTAATCCGATTGAAAATGTGTTTTGTTGTCATAAACTCTTTTTTTTTCTCCTCAATTGACAACCCCCTAAAGTTATTTTTTATTTATTAGAATTGATCAATGACACTGGATAAAGTTGACCCTTATATTCATTTGCATTGGATACTATATCGGGTATCAAATTTTGAAAAGCTGCTACTCATTATCCTTGAGATGTGATAATTAGGAGGAGTGTGTTAAATTATATTAATTTAAGAATTGGTTCATGTAATTTAAAGTATAACTTTGATGTAAAGATTCTAATGTGATGATTATTAGAATATAAGGTATTAAAGTTATAGGGATTATGAAACGTTCTCAGCAAAGACAAAAAGGAAACTGTGACTTTGACAAAGAAAAACATCCTTGGCAGTTTCTATATCATCAAGAAAGCATTAAAGAGGAGTAAGAGAAGGGAGAACATTTGAAGAGAAGGAAATATACAATGGATCCAGGTAAGTTCTTTTTCTACTGTGTATGAGAGAATAATGAGTATCATGAAAATTCAAGATCCTGTGTGTTTTTCATTCAATTCAAAATTAAAGAATTGCTTATAGAGTGATGGATTTTAGTGTTCAATTGGTTAACACCATAAGTAAAGCTTTCAAATTTTATACCATGTGGACCTTTCAAATTTTGTCTTTACAGAAAAAGTCCTGTACGTTCTAGAGAAAACAATTATTGAGATAGGAAAATCCAAATATGTCTAATTAATCTCTAGTAACAGAAGAAGGAAATGCAATAAGCTGTAATCAAAACAAAAGTAGTAGAAGAAGAAAGCAAGAAACACCATTCAAAATTGGGGACTTCTTATATGCAAACTGTGACATGTTTAACATGAAATTGTCTGCATTATAGCTGAAGTGGATCCACGATATATTACGCAAATCTTTTGGCCAGATTTAAATTTGCCACTCATTTGATTTCCATTAATGTAGCCAAAATTTGCACTCATCAAAATAGACGTTTAACATGACTAAAAGCCGACAATGATTATTATGTAACAAAATTTAGAATCATTAGGTTTTTATATAGCGTCATTGAAGATAACGATAAGTAATGTTAGCTAAACTGATATTATTATGTCACTAATTATGTTTCTTCACTAAGTAATGTTTTAAACTAATTTTTAATTTATACGATTATTTATATGCCCCTCCATAATTTAATTTTTTTTAAAAGAAGCCAAAGGGTTGTAAACTCAAAAAAATAATACAAAGAAGGAAGTAAAAAAAAATTACCATGATGAGAAATGTGTCTTAACTAACAATTCTTAATCATACATATTGGTTTCATACAAAATATTGGTTTACATATAGGAAAAGAACAAAATAATCTTTGTTAGTAAACCCATTATCATAGTCATTATAATACATCATTTGGAGAATACATCATTTTCAAAACATGTACTGTGTAACAAGTAAAGAATATAAGTAAACCCATTATCATAGTCATGTATTTATTGAAACCTTAGTAGTAGATTATATAAAAACTCACTCTAAGTACCACAACCCGTGGTGAGCTAGGTTGCCTGTCATATATTTTTTATTATATTGTAGATGGTGATAAAGAGGAAGAAGTTTCAAGAGAGAAAAATATTATAGATTTATCTATTCAAGACTCTAATATTATAAATGACACTAGTGTTGCGAAGAGAAACGACTACGGTTGTGGCTGAACCGAAGCCATGGACAAGCTTTCTACCTTAGTTTTGGCTACAATCGAGGCTTATTCTCCTGCAATTTTTTTTAATAGCATGTCTGTTTTTGAGACATCCACTATCACAAAAACATACCTCCATATCAATAAGTATAATAACAACACAGATTCAACACAATATTCAATATTTACATCACATAATGTTTGAAACATAATGTACAAAGTCTAATAACTATAAATCAACATGTTTTAATGTATTTTAAATCTAATAACTCTGAACTATTATATAATCTAACTAAATGTTTTACAAGTGCTTTCCTCAGGAATGTAAGTGGCTTCTCAAGAAGTGGAGTAGTAGTCTTAAATATCTGCACAAGATAACTGATATATGAATTCCAAATGTTGGAGAAAATCAAAATTCATTAAAGTTAAATATTATTGTTTCCTAGCCTCTTATGATACGGGCACGAATAATGTGGGTCATCCAATACATTACATAGTATCTGCACTCATATGACCAACTCTATCTGTTACACTATAATATATCATCACTGTTGTAAATAGTTAGTGAAAATCATTAAAACAAAACAACTATAAGAAAGTATGGCTTTAGCATATGTCAAACCTTGAGAGTAATGATAACTGGAAAAAAGTAGTAAATTTTCATATGGAATTTTGGCACTTCTGTGTTGAATTAGGTACATTTGTATCAATTTTCCCCAATCTAAGAAAGATGAAATGTAATCACATGTTTCTGAGTTGTTCATTTAAAGGAAATCATTTGATCCCTATTTTGTATATATTTTAGGTAAATTAAGAGAGGAGAGTAAATCCTACAACATTTCGCCCAAGCTAGAATGATCTCGCTTAAGTTAGACTCGTCCAGGGAGTCACTACTTTAAAAGTCATTTTCGCTTAAGTGAGAATAATTTAGCTTAAGCAAGAATGACTATCATCTCCAAGAATGTTTCATCTCGCTTAAGCGAGAATAATTTAGCTTAAGCAAGAATTCGGGCAGTATATATACTCATGAGTTAGAAAGACGAAGAGTGTGGAGAAAAGAAGACATAGAGCTACCCAAAGAGTTTTTCTTCCACTTTAGCTGTAGGATCTTCTTCTTCATCTCTTAGAATGTCAACGGCCACCATGAGTGGTTGATCTTTTCTCTTGGGATTGAATGTAATCGATTCGAACTCGGATGTAATCCGATGATATTTATATATAGCATTTATGTTTTATTCAATATTGGTATTTTTGTTCTGCTCTTAGTGCTTGATTATATCTGATCAATAGTTTCATGAATGTGGGTTTTAGTTTTGACTAGAAAGTATTTCTAAAATCTGATCTGAACAAGAATACTTGATATCCTGCGATGCTAGGGATAGATTTCAGTTTATCAATTACTGATAACACTTGAATATAATGCTGGACAGTTTGTTGGATATGTGAGGAATCAATATTCAAGGAACTGATCCTATGAATTTTATACGCGAGGAATCGGTATAAATGACTTTTGTGTGTTGCATCAATATTGGTAATTGCAGTTGCTATATGTTTATATTCATTCAGATTGTAGACGAGTGAGATAGATGAATTCAATCCCAACTTCTCGTATTAAACTTTCTTTAACTTATCTGTCGTTAATATTTTACTTTTACACAACGTAGTATAAATTATAAAAATCCATTATGAATCAGTTTGAATACCCTTGTATAGATGTTGTTTGAGATAAATTTATCTATTTAATTGAAGTTGTTCCTCTTGGGATCGATACTCTTACTTAAAAATCATTATACTATAGTTGACTATTGGTACGCTTGCCAAAAGTTCAATAAGTAACCCATGCAAGCTTTCTACCTTTAGCAGTTGATCTCCCAACCAAAATCATATGTTCTACAATAAAACTATATAAAAAAAAGGTTTTAGCATTCATTTATATAACAAAGAAAGTCCAAACATTGAGGTTTTTACCAATCAATTGCTTGTCTGAGATGTTTCGGAGGAGACTTGTGCAATGAGTAGAACCACAAAGCATAGCTCTCCGGTGTGCAAATAACAAGTAGTTGTCAATGGTGCCTGAATTTGTTAATAACTTAATGGTTTAATAGGTTCGGAGGTCCCTATATTTGCAAGTTTGTTTCACTTGGGTCCTCCAATTTTAGAAGTGATCAATTAGGTCCCTAATTTAACAAAATTGAGTCAATAATACCCTTTCCGTTAAATGCATTGGATGGCGTTAACTTGTTAAACAGGTGGCATGCTGAGTCATCAATTTATTTGCAGGTGGCAGAGTTTGAGCTTAATACGTGGCAATTTCTGCAATTTTTAATTTGGATTCAGATTCTCTTTTCCTTTCTAATCCTAATTGTTTAAAATTCGCCAAATTGTTTAATCCTGAAGTTTCCTGGGACAAGGTTTGTTCTTTCAGTACATCCTTCATAGATCCATTCCTGGACGAAGAACCTTCAGACCCCTCGCATATGGCCTTCGCCTGTTTCTGCATCTCAGCCAGGCCTTCGCATATGGCCTGAAGCTTCGCATCAACGGAGGAATGGAGCGGCTTGTACGCGGCCTTGTCGTACGCCAGAGCGGCTTCCTCGGCGGTGTCGAATGTTCCCAGCCAGAGCGTGGTCCGATTCTTGGGGAGTCTGATCTCAGCATGAATAAATTATATATTGAAAGGTGTTGAATAAATAGTAAATATTTTACTTATAATGAAATAAATCAATCATTCAAACACGCAGAATTGAACAAAAATGAATAGCCAGCACTGCCAAGTTGGAAGGAGTGAACCAGTAACCCCACTGGTAGCGGATACAGCAAATCCATACCCACATCATCAACATACCAAATTTAACTAAAAACAATGCTTACAAAGAATATGCGACGAATACATATCAACATTAAACAAATCAAGTAATTTAGCATGGCTTCTTCCCCAATGGTGTGGTATGCAGCAAGAGCAATCTTTCTCTAGAGTCCCCTTCGGTGATGAATTCTGGAGAAAGAATAAAACCCGGCACGACATCTTCTAACTACATAGTACCCACTTCTATGCCTATTTACAGTAAGAATCTCAATTCGAAAACTGAAATTTGAAAACTTGCTTTCAAAATACAACTCCATCCGAATCAATCTTCCAAAACCCAGGTTCTCGTGGAACTTCTTCTTCTACTGAAGAGCGAAGTTGAAAGGCTACGACTTGTAGTCAAAGCCCCAATTCTCCCAAACCAATTCCGGAACATTCTGCCAATTCCACCTCGACTTTCCCTCACTCTCCCGCTTCCAACTGACAGAGAGATTCTTCTAGAACCTTCGCTCAAATTCCCACCATTCTCCATCTCTGTGTACACCACCGGCAAGTGGCTCTCACCGGCGAACCTACCCACGGCGAATCCGCCGCCAGGCAGCCTCCATATGGTCAACCCTACCGCTTCCTCTTCGATCTGGCCAGCAACTCTGCTCTCCGATGACGCTTGCTCCGACGGCAGCTCGTTGCGGCACACGGCTTGAAGAAGATGAACCACAGAAGACTGAAAGCTTTGAAGAAAACGGAGAAAGAGAAAAAAATATCTGTGAAGGCCTCTCGTCATTCTTGGTTCTGCCACGTATTAAGCTCAAACTCTGCCACATGCAAATAAAATGATGACTCAGCATGCCACCTGTTTAACAAGTTAACGCCATCCAATACATTTAACGGAAAGGGTATTATTGACTCAATTTTGTTAAATTAGGGACCTAATTGATCATTTCTAAAATTAGAGAACCCAAGTGAAACGAACCCGCAAATATAGGGACCTCCGAACCTATTAAACCTAACTTAATTGTTATATATTAAAATCACATATGGAACTTTATGAAGTTAACAAACTTTATTTACCCAGATATATAAGGAATAAAATAAAATATATGTCCTTCCCGCTTGCAAATCTGCTGGTGAGATATGTTGTGATGTCATCAAAATCATTTGCTTCGTGAATGACTTGGGGATCAATGAACCCATAGACATCATTGTACACCAAGTTGTTATTGACACCAAACATACCTGAAATCAAAAATTACCTTTGACATAAGTATACTTGATATGTAAATAAATTTTATATTAATAATTCCTCATAGACTTACATCATCCCTAGCTGAATTAATGTAATATTCAACTCTTCTCTTCTCGACGTAAGCTCCGTGACATCTTGGCTATACGAGTATATTGGGACCTAAGAGTCTCTGCCAAATACATTAGGATCATATTCAACCCTCATTTGCAATGATGTCACAAAGTAGTTGTAATGCACCAAAAGGATCGTCCTCAGATAAAGAAATCTTCTCCTGTGCATGCGTCTATTGTTACATGGATAAATAGTATAAGTTTTGACATCAATAACAGGTAAACTTTAAAATTGAGAAGTGTAAAGCAGAAGTCCATACCGGGGGGTCAAAAACCGAACCAACCAAGTGTTTAGGCCAAGCGATAAAATACTAGAATGCTTGTGCCACAGTGAAAATCTCATATGTGGGCAAAGGAACTAAGGTATTTTGTATGATAATGTCGTCTACGGAGACCTTCACCCTATCCTCTAATAGCTTCATACCATGAACAACAATCGCTGCCTGAAACACTGTTCCACGAGCTACCAGCATCGTCCCGGTACCATCTAAAACGTATAGCAGACATGGACTAGCATCGTCCATGTCATCCCCTAGGATGACTGGTGCTGAACAACTTCCTTTCCCGCTTCTCCCCATCAGAGTAAATGTTAGATTATACAAATAATAAATTATTGAACATAAATGTTTATTAATTTTACTTATGGGAGGCACAACATGTTCTTGTACAAGAGATGGTTGCGGGCGCATCCCATAACTCTCAAATTGCTGCTGGAACTGTCGCATAACTCTGTCAGTCACTTGTGTAGTGACTTCATCATACAATTCTTTCCTAAGCTCCTCCCTAAGCTTCGCCCTAAGCTCTTTTAAGATCTCTTGTGTCAACCTTTGTTCTTGTGCTTCATTGTATGCATATGAAGTCTAACGCGAAGAACTACCAAAATAATCTTTAATGCCTACTCCAGTACCAGCAGCACACACTCTTCCAGGGTGCTAAGGTCGTCCAATTGAAGTGGTAAGAATATCCTGCCGACCCTCTAGAGTGAATTGACCTTAGGAGCTCTGCTCAACCAAGGAGTCCTATAACATAAAAAAACACCATTATTATTTAAAAAGTTCAATGTATTATGTATAATGAAACTATTATTATTTTAGGAACAGTGATAACTTACAATTCTTTCATAAATTTCCCGTGCAGTCTTAGAAGAGTAGGTGCCCAATGATCTTAAACGAGCAAACTTCCACTTCTCATGCCGAGAAGATGGAGTAAGAAGCTAGGGGCTACCACCCTCAGATGAGGGTCTACCTTCTGCCTTTTGCTTGAGGATTTTCTCCTGAAGCTTCCTATACCCACCACGAGATAATAGGTGGGGGTTTTATTTTGAGCACGTATTCCTTGTGCTTTGCTTCTTGTTGGCTGTCACATATATTGAATTAGTTCATATGATATAAATTTGTTAATGAGGAATTGAATAATATCAACTATACTAACCTGCCATTCGTCTGATGTGTGACTCTCTACAAAGAGGCGCCAAGTGTCCTCATCAATGGTCTTATATTTTGCACATGGAGACTCATTTTTTTCCCTCCGAATATATATCTTGTGGTCAACTTAGTATTAAAACCCCGAAATTTTTCAGCAATGGATGATAAACACTTATTTCTAAGTGTTGCAACATTTGGAATGTCAAATGTGGTCTGCAATAAACATAATAAAGTTGTATCAGTACAAAATTATCAATATAAACAAACTATAATTCAAATGATATTAATTAACTTAACAATAGATCGTTCCATATAATGTTCGATCAACCTTGGACACATGGTCTAAAGATAGAGTAAGAATATTAATCCTATCACGCGCTAATACTCCAAGGTATGATCGAAAGACATGTGCATTTGGGCCAGATGCCACACCCGTGATCACATTAACATCCACAAGTGTTCTTTCATCACTATTTCTTCTCACCATAAGTTGTCCCAACCTGGTGGCTCCTCTAGTAGGTCTAGATGAGGGAGCCTCATCCCCTGATGAATGTGGATGGTCAGCCATATATCTATAAAAATAAATAACAACACGAAATATTAATAAAAGGTTTATGTAATATCATATAATTTAACAAAACATGTAATAGTAGTAATATGAAATATTAATAAAAGACTTATATAATATTAATAAAAAACTTATACACAAATTTGAAATTCATACATAAAGATATGGATTGGTCATATGTATATTTCCTCATTATGATATGACCGAACTGCATGTACATCATCAACTAGAGGGTGGTCATCCAAATTTGTCGTTGTTTTAAATGAATGGTTGTTAGCAATATGAATATTAATCAGATTTTCTTCGTTAACTTCAATTTGTTTTTTCCTTGAAGAGCGACATACCAATGATTAGACGCAAGATCTTTGACATAAAAATCCTGAGATGCTTGATGTACCATGATAAATGGTTCGTCTCGATAACCCATCTTTTGTAAATCAACTAGTGTCATATCCGATTCATCTATTTTCACACCACTCTTATTGTCAAACCACTTACATTTGAACAATGAAACAGAAAACTTGGTGTAATGAACCTCCCATATCTCTTTTATTATACCATAATATTTCATTGATCCAAGTATAGGATTTTGACCTTTTGATGTGGAAAGACTCAGCTTCTAGACTAACTCCACTATTTTATATTGCGCTTTTATCATCCAAAGTCTTCGTATAGAATGTGCAATTATTGATTTCATAACCTGAACAACATACGACATCAAACTTTTAACCATTTGCAAGCCACAATAAAGTTTGAGAAGAATGTGGCTCTTTGTCAATTTCATATTTGAATTCAGAATGAAATGTTCTATTATGCTCCATCAACTATGATTTCTCTAACTGTGTTAGATTTTTATTCTTCACAATGGCTTTGTATGTTTCCAAAAAAGGGATCACCTCATCTATGTTGTTCAATATATAAAGATGTTGACTTTCCCTGAATGTTGAGTAGTGTACCAATCAAGCTATCACACACATTCTTCTCTACATGCATTATATCTATGCAATGTCTAACATCTAACTTTGACCAATATGGAAGATCAAAGAATATTGATTTCTTCTTCCAAGGGGTCTTTACAGATGACTTCTTGGATGTTTTCGCAAATACATGATGTATTTTATTAACTTTTTCAAGAATTTGAAGGCCAATAAGTGGATTTGGTGCTCCGTCCCTCTCTTGATATCCATTGAATGTTTTTTTTAACCTTCGATATTGATGATTACATTTTAGAAATCTCCGATGATGCAGATACACTGTCTTTCTTTCGTGTTTCAATTGATGAGCTGTAGTGTTTTCTTCACATATAAGACATGCTTTATGATCCTTGACACTGTATCCTGACAATTTACCGTAAGCTGGGAAGTCATTAATGGTACAAAATAACACTGCACGCATCACAAAAGTTTTAGAAGCGAATGCATCAAATATTTCAATCCTATTGTCAACACCCAATTTTGTCAAATAAATAAAATTCATCACAAAGAAAACTAAATTAAAAAAATAATAAATAAATAAAAATACTATTTGTCTTACATTTTGCACCCCAAATTATATTTTTAACCCTTAATTTAATGGTCCAAAATAATCTCACACTTTTACCTCCTCACCACCCCTTTTCTCTTATCACACCCCACTCTCCACATCACCATCCACATCACCCTCCATATCACATTCCACATCATCTACCTTTTTCATTTACTTTTTCCACCTCATTTCCATATTAATTTTTATATACCAATTTTTCTAATTATTCCACTTACAATTTTTAATTATATCTTCTCCACCAACATATTTTATTATTTCCTTCATCCATTTTCTTCATCTACTTTTCTACCCCACTTTTTTTATTAATTTCTCTTACTAACTTTTTTTTATTCCATTCACTTTTCTAAATCATAATTTATTCACCACCTTCTCCACCAACATATTTTATAATTTTCTTCATCCATTTTCTCCATCTACTTTCCAATCCCCACTTTTATATTAATTTCTCTTACTAACTTTTATTTATTCCATCACTTTTCTAAATTATATTTTATCCACCACCTTCTCCACCAACCTTATTTTATTATTTCTTTCATCTATTTTCTTCCTCTACTCTCTCCACTCACATTTTATATTATTTTTCTTTACCATCTTTCTCCACATAATTTCCTCATTAACATTTTTTATTATTTCCTCCATCCACTTTCTTCACCTAATTTCTCCACTCACTTTTTATATTATTTCTTTCACTTATTTTCCACACCAACTTTTACTATTTACTTTTTTTTATTATATTTTATTTCATGTAATTTTTCCACTCACTTATTATATTATTTTTATTCATCAACTTTCTTCATCCATAACTCTATAAATACCCGCATTCTCTTCACTTCATTTTAGACACACACACAATTACATAATATCCATTTCTTCTCTCTAACACCAAATCTCTTCATTTCCATCCCAAAACTCTACTTTATTCTTCTTTTACACAATACATCTCTTCTCCATACTCCACCATCATCCAACACTTCAACATCTCTTCTCCTCCATATCAACTTCTTCATCTCCTGAAGCTTCCATCTTCACTTCCATCTTGATCGGACTATCTTTGTCTTCTCCATCCAGGTTCTTATTCATTCACCTTTTTTCTTTAGTTTAAATTATTTCGTTAAAGTTTGCTTTTTTGGTTTAAGTTTTACATTTTCATAATTATTTTACTGTTTTTGATGCTACATTTTCATTCATAATTCCTTTTGTTTTTTTATAAAAATCTTTAAAATATATTGATTACCATGTCAAGTCTCGGTTTTGCTTGATAATTAAATTTTTCATAATAATAATTTCGATTGTCATGTCAAGTCTCGGACTTGCTTGATAATTATATTTTTCATAATAATAATTTTGATTGTCATGTCAAGTCTCGAACTTGCTTGATAATTATGTTTTTCACAATTATTTTGATTATTATGTCAAGTCTCGGATTTGCTTCATAATTACATAAAAAATTAAAAAAATAATTTTCTTGTAATTAAATGCAAACATTCGTGTGATTTCTTTTATCATCTTTTTTTTCTCTTAATCATACCCCTTATATTAAGAATCATAAAAAAAAATACAAAACTTTTCAAAATCACAAACATAATTTTATCTTCTACTTGTTTTTGTTTCTAGCTCATTGTTCATGTCATGACACTTTTTTAAATAATTAAAAAACACCAAAAAAAATCATAAATTTTTCAAAAATGAAAAATATCAATCTCTTTCAAATCATCCTTGTGTGTTTCATTTTTCCTTAAAATCCAAAATTATCCTAACTCAATTTCCAAACAATTTTACAAACAATTTTACAAACAAATTTTCAAACTTTCCTTCTCAAACTTTCCAAACATATTTTTCAAAAGAACTACGTACCCCTGATTTCTCACATGACAATACGTAGGAGCAAGGTCAATCCTTGTCGGACTTCCTAAAAATAAAAAACATTTTGTTTCATTTGTGTTGTCTTGTATTGCTACTTTTATTTCGGGAAAAACTAACCATTTTGAAAACCACATCAACTTTGCACATTTGATTAAAGGTACTGCCTTAGGGCAGGAGATGTAGGATGCTAATACCTTCCCTACGCGTAACCGACTCTCGAATCCATAATCTCTTATTTTGTAGACCATGCCTTACTTTTGTGGTTTTTCTGTAGTTTTCCATAATAAACTATGGTGGCGACGCCAAACTCCTGATTTTCCAAAACTCATTAATTATTTTTTTAAGAGTCTCGCCAGTCATCCCCGTTGCAATCCCGGTTGCGACACCCATCAATCCACAACAACTTCAAGTCTTCAACTAGTGGGCTTAGATAAACATCTATGTCATTTCCAGACTGCTTTGGACCCAATATCATCATAAACAACATCATGTACTTCCTCTTCATGCACAATGTAGGAGATAAGTCTTAAATTATCAATACAACTGCCCAACAACTATGATTGGTACTTAGATTACCAAATGGGTTCATTCCATCAATGGTTAAACCAAGCCTTAGATTTCTACATTATTGACCAAATTAAGGGAATTGTTGATCAATATTTTTCCATTGCTTTGAATCAGCTGGATGACGAAGCAACCCATCAATTTTTCTCTCATTTGCATGTCATCTAAGGTTTTTGGCGTCTTTTGGATTCACAAACAAACACTTAAGTCTGGGCACAATTGGAAGGTACCAAATTACTTTCAAAGCAGATGCATTTTTTTTATCTGACCATTATCTTCACTATTTTTTTTGATTTGTATCGTGATAACCCACATTTTGAACACTTTTTCAAAAATTCAAACTCTTTCCTATATAAAATGAAGTGATTGGGACAAACATGTATCCTTTTATACTCCATAACCATCGGACAAAGAATTTTCTTCGCATCATAATTACGAGTGGGTAGTGTATTTCCATCTGGAAGCATTTCATTCAACAACGTCAACAATTATGTGAAACTCTTATCGGTCCATCCATTGGTCACCTTCAAATTCATGAGCCTTAACACCGCTGACAATCGTGTGAAATTAGTTGAACCGACATACACAAGTGTTTCCGCATCAGTCAACATCGTCTCAAACACATGAGCTTTGGCAAAATTTTTGTGCCAAGATTGCGGATGATGTCCTCTAATTTGTCTTTATTCGATCGATCTTCTTCCATGGTGGAATCAATAAAATTCTTAGTTTGGGAGACAGTCGGAAAGTTTATTTCTTTGCTTTGCCATATCCATGTTGTATAATATTGTAGGAAATCATCACAGATAAGACGTTCCCTAATTTGGGTTGCGTTCAACTTTATCCCATTCAAACAGTTCACCCAAGGACATCTAAACTTCACTTCATCATCACTTCTACCCTCATTACGTTGCGCAAATTGTATAAATTCCTCTACCCTTCTCTCGTACTCAGCACTAATGCATGGTAAATTAATCTCATTTTGATCCATACGATTCTTACGTAGATATTCTGAAATATTTTACAAAATTACAATACAAAAAATAATTTTGTATTGATCATTTCACGACAAATTAAGGTTAATTCAATTCAATAATACAATCATACAATTAATAAGCATTGAAGTAATCAAACTTTCAACATAAAAGTTTTTAAAAATAACATTGTAAAATTAAAAAGTTAAACATTTAAATCATAACATCATACCAAAATTATACAATCATACAAAAATTTTCAATCCCACCAAATTATACACATATTATATGATCATCCAATCACATATTCAATCATACAATCATACAAAATTATATGATCTTATTAAAAAGTAAACTTTAAACATGAATAAAAGAACCTGATAATGTCAAAGCAATAAAACCGGATAACACATGATCAAAACGGTAGAAATTTCAACTCTGAAAAATTTAAACCTACACAGACATACAAACAATATTAGTTTTAGTAAGAAAAAAAACATCAAAACGCAAAAAAAAATAAATAAATTACCTTTAAGGAAGAGAATAAGAAACACAAAACAAAAAGACGTTTGAAACGATTTTGATTGGTTAAAAAGCTTCCTAAACATTGACGATCGCCACGATAATAAGCAAAATAAAGATTAAAAGGGGAAAAATGCAAGAAAATGGCAAAGAAGGTGCGCGATACAATGTTCTCTCGAGAGGGAATGCAGAAAGTGTGAAGTCGAGAGGAAGATGACATTGTTCCTCTTCTGTTTTCTTTTTTTTAACCTACGAAAGGTTATTACCTAAGCTCCACATAAAACTGATGCAATAAATGAGATATGGCCTTAGTTTCCCACACAACCGAGGCCTATTCTCTTAAAAAGAAAATTCAAAATTAATTTGAAAGGACAATTTTGAAATTTTTTTCAACCTTTTTTCCTTGGTTTACCGCCAAACTGAGGCCAAATCCTCTATAAAATATTATATTTTTCTTAAATATTTAAATTTTATCAGATTAGGGTCTGTATGGTCTCGGTTCCCCTTAGAACCGAGGCCAAAACCTTGACGGTCTAACTGCCACATTAAATGCAAGACTGCCAACATGGTAATGTCAGAATTTGCAAGGACCTATGATATCGATTTTAGAGGGAACCGAAGCCTATTTCCTGACCTTTGTGATGATCAGACTGCATTTGGGGAATGTTAGAATTTATAGGGACTTATGGCATCGATTGTGATGGGAACCAAGGCCAAATCCTCTACGTATGTCAGCAAAATATCTGACTGTTTCAACTTCCAACTTTTTGTTAGAGTTTATAGCCTCGGTTTTGCAGGGAACCGAGGCCAACATGGTTATACTGCTTCGGTTTTGAATTGAGGCATAATGGGCGCGATAATAGGTTCTTCTTTTACCAGTATGGACAAGTGATACAAAAATTATCAATATTAAAAACTTATTTGTTCGCCTTTTGTACATGTTTTTGGATTACGTTGGATTGTATGATATTTTTTATTTTATTTTGAATTGTCTTTGGAGTTTAACATCATTTTAAAGTGACGTTTATTTATATTTGAATTAAGAGAAAATTGTAATTTTTAATTTTAAAAAAAACTTATAATTAAGATCAAACTTTTCCCGAACGAAGTTTGACGACCATTCACATGTAATCTTTCTTTCATTTGATACAAATGCATTTTATTTATGATTTTTGTTTGTTTTAACCGATTATTTTCGTGCTTTTGTTCTTCATAAGCACATTCTTCTTTCTCTGTCACCAGTGACGACACTTTATTCCGACAAAAACAAATCTTTTGAAGGTTAGTTTTTGTTTTCGTTTTGAATAACTTATTTGTTGAAATTGTTTTTGTTTTTTTGTTGAACTTGTTTGTTGTTGTTTGGTTGAACTTGTTTGTTGATGTGATTTGATTGAACTTGTTTGTTGTTGATTATTGTTGTTTGTTGTTGATACTACGTTCATAGTTCTTGCTTTACAAAAGACCAAAAACTGAAATTTATTGTTTTTCTGCTTTTCAAGTATCGTAGAGTTGCGAAAAAGGATCACAATTAATTAAAAAAAAAATCTTGATTAACGTTGTATATTAACAAAATTCGACGTTAAGTTAACGTCGTATATTTACAATATTCGACGTTAATTTGACGTCGAATTTAAAAAAACGACGTAAATTTAATGTCTCCTGATTTGACGTCGTTCACGAATTAGTCGTTAAAAGCCCTAAATATTCGACTTTGTACCCGATTTTTGTACTAGTGATTGGCAAGTGTACCAAATCGCACAAGTAATATAAAATTGTAAGACCAAGTATCGTATCCCAAAGGACTCTCGGCACTAAACAGTTGTCTGATAACTCAATTAATTAAGACTTAAATAAACCAAGATTGTTGGTTTCAAATGCAAAGACATAAAATTAAACATGAATGCAAATTAATCAATAGTAGAGTAACACAAGGATGAACGAAGGTTGTTTATAAAATGAGATGATTATGTTGTTAGGATTTGATTTCACCAAGTTTACTCTCATGTATATAAGAATTCTTCTTTTTACATTAATATTAACGTCACTCACTAAATTACTTAGAACCCGATCCCTCGGCGCAATAAGCCTGCCTTAATTCCTAGTTCGTGCAATTCCTAGCGTTCCTAGAAAATTAAGTATGAAGATCAAGAGCTTCAGACGACCAAGTACTCATATCCTCATCCCTAAGGAATATTACCCTTGGGAGAACTCAACAAGAACCTGAATTGTATGGAACCTCCCGGCACTCATGCAATTCATAAATCATGCTACTAAATGAGGTAAATAGAGCAAGCAATGAAATAGATGAATTCACTGATAATTAATGAAAAAGCATATAAATTAAGAATCAATTCAAATACATTAGAGTTCACAAGGTTACATCATTCCCTAACAACAAAGAGAGTTTAGTTCTCCATAGACATGGAGAAACTAGATCAGTGATGGAAAAACATGAGATAGTGAAACTCTAAAACTATAAGAGGAAGCTCCCACCTCCAGATTCGCCTTTAGAGAGTAGAAGAGTGTGTTGTTGTGTTACTCCAGCCAGAGATGCAAAACCTAGAATGCCTAGGTCCTTTAAATAAAGTCGGAAAAGAGTAGAAACAGGGCCCGGTCAAAAAGAGTCGAAACAGAGCAAAAATTGGGCCTATTCCAAGACGCACGATGCTCGGGTGCCCCATTTAAGGTGCCCGGGCTGTGGACGACGATTTCTGGCGCTAAAGCCTCCAAACAGGGCACCCAAGCCTTGCAGGTTGGCTTTTCTGCACTCTGGTTGACTTTTCTACACTCTGGTTGACTTTTCTGCATTCCAACTATTTGGTACTTTAACTCTTCCTTCAAATCATTCCAATAGCCTACAAAATCAAGGGAATTTAGTGATAACATCATTAAGTATAACCTCTACTCACTTATTCACAAAAACTAAAGCAAAAATATGATTCCAAGGACGTTTCGAAGTAGAAAAGGGTGCATTTGGTATCAAAATTACCTCATAAATAACCTTATTTTAAACCGTTATCATGTAACTATACTTACATTTATAAACTTATATTTAATATATTAAATATACATTGTTATTTTTATGGACACTAAGAAAGAGATTAAATTATAATGTGTCAGTCCAATGAACATAATAGGAATGAAGCAAAGGAAGATTGAATGAAAACATGTATGATGTTCTACTAAAACTATTTTGGGTAAATGTAATTATTAAATCTGGTTTTCGAATCTGATTTTGTTGTGAGAGATCTATCTAGATATGTCTTTGATTTGAACCTTTTATGGCTTCAACTCTAACTGTTTTATTTTATGGACATGTAGTCAAAGCATACAGATACTTGGAAGAGTCGTTATGGAAAAAGAGGTTTGAATGCACATGATCATGTATTATTTGACATGGAAGGTGATGATGTTGGGAAGTCCAATTCAGAGAAGGCTTCTTACATAATACGTGATGTTGTTTGGAAAATTTACAATGAAAAAGTTGGTGATGTTTTAGGTGATGAAAAGATGGATATTCAAAATTCTGACATGTACACGCGTTTAAAAGCTCAACCTATGAAGCGTGTAAAAAATGTTGCTTTGAAAACCCCTTGGACAAGATTGGATAGGAAAAATCGTAGGCGCAATGAATAGTTTATGAAGTTGTTTGTCTTTGAATATATGTATGAATTAATATGTTGTGTTAGGAAACACAATTGTAATTTTGAATGATCTTAATTGTTCATATTTGATCCATTTGTAATTGTTATTGAGTTGTTCATTTTCCAGGTTAATCAATTTGGTTTGGGAATAATTTATTTTTGATTTTGTTTTTGTCCAAAATGTCGATCTAACGTAACCATGTGCTTCATAACAGATAATCAATAACTTAAAAAGCTTTAAAGTGAGTGTTGTAGAACACTTGATATTCATAACACAATGAAATAAATCATTGGTATGCTAAATTATTATTCATGTTTTAAAACAAAATGGTTCACATAGAAATGGTCAAATTGTTTTACAACAAAATGGTTACCATACAATTGGTCAAATTCATTGGTGCAGTAAGTGGTTATACAATGAACTTTATGTGGTTAGTTATTATACAAATTTTGTACAACAATAAATTGATCAACCTAATTTCAAGTGCTTTGATATCAATAGTTCAGTAAGCAGTTAATGTGCATCACGTTATGTGGTTAGTTAGAGTGGTATTATGCACAATAACAAAGTGGTCATTTTAAGTGGTCTTGTTTCTTCCTCCAGTAAGTGGTTATTCGATTGAAAGTGTGTGGTTGGTTGTGACAGTCATTTTGTACACTAACAAAATAGGTCAAATGGATATAATTTCCAGAGTATCAAAGTTGTTTTACAAAATGACATAAATATAACATTTTTGTAGAATATGGGCAAATATGACATCCATTTTCTCCACATCTTTCTAATCACATGACCAAAAAAATTGCATTAAATACATGTGAGGAATTTAAATGTTAATGTGAATTTTGTTATCAAAAAACATTGTCGATGTTTATTATGGACGATTGCGTGTTTTGCATGTCATTGTGTAATGATGCGAAAAGTGACATGAACCCAGGGGATTTATTGGTGTAGTAATTGGTTATGTACTCAGTCCTATGTGGTTATTTCTGAAAGGGGTTCTGTACAACAATAAAAGTGGTTAAATTAAATATCAATGATCACATTTCGTTGGTGCACTAAGTGATTATATAGTAAGTCTTATGTGGTTTTTTACTTAATTGCTTATGAACAACAAATGTTGTGGTTTTTGAGGATAAATTTCATCAGATTTAGTGGTGCAGTAAGTGGTTATCTAATCAGTCCTATGCGATTATTTCTGAAAGCGATTTTGTAAAACAATAAAAGTCCTAAGTGGTTGTATAGTAAGTCTTATGTAGGTTTTTTACTTAATTGCTTATGAACAACAAATGTTGTGGTTTTTTAGGATAGATTTCATCAAATTTATTGTAGCAAGTGGTTATCTATTCAGTCCTATGTGGTTACTTCTGAAAGTCGTTTTATACAACAATAAAAGTTGTTAAATTAAATATGAATGATCACATTTCTTTGGTGCAGTAAGTGGTTATATAGGAAGTCTTATGTGGGTTTTTACTCAATTTCTTATGAACAACAAATGTTGTGGATGTTTAGGATAGATTTCATCAAATTTATTGGTGTAGTACTTAGTTAGCTACTCATTCCTATGTGGTTATTTATGAAAGGAGTTTTGTACAACAATAAGTGATTAAATTCAATATCAATGATCACAGTTCTTTGGTACAATAAGTCATTATATTGTAAGTCTTATGTGGTTTTTTACTCAATTGCTTATGAAAAAAATACAAATGGATCATTTAAACATTTTGATTCACTGAAAACATACTACAATAACCCATCTTCTAAAATTTTTTATGTTGCTACAAACATTGTCTCATCGTCCTTATTTCATCAAATCTCTCGAATATGACCAAGATGAAGTTTATAACCATGAATCATCACCTTCTCCTGTAAATAAAGCATACTCTAAAGTCCTGTTAGCAAACTTTCTTCCACTTCTACCTCTAAAGGAATTGCCCCCTCTCTGTTTCCTGACATAACCAAACTCCCTCAGAATGCAACTCATTATATCCCTCAACAACATCTTTGGAGAAAACCCTCCTTCCATTACCCGTCCTCCTCCCATCAAAACTTGTTTCATCCCTCCCAAAATTTGAAGAGGAAGAAAAATGAGAGGAAAAAGAAGAAAGAGAGAGGAAGAAAAAATTAGAAGAAAGAGATGAGAGAAAAGAAAAAGAAATTGAGAAATCTCTTCCTTACCCTAAAGATTATTCTAGAAAGGAAAAAGAGAGACAATTAAGGTGTTTCAAGGAGATTTTCAAGAAATTGTGGATTACTATTCCATTAACTGAGACATTGCACCAAATCCCTACGTATGCGAAATATCTGAAGAAGTTCCTTAATAAGAAGAAATATTTAGATGAGAAAATAATTGAGGTGCAAGGTAACTGTAGTGTGATTCTACAGAAGACACTTCCTCCTAAAGTAAAAGATCCAGGAAATTTTACTATTCCTTGTACTATTGGAAATTTTGATATAGGGAAAACTTTAATTGATTTAGGGTCGAGTATCAATTTGATGCCCCTATCTATGCTTAAGAAGATTGGTGGTCTTGAGGTTAAACCTACAAAGATGATTGTTGATGGATCAGAAAGTGTACCGAATCGCACAAGTAATTTAAAGTGCTAAGACAAAGTATCGTTTCCCAAGAGACTCTCGGCACTAGACAGTCGTGTGATAACTTGATTAATTAAGACTTAAAGAAAACATGATCATTATTGGTTTCAAATCTAAAAACAGAAAATTAAATATGAATGCAAGTTGATCGATAGCAGAGTAGCACAATGATGAACGAATGTTGTTTAATATGAGATGAGTATGTTGTTGGGGCTAGATTTCGCAAAGTTCCCTTTCATGTATGTAAGAATTCTTCTTTATGCATTAATGTTAACGTCACTCATTAAATCACTTAAACTCGATCCCTCGGTGAAATAAACTTGTCCTTAATCACTAGTTCATGTAATTTCTAGCATTCCTAGTAATTAAATGTGAAGATTAAGAGCTTTAAGACGACCAAGACTCATACCCTCATCCTTGAGAAATATTACTCTTAGGAGTAATTCAACAAGAACCTGAACTTAGGTGACTTGTCACAATAATAGAGTGAGCCGAACCAATGAATGGTGCTTAATTCTATATTTTTATCAGCAAAAATATTCATATATTATAGGAGACACTAAATATACTCAACCCATTTACATAAAGCTACAAAAATTGTCCACAAATACATTGAACTTGTGGCTAATCCTTTCATCTAACTTCATAAAATTAACGATGTGTACTATACGGACAAAAGACTGACGAGAGGCGATCATGGACAACAGACTGCACAGAGACGACCGGCCATGTAGACGAAGGTGCCGATCGGCGGTGTAGACACATTGAAGGGCATTAATGGGTAATTAATGTAAGTAATTATTGTATCATGAATGTTTCGCAAGATATATTATTTGGGATACACGAGATATATGACGTTAAGGTAATTAACGAGTTATATTTCATAAAAATATACTGCATTAATGACATTCAATGGGTTGGACAATTGCAAAACCTATAAATGGAAGGTGAATGATCAGGTAAGAGGATCTGATTCCAACAAACTACATTGAGACTCTTAGGACACATATCTGACTTGAGCGTCGGAATGTTTTCTGCAAGTCCACTTACACTTGTTACTAAAGAGCATACGATCGGCGGTTTGAGGAGAGGAACGGAGGATTGCACAGTGTGATTGGAGGAAGAGCGGACTAGGAAAAAGTTGAGCCTCGACTCTTTTCAACCGAAACACGATGTTTTATAGAGAATATTGACGAAGGTAGTATGTTCTATGTTTAAATATATTATTTAATTCTCATGGATGTAGTAACTAAATTGAATTTATTTATTAAAGAAAAAATATTGGCCACTTACCCTTGTAGGGTATATAAAGAGCCCACAATTGAATTATAGTTGTGAGGGGTGGGTAAATTATGTTCTATATAAGTGGGACATGGTCGCATTATACTTCACCATCCCTTATCTTGTTCTTTCCATTTCTTGCTTCTATCACTTGCTTCGTTCTTCATCACCGTGACACTTTTTGGTAAAATCAGCACTGAAATTGGAGTTCATGCAACTGCTGAAAAGTGGTTCAACCTCTTGGCAACGCAACTCCATCATGTTCAAAACCTTGCTGACAGAGTTCATGGAACCAGGCTGCACCATGGTGAAGACTGGCATCACAATGAGTCCATCAAGCAATGGACTTATGTCATAGGTAATTAAACTTCGGATTAAATATCTTTCAAAGATGCATGTGAAAATCTTCTCGGTAAGAATATATATATATATATATAGATAGATAGATAGATTCTTCTTCTCGGTATAATTGCTATACTATGATTCCTTATACTGATGTTAATTGTTTGTGAAAGAACAGATGGTAAGGTTTCAACATGTCATGAGAGTATTGAATCTGTTGATGAAGCAAACAAAACAATCTCCTTCAAGGTATTCGGGGAAGAGATCGAGCAGAAGTTTAAGGTGTTTAAGGTCATATTTCAAGCGATTGATAAGGAGAATGGTGGTGCTATTGTAAAATGGACCATTGAATATGAGAGGGTTAGTGAGGAAGTTGATCCTCCATACAGCTACATCGAGTTCCAGCATAAATGCACTGCCGACATTGATGTTCATCTTCTGAAGGCACAGCTCCAAAAAAGTTATGAATGAAAGAAAAAAGGAAACAATGGATGTGGAATTTTACCAGAAGGATGCTCAAATAGATCCTTCCTTTGTATTAAATAAATTTTTATATTCATGTAATCAGTGATGTTTTCAAGTTTTTTAAATTTCGTATTGTCTTCCACATAATGCACATGTATGATTTCAAATAAAATGTATATATTTTTGTGCTCTCTTTTATAGGTTTTTGAATTAAATAAAGTTGATTTACCAAATCTTCACAACAGATGGAAAGGTAAGCATAGTACATGAATAAGATATATATAAAACAAAGGAAGGATTATATGTTTGTTTTCTTTAAATACGAAATTAGAATTCATTTTTCTAAAACTTTGGTATATTATACTTTATAAATTTATAAAATATATAGATATAATTTTAATATTAATTTTTTTTACTTATTATATTATACGATATTTTAAATTGTATTTAAATTAAAACGTGTCAAATAATATAAATAATTTAAATTATTTAACACAAAAAAATATTAACATAATTAAATTATAAGGACTATCACTACAGGAAAGAGCGTAATTACTGACGGGAATTTCCCGACGGTCTTTAGGCCTTCTGTAAAGTGTTGGTCATATAATATACCGAAGGCATGTAGGCCTTCGATAATGTCAGCGATAAGAAATTTGGTTTTTTTGTCCCGAATTCCCCAATTTCAGAATTCCCTCGTCTCCCCTTCCCTCGTCTCTTCAATTTCAGAAATCCTCTCTCCCCTTCCCTGGTCTGTTCGTCATTACCGTAAGTCGAAGTTGGTAACCCTAAGCCATTGACGGTTGCTAACGCGGAGGTGGGTTCGTTGGTGGCTATTACTTTGGAGGGTGGTGACTCGTGGAAGTTGGCGTTTGTGTTAGGGTTGGTGGCGGTCAGTCGGTTCGACACTACAGTTTGACGGTGCGAGTTTAGTGGTGTGGACGCTGACGGAGGTTCGTTGCTGGGTGGCGCTCTTCCATTCCCTACTCTCTGTTCGAAGCATTTTGTTGGTTTGAAGCGTGAGGTTGTCGCCCTAATGCGGTTTGAAGTGGTTGCTGTTGCAGACGCTGACGGCGGTTCGTTGGTGGCTGGTTTGCAGCTAGGGTTCGTGTTTTGGTCCTTGTGAGTGTTGCGACAGGGGTAGGGGTTGTTGGGGGTTGGCGTGTCGAGGGCGTTGCAGTGAAGTGGTGTTGGATGATGCGTAGTGCTCAATTGCCACAACAAAAGGTCGTGTTGACTGAAATTAACTAGATGTTATCCAACGTTGGACTGAAATTGACTGAAAGAGGAAGGTTATTGGGTTTGGCTCCAACGATGCTGATTCAAATGACTAGAACAAGAAGATGGGTGAATCCAATGTTGGTAGTGAGAGTGTTGGTGTTGGTGGAGGGAGACCAAGGCTTGTTCTGCAACCTCGATCTCAGTCGGTGTCCAATAAAGGGGGGGATGGGAATGTGGGGAAACCTAAGGGGTTAGTCCATTCGGAGAAGCGAGGCCAAGGGAGCAAACCTGATGGGATTGCCTCAAGGATTGTATTTCTTGGTGAGGAATAAAAATCACTTTGATGAATTGAAGAAAGCTATGCTACCTGACTTTTTGTGGACCAAACCTGAGGGTTTCCCAGGTGAGCTTCCACTGTATGAACTGCTCAAATATGATTGTCGGCAGCTTGCGAAGCAGCTTTCGTGCCACCAGGTATGTGGCAATTGGTGATTGCCGACATGTCTTTTGAATTTTGCATTGGTTTATGGAGTTTCTTAAAGTCTGTGAATTATGTTGTACATGATCAAATAGTTTTCTAGTTAGATTGTGAAATTATGTTGTACATGAAACACAGTGAGTGAGGAGATGAGAGATGTCTTTATTAGGATGAACGTCAGGGTTTATGCTACTGCTTTTAATAGATAACTGTGTTAAATTTGGATTTTGCTTTGAAGCAGGATTTGTTATTTAAACACAGTTTATTTGGTTTGTATAAAGTAATAATATATCCATGTGCTTCACAATTATCACATACTGTCTGGTACTTTTGTCTTTACTGAATAAGTGAACAAAATGTTGTTTTTTCCTAATAGCATCATGGTATGGGATTTGTGTATCTGGGTATCAAAGCTTTGACTTATTTTTGTGCTTTATTATTTTAACATCTACTGGTTGAGTTACAAAATTAGTTTAGCTTTTGATTGGTTCTATATATTGATAAGTCTAATGTACAATGATATTATACCATTAATTGTGTAACACTAATATCAGTCTTATTTCTAATTAGAATCTGAACTGATACTCCACGAATATTGTATATCCTGTTTTACAAGTGTATCACGTTCTTGAAGGACATTGCAAGTGATGGTTGCTTCAGCCTTGGTATGTTGGCCCGTATGGAACCTACTTTGCATGAAAAGAATATCTGGATGTATCCACGATTATTTTGGGAAACTGGAGTCCTTGGACAGGTGCTATACCTTGAAGCACACATGCTATTGGAATCTCAGCAACCGCAATTGGTTGCTTCTTTAATGACCCTGGTATGATTCTTTGTTCACCATTGCTTTGAGAACTTTTATGGTTTGCTTTCAGGATTATGTTATTGGTAGTTTCATTTGGATGAAGCAAAAGCCATATTAATTAGTATAAGTTGCAATTTTAATTGGAAATTACAAGGGCTTATGTGTTATGTAGAGTTTATGAATGTTTTGGGTGATTTGATTGAAATGAATTGGATGATGTTCCGAAAACAATGGCCTTATATAAGTGCTATTGGATGCATCTCTGTTCCGAAATCTAAAAGCCTTGGATTAAACAATACTTCTTTCTCCCATGATTTGAAAAGTCCACGCATCTTTTCACTTTTGATCAATTATTGATGTGGTTGAATGTTTATCTTAATTGCTTTTTTGTATGAATAATTGGAAGCATTGTACCGTAAATATCAATTCCAACTGTAATTGATTTGATTGGCATGGTTATAGATAGATGTACATGATTCATAGGTCAAAATTAACCTGTGAAATACTAAATGAGTTTATTTATATAAATGAAGTTTGAAGAAATTTATTTGCTTAAATTTCTATAAAAATAGATTTATTCAAGAAGTATATTAATAAATTAAGATGTTTGGCATATTATCGAGAAAAGACCTATTCATATATTAATGGAAAGATATTTATAATGCATCATTAATCTTATTTTTAAAAGTTGACTTTAACCCGTATGGAATATTGAACTTTTTTGACTTATAATAAATATGAAAAACGAAATTGATTGGTTGCATATGCTTCTCTTGTGTATGGTTTCAAGTTGGCTTTATATTCCTTTATTGTTATTTTTTCCAATAAATCTCTTAATTTTGTTGCAGTAGCACTTCCAATTTTGTACTCAATTTTGCTTGAATATTTGATCTGTGTGCTTAGGTTAACTTAACTAATCACCTAAGTGCTTACTTTCATGCAGTGTTTTGAGATGTTGATTCACTTATGTTGGGTGAAAGTAGTGCAATTGCTGTTTGTTTTGTCATATCATGCAGTATGTATCAGATTCGTTTGGTTAATTGTAGGTGTAGTGCATTAGGAATTCAATTTTGCATCTTGCTATTATTCGGTCAAATTGACCTGTCTGCTTAAGCTGGTCGGTGAACTTGTTCTAGTACATTCACAAATTGTGTTTTTTTTAATTGGTTAAGTGCAGATTACCGAAGGCTTCTACACTTCGGTAATGGTTAGCGACAACATGTTTACCGACGGTCTAATAACCGTCGCTAATCCCTCGGTAAATTGTCATTATCGACGGCTTTTGGATGTTACCGAAGGATTCTGGCCTTCGGTAATGCCCTCCTTTTTTGTAGTGTAACACTCCTTCTTAATTCAAGCTATTAAGAGATAACACTTCAATCTCCTTTCTAAGAAACTCAAATCAGTCAAACTTGAGTGCCTTTGTGAATAGATCTGCCCATTGAAAATCAGTCTTGCTATAGGCTAGTTCAATCCTTCCTTTGTTCACTATGTCCCTAAAAAAGTGGTATTTTACCTCAATGTGTTTGCTTCTTCCATGACTCACTGGGTTTCCTGCCAAGTTTATGGTAGATGTGTTATCAATTCTCAACTGCACTAGACTCTCCCTGAGTATTTTTAATTCTTTCAACAATTCATTCAACCAAATTCCTTGGCACGTAGCATAGCATTCAGCTATATATTCTGCTTCTTAGAGCACCATGAAATATGTGCTGCATTTAGGAAAAATATATGCCCTGATGTGCTTTTCCTTTCTACTTGATCTCCACCATAGTCATAGTCAGCATAGCCCATAAGCTTCAGCTCATTCTTCTGCATACCATATGGGAACAAAATTCCATAGTTTGCAGTCCCTTTGATGTATCTTAAAATAAGTTTGGCAGCTAACATATGACTCTTCTTCGGATTGCTCATGAAACGACTTATCAGACCAACACTGAACATCAAGTCTGGCCTGCTGCTGCACAAGAAATGCAACAACCCAACAATCTGCTTATAGGCAGTTTCATTCACCTCTTCTTCAGCTTCATCCTCCCTTAATTTGACATTCACCTCAGGGGACTTCTAACATCATTTCATAGGGTCATTGTAAATCTTTCCAGTAGTTCTCCCACATACTTCTGCTGATGCATTAATAATCCTGCAGCTGTATGAGTAAACTCCATACCTAGAAAGTAGTTGAGTTTTCCAAGATCAGTCATCTCAAATTCAGCTTTCATCATCTTCTTGAGCTCATCTATCTCATTTAAGTTTGAACTAGTCACCAATAGATCATCAACGTACAGACCATGTTCTACAGCACAACGTTCAAACCCATGATTGATGAAGAAAGCGTCAATTCTCTTGTTCCATGCTGTGGGAGCTTGTCTGAAGCCGTAGAGAGCCTTCTGGAGTCTATACACCTGGTGCTTCTTGTTTGGTTCATTGAATCCTGGGGCTATTGAACATAGACTTCCTCCTCCAACGGTCAATGCAAGAAAGCAAATTTGACGTCAAGCTGAAATAATGACCACTTTCTAGCACAAGCAATAGCAACCACTAATCGTATAGTTTCTAACCTTGCCACAGGTGCGAAAACCTCAGTGAAATCTACTCCTTGTTTCTGCAGAAAGCCTCTGGCCATGAGCCTAGCCTTGTGCTTCAAAACAGTGCCATCTGGACTCAACGTTCTCTTGAATACCCACTTCAGTCCAATGCAATGCTTTATAGGTGGCATATCAACCAACCTCCACGTTTTATTCTTTTCAATTGATTTGAGTTCCTCAATCATAGCCTTCCTTCAAACTGGTTGTGTCAAGGCTTCACCTACATTCATCGGTGTTGTCCCAGCCATCAATGCCATGTGAATCAGGTATCCCCATCATAAACTCTTGCATCAAAGTATATTTCATAATCTGAAAATCTGGATGGTCTAACAGGTTGCCTTCTTGGCCACTGAGATGTACTCTCCAGATCTGCATTATTCTCAGTGATATTTGCAGATTCTACTTTGGACCGTATAGGATCATCAGAGATTCCATGCATCATTGTCTTCTTTAGGCTGGTTTGTCCGTGTTTCCAGTCCCAGTTCTCATCTTCAAGCACCATCACATCCCTCCTTAACACCATCTTCTCAAAAGCATAGGACGTGTACTCACCTCCTTCATCAGTTCTAAAAACTTTAACCAGCCTCCCACTCTCTCTTTCTACACAGACTTTGTATCTTTTAAACACTTATAATGCTTCGCTCTTCAATTTTATGATGTACACCCATACCATCCTACTATACCACTAGTATAAAAATTGCGTATAACGTCGAATATGTTGGGCTTTTAACGGTGAATTCGTGAACGACGTCATATCAAGAGACGTTAAATTTACGTCGAATTTAAAAAATTCGACGTTAAATTGATAAAGGTTCAAGTTTGGGGTTGCTAGAAAAATAAGCAGTGAGCACAAAGAAAAAGAGAAATCAAAAGAAAATAAAAATGAAAAAAGAAAAGAAAGAAAAGCTCACTGCAAGGGAAAAGGTTGGGAATAAGAAAAAGATCTTCTTGAAAAGAGAACCTGTGTGTAATTGTTAAATTCATAAATATCTATCTTAACTCAAGCATTTTGCATTCCTGAAAAACCATGTTTCTTCTTAATCCAGCCAAGTTACAAGCCAAGAAAAACCCTTGTGATGAAAACATGCTTGTGAGTATGTTTGATTTTGGTTAAATGAAAGGAAAAATTAATTTCTGTTACATTGTGATAGCAGAGTGAAAGAAACACCAACACCTCACTATACACCTATGAGTTGAGTGATACACTTTTGAGTGCTTGAGTGATACACTTTTGAGTACTTGAGTGAAACACTTCCTTTGGTGAGGAGTAGTTCTCTTAACTTTTGACTGCATCTCTTCTTGGTTGATTGATCACTCTTAAGGATAGCATTTGTCGAAACATATGAGCATCACATTGATTTTAATTGAATTAAGGCATCTACACAGTTTGACTGGTATTTGTATGCTGAGTTGATAAAAGTGATTGCTTATCTGAAATAAAAAGTTTTTAAAAAAAGGTCGAGTCATTGTAGTGATTATTCTGAAAAGCTGAGTTACAATCTGTTTTGCTTGAGGACAAGCCAAGTTCAAAGTTTGGAGTTGTGTTAATGATTGAAAATACTGTTATTTGTGATGTAATTTTGATACTAAATACACCCTTTTTTCACTTAGAAACTTGCTTGGACTCATGCGTTTTCATTAAGTTGTGTAAATAAGAGAGTTGAGGTTGAATTTGATGATTTTATGACTAAATTCCCTTGTTTTGATAGGTAATGAGAGAATGCGGAAAGCAAAAATGAAGTGTTAAGGAGTTAGAGCTCAGAAAGACCTGGAAAAGCACCAAAAGGAGGAACCGCACGAAGCTTGGGCGCCCTATCTAGAGGCTTGAGCCTCAGAAAAACGACGTCCACCGCCCGGGCACCCTAAATGGGGCGCTCGAGCATCGTGTTTCGCGAGTCAGACCAGTTTTTGCTATGTTTTGACTCTTTTGGACCGAGCCCTGTTTTACTCTTTTCCGACTCTATTTAAAGGATCCCGACGCTCTAGGTTTTGTATCTCTGGCTAGTACATTACAACAACACACTTTTCTACTCTCTAGAGGCAAATTTGGAGGCGGGAGCTTCCTCCTCTACTTTTAGGGTTTTATTATCTCATGCTTTTCCATTATTCATCTAGTATCTCCATGTCTATGGGGAACTAAACTGTATTTGTAGTTGGGGAATGATGTAACCTTGTGAACTCTCATGTATTTGAATTGATTCTTAATCATATATGCTTTTTTCATTAATTGTTAGGGAATTCATCTGTTTCAATGTTTTCTGTATTTAACTCATTTAGTAGCATGATTTATGAATTGCATGAGTGTCGGGAGGTTCCTTACAATTCAAGTTCTTGTTGAATTCTCCCAAGGGTAATATTTCTCAAGGATGACGGTATGAGTACTTGGTCGTCTTAAGATCTTGATCTTCAGACTTAATTTTCTAGGAATGCTAGGAATTGCACGAACTAGGAATTAAGGGAGGCTTATTGCGCCGAGGGATCGTGTTCTAAGTAATTTAGTGAGTGACGTTAACATTAATGTAAAAAGAAGAATTCTTATATACATGAGAGTAAACTTGGTGAAACCAAACCCTAACAACATAATCATCTCATTTTATAAACAACCTCCGTTCATTGTTGTGTTCTCTACTATTGATCAATTTGCATTTATATTTAATTTTCTGTCTTTGCATCTTAAACCAATGATCTCGCTTTATAAAAGTCTTAATTAATTGGGTTATTACACAACTGTTTAGTGCCGAGAGTCCTCTGGGATACGATATTTGGTCTTACCATTTTATATTACTTGTGCGATTTGGTACACTTGTCAATCCATCAACAATCAACTGTAATGGTTTCATGGTGTATGGTTGACCCTAATGTATACATTTTACTTAAGTTATCCAAATAATATTTGTAAAATATATCAAAGAATATGATTCAACAAACAAGTACATCTAGACAATATAATAAGATAAATTACCTAAGGCCACCAAACACTGTAGGGCATCATCACTAAACAACTCGTAGTCTACATCAATAGTGGGAGAAGCATTTTGAGGAGAAACATCACAACTCTCCCTTGTGCTTATACAAAGAGGAGAAGGTTGAGGGAGATTCCTAGGCTGGCTTGAGGAGGAGGCTAATTTTGCTAGCATATCTGCTAACAATTATGCCCGCATATCAAAGTACTCCTTCTTCAATTGTGTTCGCATATCACTGTACTATTTCTTCATCTCGCTGATCTCCTCCCTCATCTCCTGTCTAATTTCTTCTCTTAAACCCTTGAGGACCTCCTCACTGACATAAGCTTTACTATGATGACTTGTTAGAGGATCGAAGAATTGACGGAATCGTGACGGGACGACGATCCAAAATAAACGCAAGTTTGAAAAGAGATTTGGAGTCGCCACCATAGTTTATTCTGGAAAACTACAGAGAAACCATAAAAGGATAAGGCATGGTTTGTGAAAACCAAATTCTGGTTTCGGGAGACGGTTATGCATAAGGAAGGTATTAGCACCCTACCATGCCTGCCCGAAGGCAGTACCTTTAACTAAATACGTAAATGTGATGTGGTTTTCAAAATGTTTAATTATCCCCAAAAATAAAACTCTAAAGAAACAAAATATATTTTTTAGTTTTTTAAGCCCGACAAGGATTGACCTTGCTCCTACCACTACAAGAAAAAACGCAATTACATACGACCAAAATTCGTATGTAAGACCTAAAATCCGTATATAAAATAGTGTTACATACGAATTATATACGGACAAAAATTCGTATATAAAATGATCGTAGATAAATTATATACGGATATATCCGTATATAATTTATATACGAAAAAATCCGTATATAATTTATATACGAAAAAATCCGTATGTAATTTCTGTATATAATTACCCGTATATAATTATGTACGGACAAATCCGTATATAATTTCTATATAATTATATACGGATAATCCGTATGTTATCCGTATATAACTTTATAGTTTTATAAAAAAAAATTAGATAATTCCACGTTTACACCTAATACCTAGAAATTTCATATAATTGATAAGAATCAAACATAACTGTTAAATTGCCAGATACAATATCAAATTGCCAAATATATTCATAATATATAATGTATAATATATAATTACAAGATTACAAATGTAACAAATTTACATATGATTGTGCTTGAACCAAATAATTAAAATATGAAAACTTTATTAGATAATTCTATAAATAGAACTAAAAAAATACAACTCTTATTCATAAAGACAATTACAAGAATTATTTTACATTTTGTAACGGTTTCCTGACCAAGTAAACACTAGCTCCTATAGCCTTAAGCAGTGCCTGAACCAAAAATTAACAAAAAGTTTAGTTGAAACACATTTCAATATATATGGACAAATAAAATATTTAAAGAAAATTTCAAAAACCATTAAAAGTTCTCTAACAGATGATCGCTTAGAATTAGGGGATAAAAAATATCAATCAAATTGAACCACAAATCTCAGCAAATTTCATAAACCATTAAAAGTTCACTGACAAAATCTTCTTTAACTTCTACTATCCCAAACCACAAATCTCTACTTCCTTTCTCTTGAAATGCTACCAACAGGCTAACATGGTTGCTATAGTTGAAACATAAATAAATATAATATAAATATACCACTGGAAGGATTTCTACGCCCTTCAAAATTTGGATCATCACATACAATTGCTTCAAGTCCCATGAAAGCTTGCCACCAAAAATGTTCCAAACGCCATTTGGACTCTGAAACAAATAAAAGTTGTTGATTTATATAAAAGCCACTTGATGGTCTTCATTATGAACTGTGACTTTAAAAAAATTGCCCCAAATTTCATACGCCAATGTAGTGCTAGATACAAAAATTGCATAATACTTAATATTAACAAATATGGGCATATATAGTAAACATTCACTAAAAAGTAAATGCCCAAAGGTTCTGTAAGATGAGGTAGCGGAACCCACCTTGATTAAAAGTTCCTCGAAGAAGCTTTCAAACATATCCCTCTTCTAAGATCACGTCTTAATGATAATAAACTAAAAAAAAAAGCTTAGTATTCTGAAGTTGTATTAATGATTTAAAATGTGATTTAGGAGAAATCAATTAAAAACCCAAAATTTCAAAACAGAGCATACAAGAGTATAAGATATAATCAATGCTCAATAAATTGATGAAAATCAATGTGTAGCAAGATAAACACATATAATGCAAAAGTACTTTTGGAACTACTGTAAGGGATAAAATAATTAAATTCTAACAATTACATTCATCCCAAGCCAATATCTACATTCATATTTAGAAAGGCATTCTCCCTTTAAGTATTAAAACTAGTTATTGATTTTCGTTAAAACTTTATTAAAACTAATTTGGAAAACATTATACAAAGATATAGCTGAAGTTAAGACATTAAATTTTAGCAAAGGAAGTGGAAGACAAGTACTCAGTGGGATTTTATGAATTAAATAAAATGGTCCCTGCATGTTATCCTTTTATCCATTTAGCCAATATACAAATTTGAAATTAAATGATAATCCAAAATACTTCAAACTTAGGGAAATGCTTCCAGGTACAATATGAAAGATTTTTTTAAGAAAAGTCAAAACACATAACACAAACTATGCAATGTATCATTGACTCTTAACCAACCCAAAGATCCATGGCAGGAAAATTGAACCCTTTTTTCAACTTTATAAAGAGTTGATCATCATAAATTTCATGAATAAATTCCTTGTAGATACCCAAAATAATGTTGTTAAACATGCCATTGTTCTAATGCATATCATCTTGCAAGAAAGGATATGGAATGTGTGAAAGTGTATGCGTGGCCATATATTATAAATGGTGTCATGATGCACACAAATTGGCTCTAAACACACATACACCTTCTTCCTCACCTCTTTGCTTGTTCTCTGCTTCAGCTTCCACAGAAAATTGTGCCCTCTTCTGTGATGTTGCAGGTTCTGCTCTCTTTGAAATCCTTTGTTGCAGATCTCACAAATGAACTTATTTATGGCCAGAAGACTCTTGGGGGACAAGGCCATAACTTCAGCATCAGGGTCTGAATAGACACATTAAAATTCATATAATTAAAATGACTGCTTTCATCTCAACGAGTTCCAGAAATTTGAATAATTTAAAATACCTCCCAAGATTTCTACTAAACAGATTTAGGTCTTCTACAATTTTGCAAATTCATAAACTCCTAAACACACATATACAACCAATACGAACCAACATCATGAAGAAATCACACAAATGGACACACAAAGAAATAAAAGGGGAAAAAATTAAAAACAAGAAAGATGCTCCAGTCATCGCAACAGCAATATATTCTACATAGATGCAAATAATGTCTCAAATTTAACCACATTTCAAACTTAAAGCATAGAAATCACTTTATGTAGATAATGAACCCTAAACCAAAACAGTATCACTGATTGATATGATGAAAACATTGATGATTCAATATTCCTCAATGTTCATACAACTAACTAACACATCCAGAGCATTGATTTCTTCATCTAGTAAAAGGATTGATGGATTCTTAACTATGGCACGAGGTATTGCAATCCTTTATTTCTGTCCCCCAGATAGTTCTATCCCCCTCTCACCAACCTGCAAAAGAAATTGAATATCATGTGAGTTTCCTTAGTTCCACGATCCTACTAAACAATATTCTTAAAGCAGGAAAAGAAATTTCTTTATGCAGAGACAGTGAATAAAATTGATAGAAACTGGCCTCGTGTCTTCTCCGCATTGCAAGCGATCTCGTGGCCTCGTGTCTTCTTCGCACTAACCCTAGACACAAATAGAAGAGGGAATTTGAAGGAGAACAAACCAAATCAGAGATAGGACTCATTGAAACCCTAAATAGAGTAGGAACCCTAATCTGGACCGAAGGAACCCAAGAAAGGGAGGAAACTCAAAATGAACCGATTAATCGGTTCAAAAACGAGATTGAACGGTGGAAAAGAGTTTTCAATCGGAGGAAAAAATTTTAAACGGAGTAAAAGAGGATTTAATCGGTGAAACTTCAAGAAAAAGGTGAAAGGATGACGAAACCCTAGAAGGAGATGAAAATAATCGGTGGAAGAGGAAATTTGTTGTTGAGTAGGCTGAGGCAACGAAGAAATATGAAATAAGATGATGAATTTGTGAAGAGAAAGGAAGCTTACGGTTGATGGTGAGCTCTCAAGAAGAAAATGCTCTTGCGGAAGAAGAACGCGAGAATGAAGCTGCTCTCTCCGATGCGCGAGAGAGAAAATGGACGTGGCTGATGATGGAGTTTGAATGAAGACGTGGGAAAGGAAGAATGCGTGGCTACAAGGAGGGAAACAAAAACTTGTGAGGGTTTCTTCTATCCGAGGAAAGAAAGAAGAAAGGATTTGTGGGGTTTTTCTTTATCCGAAATGAAGGAAGAAGGAAGGGTCACTGAGTGAGTGAGGGATTCGTTCAGGAGAGTTTTACTTAGGGTTTTTTTTTTCAAAGTTACAAGAAGTTCCAGGTTTTTTCTAAATTTTTCTAGTTAATAATTAATTAAAAATCCGTATATAATATCTGTATGTAATATGTTTAATACATACAGATTAAAATCCGTATATAATAATCTGTATGTAAAATGCAATTTTCTTGTAGTGTACGTATTCTCATTCAAAACGAGAAATCAAGGTTACGTAGTTCTTTTGGAACTATTTGAAAAGTTTGTTTGGAAAATTGTTTGAGAATTTTGTTTGGAAATGATTATGGATAATTTTGGATTTTTGGGAAGTGAACCTGACATGGGCTAACCTTGCTCCTACGTATCTCCACTTTTGATGGAGAATCAAGGATCACGTAGTTCTGGCCAAAAGATTGTTTGTTTGCTTGAAAGTGTTGATGTTTTTAGCTTTTGAAGATTTTTTGTTTTATAATATTGAGGATATTAAGTATTAGGTTGATGCGGACGATCGCACGAGCACCCATATCCTCATTTAATTATTTAAATAAGAGAGAAAGTTATTATTATTACATGAGTGTTCAACCTTTAAAACATATTTTGTTATTTTTATTAAAAGAAAGAGAAAAGGTTTTTAGCACAAGGACGACGCGAGCGGTCACACGTGTGCTTAACCTTTAATACATACTTTTGTTATTTTTTTATAAGAAAGAGAAAAGGTTTCTAGCACAAGGACGACGCGAGTGGTCACACGTGTGCTTAACCTTTTAAACATATTTTTGTAATTTTTCTTTAACAAAGAAGAAAAGCATTTTAGCACAAGGACGACGCGAGCGGTCACACGTGTACTTAACCTTTAAAACATATTTTTGTAATTTTTAATTAAGAAAGAATAAAAGGTTTTTAGCACAAGGACGACGCGAGCGGTCACACGTGTGATTAACCTTTAAAACATATTTTTGTAATTTTTATTTAAGAAAGAAGAAAAGTTTTCTAGCACAAAGACGACGCGAGCGGTCACAAGTGTGCTTAACCTTTAAAACATATTTTTGTAATTTTTATTTAACAAAGAAGAAAAGGTTTTTAGCACAAGGACGACGCGAGCGGTCACACGTGTACCTAACCTTAAAACATATTTTGTTACTATTTATATATATATATATATATATATATATATATATATTTTAAAATAGGTAGATATTTAAAACAAAAAAACAAATGAAATAAGATATATAGGAATCGAAACAAATGAAATAAAATAGTAAATAAATAAATAAAATAAAAATTATGGGGGTGCCTAAATGAGAAAATGGGGTGTCCAAACCAGTTTTCCTTTGATAAACAGACTCGGCCTAAACCCAAGCTGAAAGGGGGTGTGGAACTGAGAACACGGGTGTCTAAACGAAGTTTATTTCTAATAACGGACTGGGCCTAAGGCCAAGCGGAAAGGGGTGTGAAAAGGAAAACAGGGGGCTGCAAGGAAGAATATCTTTCTCTTTTTTAATTTTTGGGGCTTGGCCCAACGCTGGCCCAAGTGGTTTCTTTCTGCTCCCTAACCTAGAATTCCCTAGGGGTTTCCTATCCTCCTCCCCATTTGCACGTTTCACTCAAAGCACATGAGACCCTAGGTCTCTTCTCTGAGCAAGAATCTCAGGTTTGCATCCCCTACACACGCGCATGCCGCTGCTCCCGTCCGACCAGTCACCGTGCCACCGCTTCCTACCCACCTTGGCGTCATCGGCGACACCACCCCGCCGGAGCTACCGCCGGCCACAGTGTCACCGCCCTCTCTCTCTCTCCTCGCTTCGAAAACGGCAACCCAAGGAAGGGTTTGTCTCCGCCGCACATGCACCACCACTTCTTCAAACCGACAGCCGTGAACTGATGACAAATTTATGAACACCGAAAAACGGTGCCACAAACTTGTTTAACAATCGGCAAGCGTGACCGAATCGTATCAAGTAATAAACAAGGTAAGACCAAGTATCGTTTTCCCAAAGGACTCACAACCTAGTTTAGCTATGTGATTTGTTGATTATTTAAGACTTAAGAACAAATTGATTGTACGTTTAAGTGCAAGAGACATAAATTAAATATGTATGCATGAATTTGATCAATGGCGAAAAACAGAATACAAACACTTCAATGATTTAGATGGATGAGTATGTTGTTGGGGTTATCAATTTCATCTTATCCACTCTCATATATTTTCAAGAATTCATCATTCTTATCATCAATGCTAATGTCACTCTCTAAATCACCTTGCAAGAAGGCTTATCCCTAATTACGAGTTCATACAATTCCTAGCATTCCTAGTAATTAGTTCTTAAAGTGCAGGAGCTTAAAGGCAACCAATATGCTATTGGAAGAAATTCCCCGGATCTAGACTTCCCCGTACGTTCCCGTATCGAAAAAATCAATAATCATGGCAATGAATGAGTTAAACAAAGCAAACAATAAGCAAAGAAGAAAAACCCTAGCTAAAGATGAAAGAAAGCATATATCTTAATATAAGACATTAAATTAAATTCCATATATGAGAGTTTCACAAGACTACATTGATTCCCCAACAACAATACAAGGTTTAGTTCACCATATTCATGGTGAAACTAGATGACCAATAATGAAAGAATGAAAGATAAAACCCTAGAAAGAGGAGGAGGTAGCCTGAGCATCCAAGATCTTCCTTCAAGGGGTGGAAAAGAGAGTGTTTGCTTCGTCTCTGCCAAATATACAAACCCTAGGACGTGCAAGTCCTTAAATAGGGCATAAAAATAACATAAAACAAGTCCAGGCCCATAAAAACAAAAGAAAATCGGTCCAAGCCCACTTAGAATGGCGCTCAGCGGTATTTTACCGTTGAGCGGTACTAGCGCATGATCCATTTTGCCCCTAGCTGCTGTTTTGCCCCTCAGCGATGATTTCGGCACCTGAAAACTGCCGCTCAGCGCCAAATTTCCGCTCAGCGCCACTCGGTCACATTTTTTTCTGCATTCTGGTTGACTTTTCAGCATTCTGGTTGACTGGTTGACTTTTCTGGTTGACTGGTTGACTTTTCTGGTTGAATTTTCTGGTTTCTGGTTTACTTTTCAGCACTCCAATCATTCGGTACTTCAATTCTTCTTTCAAATCATTCAATTAGCCTACAAAATCAAGGGAATCTTGCACAAAACCATTAAATTCACTTTCAACTCTCTTATTCACAAAACTAAAGCAAAAATATGAGTTCAAGCTAGTTTCTAAGTCTTAAAGGTTGCTTTTGGTATCAATTTTAAGCATAAAAATAACGGTTTTTCAACCGTTATCATGAACCGCCATCTGTGGCGTCACCAGTAACGACGCGCGTCGTCGGAGCCATCGTCAGGCAAGGCACCAGGCCGTTCCACACTTTTCTTTCCGCGCGGCGACAACCGTCCACCGAGCCAATGCCGCCGCTCTCGGGACGCGTTCTCCCCGACACCGATGAGGTCTGCTGCCACCGGTGCAGGGGTGGTCCCCTTCGCCACAGCCCAATCCATTGAGAATCGCACAGAGACTCTTCTCTTCTCCCTCTGTGCACTACTACCCTAATCTAGTGTTCTACAACGTGATGGTGAGGCTGAAGGTTGTTACGTGTGCCTCTTCTTAGATTGGACAAGAATGAATGAAAGTGGAGATTGGTGTTGAATGGTTGAAGGTGATGGTGGACGGCACAGTGGGAAATTCTCGCTTTGGTTCAGTGAAGGTAAAGTACGAGCTTGTGTGTGGGCATTGGAAATTGGTCATTGTTCTTGGTGATTGGTGCTTATCTCGGTGGCTTTGTGCAATGCAGGTTGAGGATGGTGTTATGCGTGAGTTGGGATGGAGGTTCCAATGGGTGAATGGAATGGTTCTATGAAGATGAAGATACTGTTTTGTTATTTTTTCTTTTTGTTTTGTTTTTCTTGTGAGTATCTAGTTTAATGATTCAAGTTCGTTGTTGATGATTGGAGATGGACAGAGGCGCGGGGCATAGTTTTGTTGTCTATTATGGTCTAAGGCTGCTGTGATCAACTCGGGATGAAATTTGAGGTCTTATTTGAGAAAGGGAAACAAGTGTATCGAATCTCATTTGGTCGTTGGTTGAGTAGATGAACTCGCTTGGAGGAGAGAAATAGGACCGTAGAAGTGGATGTAGGGAGGGTGATGATAATGCTCGGTAACAATGGACATATACAAATATCCACAACACTAGGAATGTATTCAACAACAATCATATGCAAACATAGCAACAACGTAACAGAGATATGTTCAAGGGCAAGCAACCAACTCATTAAAACATGGAGTGCAAGGCATTACTTACCTCTTGAAGATCTGTTTGCTATTGCCAACCTTGTGTCTCCAATGGGTCTCTCCCTTTCCTTTGGCTGGCTGGCTTCTCCCTTCTCTTTCCTGTGAGTGATGTCTCTTGTTCCCAAAAATGGGTGATGATCCCCTCTCGAAAGAAATCTCTCTCCCTTTCTTAATCCTTCCCTCGTGCTTTTTGTGTTCATCCCTCTTCCATGCCCCCTCTGTGATTTTTTGCCGAAATCCCCATAACTGTTTCCGTATGCCAAATCGCGTCCTTCCCCACCAGACCCTCTTGTTACTTTGCACACGTCCCCTTTCCTTCAGCCAAATGCTTTTCTCTCTTTTTTCTCTCTTTTTTTCATATAAAAGACAAAACGTTTCATACATTTTTCTTTTCTTTCTTTTTTTTCTTAACTTAACTATATATTAATTATATTAAAACAAAACTAAAAATAAAAACTAAAAATTAAAATGGAAATTATAAAAGGAAAAGTAAAATAAAATAAAATAGAATAATAAAAAGAAATTAAAAGTAAAATAAAAATGATAAAAAGACATAAAATAAGATAGAATGAGAAAATGCATATATTATTTAGTCACCCTGACGAAATTGGGTGTTGACATTACCAATACCTCAAACACGTCCAGAAAGCTCTGGATGACCATTGGCAACTGCCAATATGTCCTCACGACCCTCTGGAGTGAATGTACCATATGTGCTCTGCTCCACCAACTCATCCTACAACCAAATATTTAAAGTTAAGTTAATCACATATGGGAGATCATATGTTGTTATTAGATGGACTTACAATGCGCCTAGCTATGCTCGTTGTTTCCTTAGATGTGTATTCCCCAAATGGTCTTTGGCGAGCTCTCTTCCATGTAACATGGCGCGGAGGACGAGTTATGGTACTCGTATTGGAGGCCCCAATAGGATTAGAGGCAGATGCCTCTTTCATCATCTTCTGCTTCAAACCGGGAATCTGCAGTCTGTAAATTCAAAAACTTTTAGATACAAATTATGAGACATATACACAGTTTAAATATAACAATTCAAAAAGACAACTTCAAAAAGTACATGATAAGTCAAAGATAGATCGATGTCTTTAGATCATAAGTGATGTTACAACAAATGCAAAATTCAATTAAACTATGTTCAACACACAAACAATCGCAACCAGTATGTAATAGAATATCGGTTATCATTCTGTAAACAAACTTTGTAACATAGCAAACAGTTCAACAGATTCATTAAAAGCCTTTGCAAGCACTTCCTTCAAACAAAAAGTATACGATTTATAACAACTTCCCCAGCACTGAATCTGAGTGGGGGGCCAATAACATCCAGGCAAAATGTAGATAAATAACTCATTAAGGAAAAATAGGGTAACAAGGAAACGATATCATATCATGTGCCACATAGAAGTTGTCACATCCACTATAATTGTGAAATTAGTTCAATGTATGTGGGACCTTTATGGGTAACTTGAAATTTAGTCAATCCAACCTAAAGCCCACATATTATTTTTTGTCCATATTTACAGCAGGTACACATACTTAATGCCTAACCAAGAATTAGGACATTCAAATTCAGTTTGCCCCTTGTCTCATAGGCATTAGGTTAAATTTCTATAAATACTGAAAAAAAAAAACATTACAACAAAGATATTCTTTTTTTACCTTCCAGATAGTTAATTTTTTTTCATTTTTCCCAAGAGTTTTCTTTATGCTTCAGCACCAACACAACCCTCAATAAATTGGCTTAAGTACTTAAATTCCAAAACACACCACCATCAAATCAAATCCACACACATACAAATCTAAGCATTGGACAAAACAAACAAAAAAAATAACGAGTGTCAATGACTATTTTCAAATTCAAAGTTTAGCCAAATAATTCATCACGTTGATGTACAATGAAGTATAGTGAAGTTAAGAAAAAACTACCCGCTATAACAGTGTTGAGGAAGAAGAAAGCAATTCACCTTGCTTGGCTGATGTAGCAATTTTCCTCATGCATTATGAAATAGCTTTGCAGAAATATGGGGGTCAAAAAAAGGAAATGAACACACGCTTCACAAAAGTAAGCCCGATAATTGAGCCTTGATATTATTCATCACGCTGATACAAGATCCAAATATACCCACCAAACACATTTAGGAAAGACACCAAGCTATTAAAAATTAATAAAGAAAACAACGACAAAAAAAAATGGACAGAATCCTTCATGATATTAATTTCAATGGAAAGCGAGAAATACAAAGAGATAGAAAGCAAGTTCTTGTGAGAAAAGGGTAAATTGAAGTGGCAAAAAGAAACTAAAATACAAAATGTTTGCCTCAGACCTCAAGAGAACTTGATGGTTTAATCGATGCAAAACCCTGAAGGAACCAAGGAACCCTAGAACCCTAGAATGGACCAATTGATCGGTGGAAAATGGGTTTCAAATGGTGGGAAGGGATTATAATCGATAGAATGTGATTATAATCAGTGGAAGATGTATATTGAAGGTGAAATGGTGTTTATATGAAGTTTCAATCAGTCAAAGATGAGAAAATGAGGAAATGTTGGAGAAACCCTAACCTGAAAGTGAGGAAGATGCTCTATGATGGTGAAGGATGAGCTCTCGAGCCACTGAAATCTCGAGGAAGACGACACACACAATGAGGAATGTTCTCTGATGTGCGAGAGAGAAAAAGAAGATGTGAATGTTGCTTTACCTAAATGCGAACAACTTCAAACGCGAAAAAGAAGATGAGAAACGCACACTCTGAGTGAATGTGAGATAGAATATGTGAGGAACAACTTCAAACGCGAACAAGAGCTTTTCCCAACCACCTCAATACGATCGAACGTTGAATTTTTGGAAAGTATTGCGGGAAAAACAAATGAATATGTAAAATCATTCATACCTGTTATAACATTTAACCACTATAGATCAATAATCTACACCTGCTCTAATGTTAGCAGGTATAAAAAAAATATTTTCTATTGTATTTTATTACAATATTGCCATCGTACAACTTGTCATACCTGTTTTCATCGTAACTGGTGTAAAAAAGTTTTTCACATTTACAAAATTGCCACCACACCACTTTTTATAGTTGCTAAATTTTAACAGGTATAAAAAGCACTATAAAAAGTATATTTTCCACTAGTGATGATTATAATTTGCTTTGAAAATATGTATCTAGACTTTTCTATTATGTTGAATATATGCAGATTTATTTCTGTATTTGGGATTGTTGCAGAAACAGACTTGCTTTAAAAAAATCAGTAGCCATGGTTGTGACCATAACCAAGGCAGAAAGCATATATGGTTCACAACATAATTTACTTCTTCATTATTTGTTATATATCATCTTCAAATAATTTCCCTACTAAAAATAATCACGTGTATCTAAAATCATATTTTATTAGGAATGATAAGAATGAGTTTGACTTTCATCCTAATCCTTAAATTAAAATTCATACATACTTTTATCTCCATTTTCAAAGTAAAGATTTATACATTTTCATTTTCTTACGTTTCACATTCATATTCTCGTTGAAGAACAAATATACATATATATCCGTATCTTTATTATTCTAAACAATAATTAAATAACTCTTTTAAAAAAATCAAAATTGTAATAACAAATATAATTGTATCCAATAAAAGGATATACATTTTTATTTATCTAATATCAATTATCACGAAAGAATTCTAATGATTTAAGCACCAAAATAAGAATTTAACAATTATATAAAAATTAAATAATTATAGAAAATAGATAAATGGATCAAGTGTGTGTCTTAGGCTTAATACCCTATTTTGTCCCCAGTTTCGCTCGACAATGTGAAATTGGTTCATCCTTTAAAAAGTGCGTCAATTACGTCCTTAATAAAATTTATATCAATGAAATCCCTTCCGTTAAATTCGTACAAACGACGTTAATAGAAGAGAGAGAAAAATAATTAACGCCATTTGTACGGATTTAACAGAAGGGATTTCATTGATATAAATTTTATTAAGTAAGGACGTAATTGACGCACTTTTTAAAGGATGGACTAATTTGACATTATCGAGCGAAACTGGGGACAAAATAGGGTATTAAGCCGTGTGTCTTATAATTATGTTACAAAAGTAAAAATAAAATAAAAGTTAACATAAACAAAGATGATTTAGTAATTTAAAATGAATATAAATAAAGTATATAGGAATAGTGATAAACCAAATATAATGACATATCCTCGTGTTATATCGAATTTAGAATTTCGATTATTATCTATATTCATATATATATATATATATATATATATATATATATATATATATATATATATATAATTTAGAAATTTCTCATTAAATCAACATAAATTTAAATAATACTCACAAAAAGATTGCTTTTCATCCTTACATATGTTATCATAGTTATTTTCAATTGAAAAATTACCCAAACATAGAATTTAGAGAGCTGTGTTAAATTTTACTTATTTAGCGACCATATAATCTTCGACTTTATGGTAATAGTAACGGTGAAATGTTGGTAGATTTAAAGTGACTAACAATTGTATTGTTCAAGTTAAATTCAATCTTCCTAATTTGTAGAGACGTGAATTTGGCGTCGCCCAAAGTCTTGACCAAAGTTGGTTGAGGCCAAAAAAAATTTATCGCTCTCAAAAAAAAAGTTTATAGGATAAAAAATCTCACAAAAATTCTATGAGTCCAGGATCATCTCTTTTTAAATATAAAAACAAATATTAATTTTTAGATATATAATTAAATATTTGGTTTAGGTCATCTATCTCAATCATAAGTCAAATTAACATTGATCTTCGGTTTCGTCTATCAGTCTATCTCTAACTTGAACTCGAATTGTCTTGAGTTGACTTTCAGTTGAATTGACCAGTCTCGAACTTTAATTCGATTGATTCGGTCTTAACATTTGATCCGAGCAAATCCATCTCAATCTTTGATAAGATCGGGTAAAATTTGGGTTAGGAACAACTTAGTTGAATTTCTACCGAGGCCAACTCGACAGAATATTTCCAAAATTTAGGTTTGGACAGACTTAGTTAACTTCGACCAAATCTTGATCTGGGCTGCCTTGCACGAATTCAGTCAAGGTTGACTTGTCCAAACTAGTCCAATTTCGAGCAAGACAGACTTGGTGAAGTTTGGCCAAATTTCAAATAGAGTTGACTTGGGTGACTTTCGCTAAAGTTGACAAGAGTGAAATCAGTCGGGGCCATCTAGGCCGAAATTTGGTTAGGACCGACATGGTCGAAATTTAGCTCGGACAGAATTAGTAGAATTTCAGTCGGGTTCAACATAGTTGAATTTGGCAAACTTTTTGGCCAAGGCTGACTCAGTCGAAGTCAATGCCACCTCTACAAAATTTTATTAAATTTTGGTTAAGGCCAACTCTGCATAATTTGGCCAAATTTTGGTTGAGACAGAAACGATCAAATTCGACCAAATGTTTGTGTGGGCTGACTTTATCGAATTTCAAATAGGATAGACTCGGTCAAATTTTATCAAATTTGTGCCACGACAAACTTGATCAAATTCAACTAGGTTTAATCCATCGAATACGCCAAAATTCAATTGCGACACAATCAACCAAAATTTCCCCAAGGCCAACATTGCCAAATTGGACTAAATTTCGATTAGGAACGACTCAATCGAATTACGTCAAGTTTGGGTAGGGGTCGTCTTAACCGAAATTCGGTCGTGGTTGACTCGATTGAATTCAGCCGAACTTTAGCTAGGGTGGCTAGATTGATTAGGCCGAGCCCATCTCTACATTGGTTAAGGGCCAACTCGTTTTGACCATCAGTCTAAGTCGGTCTTTCTTGATATTAAGACTGAATAGACTAGTCTCAATCTTTAGCCCGGGTTAGCCGTCTCTATTTTCGACTAAAGCTAACCTGTCTCGTGCTACCGATTGGTTTCGACTTTTGGCCTTGGCCAATTTGTCTCAAACTTCATCTTGAATTGATCCTTTTTCCACCCTTCGATCCAAGAGAAACCGTCTCAAATTTCAATAGACATCCCGTTAAACTTTGAACTAAGTCGGTCTCTCTTGTACTAGAGTCAAAATCATTTTAATCTTAATCGTAATCCCCTTGATAAGGAGTTTATTGGGTAGATTATTTTTTCTCCTTAATTAAGAATTTCCTAAGATGATTTTTTTTTATATTGGGTAGATAAAGTTTACCCTTATATTCATTTGCATTGGATACCATATACGAACATTGTCGGGAATCAAATTTTAAAAAGGTCACTACTCTTGAGATGTGATAATTACGAGGAGTGATGGATTTTAGTGTTCAATTGGTTAACACCATACGTAGACCTTTCAAATTTTGTCTTGAAAGAAAAAGTCTAGTACGTTCTGCAGAAAACAATTATTGAGATAGGAAAATCCAAATATGTCTAATTAATCTCTAGTAGTGGAAGAAAGGAAATCAATAAGCTGTAAAAGAAGTAAAAGTAGTAGAAGAAGAAAAAAAGAAACACCATTCAAAATTGGGGACTTCTTAACTGTGACATGTTTAACATGAAATTGTCTCCATTATAGCTGAAGTGACTCCACTAATACAACTCCACAATATAATTACTATTACGCAAATCTTTTGGCCAGATTTACATCACTCATTTTATTTCCATTATGGTAATGTAGCCAAACTTTTCACTCTCATTAAAATAGACGTTTCATGACTAAAACCCGACAATGATTATTATGTAACAAAATTTAGAATCATTATCGGTTTCTATATAGCGTTAGTAAGTAATGTTAGCTAAACTGATATTATTATGTCACCGAATTTTAAACTAATTTTTAATTTATAAGATTATTTATTATATGCCACTCCATAATTGTTTTATTAGTAAAAACAAATATATTAAAAGAAGCCATAGGGTTGTCTCCACTCATAAAAAAATACAAAGAAGGAAGTAAAAAAAAATTACCATTATGAGAAATGTGTCCTCAAGTAACAATTCTTAATCATACATATTGGTTTCCTACAAAATTACATGTATATAGGAAAAGAACAAAATAATCTATGTTACTTCCTCCTCTTGATCCTCTTTTACCATTTGGAGATAATACATCATTTTCAAAACATGCACTGCGTGTAACAAGTAAAGAATATAAGTAAACCCATTATCATAGCCATGCATTTATTGAAACCTTAGTAGTATCTACCATTTTTCTCTCATAACTTGTGCTTGAGAAGTTCTATGTTCTTTTTACTCCTTAGAAAGTCCCAAACATATAATACACAAAATACTTGAATATTGTGAATGTGATAAATTATATATGTCACCTAAAATAGTGCAAATAAATGTAGATTATATAAAAACTCACTCTAAGTATCACAATACACTATAGGTGGTGATGCTATATTTCTTTCCAGTTTTATAAAAACCTAAAATAATCATTATAGTCAAATAAAGATAATTTTATAAAATATATGATTAGAAACAAAAGAAAAAGAACAATATATGCATAATAAATACTATCAAACGTATATTTATGTAATTTTCATTTTATTTGTTCCAACCATAACTTTCGGGAATTGACAAGTGAAAACCGTCACCCCATGCTGCATGTTTCTTGCTGAGAGAGTTAAGATCTTCTCGTTTAATCAAACATGCATTAAAAATACACAAGATATACCAATCATGTTTACGTTTCCAACAACCTTTGACTCATCATTTATTAAAAAATTTAACGTGACAATCCCGATGGCATTTCCTTACCTCAACTTTAAACGTTAATTATTTTATAAACCATTTCTTACAATATCTATGATTGCATAATTTTTTATATTATTTTTAACCATGATTGTTTTCTTCAATGCATCTTAGAGAAAAAAGATCTACTGCCAACAACCAAACGAAAAGTAAATATCTACAATTCCTGCTCCAACAACCGTTCAAAATCAGTGAAGAAACTATAGGGTTCCCTGTCATATAACCCCCGTTATGTGTTTCAAAATTAAAAAACCAAAAGCAAGTCCAAACAAATAACTCTTCTTTCAGCGTATTTCCAGTTAAAAAAACGATGGCGCAAATGTTATATAAAAAATTCAGAGATTGTTGATTCTTCAAGAAACAGGCAGAAAAGAAGAAAAAAAAGAAAGAAAGATAATGTAGTGATCAGAGAAAGGAAAAAAATAAAGAAAGTGATGATTAATGCATATACATGAATATATAGGTGTGAGGTGTTTGAGAAATCTAAAAAAACAACCTTGTTTTAGACCTTTTAAAACAAATCTCAACAAAACTTTAGTATAAATATAGTTTTATTAAATTAATTGTGAAATTATGTATGACAATAAAATTTAATTAGAATATCCCATTTTAATATAAAACTACTAAAATAAACATTACTGTTCCAGTTAAATTGGGACGAGGATGTCGCCTAAGTGTTTCTCCGGTGTGTCAAATGTTCTTCTGGCCTCTTGGTCCGCACGACCGATCGGTATAGGGGAGTGACTTGCAGAATATCACTAGTGCAATAAAGATATACCGCCTCAGTTATTTTCACTTATAGACACCGGTTCTGCGACCGATGCATATTCAGACGAGGTAAAAAGGATAGATTTTTTAGCTCGGTCCTGAACCGAATCAAAAAGATTCAGATTCTGACTCGGTTCGCAAACAACCGAGGCAGTAGAATTTTTAAATTTTTTTATTTTCAACCGAGATCAGTGTTCTAATGTTTGTTTATTCTCTTTGTGGTTAAACTTCTTTCTCTTTCTGCAATTTTTTTCATCCATGTCTTTGGACAAAATTACTTTGACAAACAAACTCAGATGTCTAAGAAGGGTGGAAATAGGAAGCAGAGAGAGCAGACGGGAGATCCAAACCAAAAACCAAAATCAGAGATCCAAACCAAAAACCAAAATCAGAGATCCAAACCAAAAACCAAAAATCAGAGATCCAAACCAAAAATAAAAAATCAGAGATCCATTTCGCCATCCACCTGCAAAGAAACAGAACCAAAAACCAAAAATCAAAAACCAAAAAACGCAGAAAAGGGTTTCCGCCATCGCAGTCGCCGTCGCGGGCTGTCTCGCCGCACCGTCGCGGGCTCTCGCCGCACCGTCGCGAGCTTCCTCGCCGCGCCGTCGCGAGCTCCCTTGCCTCGCCGCGCCGTCACGAGCTCTCTCACCTCGCCGCGCCGTCGCGTGCCGTCTCGTGCCGTCGCGAGCCGTCTCGTGCTGTCTTGTGTCGTCGCGTGTCGTCTCGCCTCGCCACACCGTCGTGAGTCGTCTCGCCTCGCCGCACCGTCGCTAGATCTCTCCTCGTTATGGCTGTGCACCATCCTGGGGATGCAGAGGGAGAAGCCATCTGGTGAGAGAATGATGGAGTTGAGGGAGAGGGGAGTGGAGAATGGGAGGGGTTGCAGGAGAGGAGGGAAGGGTCGCAGGAAAATACTTCCCAGAGTTGAAAATTAACAAAGGTAAGTAGAAAATTTCCTCTTTTAGGCAGGGCGTGGAAGAGACTTTAGGTCAAGCATAGGATAGATACAAGAGCTTGTTGAGAAAGACGCCCACACATGGCATTGATGAAGCCCCAATAGTCATTCTTTTCCTTGGAGGTCTTGGTTCACAAACCAAATTGATGCTAGATGCCTCGATTGAAGGTAATATCAAATTCAAGACTCCAAAGGAAGCATATGAATTGATTGACAACATGGATACTAACGACAATGAGATGCATAATGAAAGAGGAGCTCCATCTCAGCAGAAGGGAGTTTTACAGTTACAATCTCGTGATGCTCTGCTTGCATATAATAAGATTATCACTCAACAATTGAAGAATTTGACGAAGAAACTCTCTCAATTGCCAAAGGAGTTGCAGAATGTTTCACAGGTTCAATAGAAACTATGTGAATTATGTGGTGGTGATCATATCAATGGTCAATGTGCTTTTCCAGTGGAGGCCCAGGAAGACGTCAACTATATGGGCAATTAATTCCGCCAAGGTAATTTCAACCAAGATCGGAAACCTTACCCAAGTATGGGTCAAGGTCAATTTGGGCAATCTGGGCAAGCAGGACAATTCAATAAACCATCGCAGCAACGATCGCAACGGAAACAGATATCTGCATTATCTGACAGAACTTCAAGCTTGAAGAAACATTTCAACAATTTATGTAGGTAACTATCTTTAACCACAAGAGCACTAAAGCTACTATAAGGAATTTGGAAATGCAGGTGGACCAACTGGCCAAGAAGTTGGAGGATAAAGTTGAGAGGCAATTTGGGGCTAATACTGAGGTTAACCCCAAGGAAGAATGTAAGCTATTGTGAGCATAAGTGATGAGAGAGTAGAGGAGAGAAAAGAAAGAGTTGAGTTAAAAGAAGAAAAAGAAGAGAAAATAGGTGAGGTTGAGAGAAAAGAAAAGAAAAGGGGAGAGAAAAAAATTGAAAAAGTTGAAAAGATTCTTCCTTACCCTAAGGAGTGTAGCAGAAAAGAAAAGGAGAAGTCATTAGGGTGTTTTAAAGAAATCTTCAAGAAATTGGAGATTAAAATTCCTTTGGCTGAAGCATTGCAACAGGTTCCTGTGTATGCACAATTTCTAAAGAGATTTCTCAAAAAGAAGAGATATATAGATGAGGAAACTATTGATGTACAAGGAAATTGTAGTGTTATTTTGCAGAAGGCACTTCCTCCAAAAGTTAAAGATCTAGGAAGTTTTACTATTCCTTGCGTCATAGGGAATGTTAATATAAGGAAAACCCTAATTGATTGAGGGTCAAGCATTAATTTGATGCCCTTATCTGTGCTTGAGAGGATTGGTGGTCTTAAAGTGAAGCCTACAAAGGTTACTTTGCATCTAGCAGATGGATCTACCAAAAAGCCCTATGGTGTGGCGGAATATGTTGTGGTTTGCATAGACAAACTTAGATTCTTGGTTGATTTTGTAGTGATGGAAATGGAGGAAGATGTGAAGATTTCTATTATTCTTGGAAGGCCATTCATGAAAACGGCCAAGGTAATCATCAATGTGGATGATGGGACGATAGCACTTAAAGACCAAGAAGAGGAGGTGATCTTTGATGTCTTCAATGTTGAGCAGCATAATCAAGTGAGGAAGACCAGTCATAAAGCTGCAGATGAAGATGCACCAGTGACTAGCCTTAAAGTTGCCAAGCCAAGTATCAAAGATAAAAATTGTTTCTTGTCACAGGTTAATGAAGGAGAAGGAAAATATGGTGAAGGAAAGATGGTTCATCATGGCTCCGTGGATGAACAACTCAAACTTGGTGCACCAGTGAGATTCAAGGGCATAGTGTTGGTTGTTAAAGAGCTTAAAGATAATGGAGTCATAGAGATTGAAGCTCCGTACTCAAGGAGAGTAAAAAAGGTGACCAAGAAGATGTTGATGATGTGGGGTGAGAGGAAAAAGAAGAATATCCACATAAAAGAAATGACATAAGCTTTATTAGGTCAAGCTAGTGATGTTAAAGAAGCGCTTGCTGGGAGGTAGCCTAGTGATTTGAACACTTTATGTTTTGTTATTTGGTGATGTAATTTTAAACTTTTGTTATTTTTGGTTATGAGCCTGCTATGGCCCATCATCTATTAATGGATGCTAGGTGAATGAGTATTTACTGAAGGATATTATGGTACCAGACAGTTACTGATAGGTGTTTGAAGAGTTATTGGGTCAGGCTCGTGACGTTAAACAAGCATTTGTTGGGAGGCAACCCAGTTTCCTAAACTCATATCTTTGTGCATTATATGTGTGGATTTTTAAATGTTTGAGGGGTGTAGAGAGATTCAATGTTTTGAGTGAGTGTTGAAAATTAGGAACATTGATGTGAGTTGGGTGAAAAATGCATAGAACTTTGAAAATTTGGAGTTGAAGTCGAGGGACCTTAATAAGGAACACCTAAGACAAGCCAAGAAGAGAGGGGACCTAAGTCACGCACGCCGCTCAACGCCCTTCTGAGGGGCTCTGAGTCCGACTTTCTGCTGTTAGGGTTTTTAATAGTTGGGCTAACCGTAAGGTTCGGCCCACTTCATTCTTTTTACTCCCTAGGGTTCGCCCCAGCCCCCTTTCTCAGATTTCACTTTTTCTAAGCTCTCCAAACACTTTCCCTAAGAACTTTCTTCACTTTCCCCTTCATTTTTCCACCAAAAACCTTATTTCCCACTCACTTTGCATCATTCTTCCATCAAAGTTTGGGGTTTTGGCTTGTTGTGTTGCTAGGGTTTGGATTTCTACAATCTCTCTGAGCATTTCTCACTAATCTTTGCATCCCCAACCAAGTAAGTTCATGCATTTTGTGATTTAAAGCATTTGAAAAGTTTGATTCTTGATGAATATCTATGCTTATGCATGCATTTCCTGGATTTCCTACTATTTGAACCGATTGAATTCTAGTATTGATGGTTGGGACTGAGTAGGAAGTGATTGGATAGGTTGAAGGCCAACAAGGGCCATTTTTGGGTTGTATTGATTGGCATTGAGGGCCCTTCTGAGGGGCGCTCAGCGCGATTCTGCAGATGTGGTTTCTAGCTGTTTGCATGATTTTGGTTGTTTGATTCAGTGTAGGTGACACTGAGGGTTCTTGCCCTCAACGCTGTTAAGAAGCAGTGTTCTGAGTTGTTTTAATTTCAAGTACTGATGCTTGATGATATTTGCTATTTTGTGAATTTGTGTGGTTCAGGAATGACTACTTCATCAGGGAAAAAGGGTGAAGACCATTGGAAATAAGAAGAAGGACAAAGAGCCAAACAAGTTTCTCTCCACTACACATGAAAGGTACTTCCTCGTAGTGCAAGATAATAGATTATTGATGGAGAGAAAAGTGGGACTCATACCAGCATTAGCCCCACAGTTTGGAAGAGAATTAGAGAGAGAAGGATGGGAGAACTTGGCTTCTTACCCAGCACTGGCTAATGTAGTAGTGGTAAGAGAGTTTTATACCAATTCTAGGACTTTTGGCATTGAGACTCTACAGTACTCGAGCTACGTGAGGGGTAAAAGGATACCTTATGATGCTGACACAATTAATAGGTTTCTAGGCATTGAGTGGATTGGAGAACCATGCCAGTTTGAATTGACTATTGAGGAAGGTCCTGATTTTGCTGATGTGGAGAGGGTACTATGTACGCTTGGAGGACATTTTCAGAGAAATAGGCAAGAGACGCCTATGCACATCACAAGATCTTATCTGACACCTCTGGTCAAATATTGGATGGCATTCACACATGCAATGTACAACCCTGCTCTCATGTGTCAGACATCACAACCAACAGGGCCATACTCCTCTATTGTATTCTCAGGGGGTTAAACATTAATATTAGGCAAGTGATAGCCATGGAAATTCAAGGTTGTGTCCATTCTATGAGTAACAAGGCACCTCTTGGGCATCCTTCTTTGATAACCCATCTGTATGAAATTGCGGGTGTTAAGGTATCTTCACCACCAATGGAGCGTCCAAGAAAAGAGATTGATGCTTCCTATTACACTCAGTATTGTGCATTGGATGAGGCAGGATTATCGATGCCACCACCACAGCGTCATAGCATGCATAGGAGGACACCACGGCCGGCACAAGAGCAGTCTCATCCTGCTGCTCCATTCTAGATGAGGGACATGTACATGTCCTTGATGGAGGCAAGGATGGAGGCTCTTTGTAAAGACGAGCAGGAGTTGTTGAGGACTATCACAGCCGCCTTTCCTGAGCGACAGTTTATGTCTCAGGAGGAATTTTTGGCACGTACTGGGTGGCCTGCTGATCCATCACATGCTGGTGGTGTAGCTGGACCAGCTGAAGCTTCAACTTTGGAGGAAGAAAAAGAAGAGGAGAAGGAAGAGTCAGATGATAGCAAAGGATGAGGAGTTGAGATAACATCTACTGATGGATGCTATCATCATTAGAGCAGGATTTTTCTTGTCTTTTGTTTTGAACTTATTTGCTTCTGTTATTAGTATAGGATGTGATGTACTTGGTTTAGAACTTTATCTATGTGCAATGGTTTGATGATAATGATGTTTGTGACGAGTGTTTCTTCATGATGTTGATTATATTGATTGATGTTGAGATTATGTAACATCCCAGATTATATAAAACTATATAATATAGTAGTCCACATTTTAATATAATAGAACAGTTAGAAAAAGACTTGCAAATAAAGTCTCGAGGTTACAGTCATCACAAAACGGCTATAATATAAAACTTTTAACACAAAAGAGTATTTCCAAATACACAAAACATCTATGGATCCTAACTAGGCTAAGCAATAGTGTCATCTCCCTCCAAGGCCTGCTCCAGAAGCACCTCATCTACCTTTGCTCACATCTAAATGGATGATCATTGCAACAGAAAACACAACACAAACAAAAGACAACACAAGCAGAAGGGTGAGCTAGATATACAAAAATCATGTTATAACAATCACACACAAAATGAAAGTTTAATTAACATATCCTGGGTCACTTAACACAACTTGTTACACTTTAAACTTGACTCATCCAGACTTAGAATGATTGTTGAGCTATGACGGGTTATTCACTTGTGGTGGCCTCTACTACTTTGCAAAGCCATTACAAATGGGTTTCACCCTACCACACTCACGAGGTTAGTCCGTTATCACTCACCTTGGGCCATACTGGAAGCACCCAAGACTAGGACCTCCTGCTACTACTCACGACATGGTTCAATCCTCTCTACTTGAGAATGATTAACCATTGTATTTTCAGGATAACCCCCAAGACTGAGCTTCCATGGACATCATTCTAAACACTAAGGCCACCACCATGAATCTTCTCCTTGAAGATCATGGAATTACGTTCAACCAGAGGATTTACTTCTATGAAGGGCTCCTGGGCAATGAAAGGATATTAGTGGATGCAGCTGCTGGTGGATCTTTGCTGGACAGAACTCCAACAGAGGTAAAGAAGCTGCTCTGCAAGTTGGCTGGTGAAAATCCAATTGCGGTAGCAAAGGAAAAACCTGAGCAGGTTTACACTAAACTTGAAACCCCGATTCATGTATCTGAGGTTGAAGTAAATTTTAATGCTTTTGAATTGGTAAAACTTGAACCCATAAAGCTTGTTCTGGATTCTGATATTGATATGCCTGTGCATACTTATGTTTTGGATTCATTATTCCCTATAAAGCACATTGACATACGTGATGTTCACTATCCTTGCACTGATCTTGATTTATATGATAGCCCTGAGGATGCAGTTGATGACTTGGAGATTGGTAAGAAAATTTTCAATGAGCAAAAATAGGTTTATTCTGAACCTGGGTTTCCAATCACTTTACCTGATTTGCCTATACATTCAAATGCCTGTGATTTGCTGCACACTGATTCTATAGGGTTTATGACTCAAACTGATACAGATTTGATTGATCATTCTAAAATTTTTGATTCAGTATTAGCCACTGAACCCATTGGTATAAATGTTGTTTTCAATGGACATGATTTCCGTGATGAAATTTTGAATGATAATAGCCTTGAACTGACCTTTGATTGTGTTGATGATGCATATGTCAATATTGATTTTGAGGTAGAAATTGTGCAATCTGATAACTTTATAGAGTTAGGACTGAACTTTGATCTAACACAGTTCTCTGAGAATTTTGAATGTGATTGTGAATCTGGTTCTTGCTTCATTTGTACTGAAATTGATTCTGTGTTACAGACAGATTCTAAGCTTATAACAGATACTATTAATTGTGAGTTTGATGACCAATATGCAGAGTTAAATGAGAATCCAGGTGCTGTCATTAAGGAATTCATGGTTGATGAAGGAGAGTGTATTGCTACTGCTTTGAGCGAGCCAGAGGTCTCTATTCCGATGTCACACACTCAACAACTACAAGTGGAAGGAGAGCTGCTGATGCAACGATTTGCTTGGAGAAGAAAAAAGAAACATCTTGCTTTGGATGATAGGGCAGTACTAATGAAGCACCTCTTCCCCAAAACTTCTTTGCTGAATCCTGTGGTGGAAAACATCTCTCTCATAGTCCAAAATTAGCAATTGCCACCATGACCAGGGGAGTTTTCTTTTCCCTTCTCCCCATTTCCCCACTTTTATTGCACTTGTCTATGATCTGTTCACTGTTCTGATTTCTGATCTTATTGTCTGTGACACACTGAGGATATTGTGTAGTTTTAGTGTGGTCTATTGAGGGAGATTCTAATTTTTCTTTGTTAGTTTTTGTTTTCTGTGTTAAATTGTTTCTTTTCTAGGTTGTTTTTGTTATGTCCTGTGTACAGTTTTGCATATTTCTCTTACTTTCTCAACTTTGTTTAGGTTGTAGGTTTTTCCTTTACTTCATTGATACTCTTATGGTTTGAAATCCTTGCTTTTTCTTTGCTTGGAAAGATGATTATGATGTTTGAGAGGTTGATTTGATTGTGACAGAAATACCTTGTGTGAGATTTGAGCCACTTTATGTTCTTTCTTGTGTGATATGTCTCTTGACTGCTTGCGCATATGCCTTGCCTTGACTCTTTTTGATGATTCTTGATTGATATGCATGTTTGGAAGTGATAAAGGCAATGTTGTTCTTGAGCCTCTCTAGTCTAATAAGCCTACCTTGTTTTAATCATTTGATAACCACTTTTGAGCCTATACTTTTCCCATTTCTTTGTTTTGAAGCTCATACACTAGCCCTAAGTGAAAAACCATGATTACCTTAACCTTAGGGAATTTTGGAGCTTTGGAAGTGTTTTGGGAACAAGTGCGGTCTTCCTAGGGATTCTGTTGAATTGGCTAGTTGGCTCCTCTTCTTGTTTTGTTTTTTGTAAATATGATGTGTATCTTGTCTCTTACAGTTGTGTCCTAAAGAGAGAGAAAAGAAAAAGAGACAACATGAGAAAAAAAAATACAGAGAAAAATGAGAAAACAAAATTGTGAATAATGGAGTCAAGAAGAGGATTGAATTAGAGGGTTGGGTGTGATTTGATTCTATTTCCACTTGTTCCCCATTGCTCCTCTATTTCTTTTGGTTTGTAGCTTCTCATTTATATTTTATCCTCCCTTGTCCTTGGCCCCATTACAACCATGAAAAGACTTTTTGATTTGAACATGCATATGTTTTGAGTGTTGATATTAGAGGCTTGCCAAGTCTGTTGTTGCTTGCTTTCTTGAGTACATTGAGTTGACATTGTTTACCCTAGACTCTTGAGAGAAACACTGATAGTGCATCTGTGAGGCTTTATTACTTTTGATCCACCTGTCAAGCTGATTGATCAATTTGCCATGTCTTGAATTGCTTGGATGATTTCTGTGAGTATCTGCTTTCTTTGATTCTGTGTTGGATATTGTTGGATATTGTCTATCGCTTTTCTTTGTCCAGATTTCTTGAGGATTGTATAATTCTGTTTGTTTCCTTCTTAGTCTTTGTTTTCTGTGTGCTGAGTTTGTGTAGTACACTTCATATCCTCTAAACTATTCCTTGATCTGCGTCTTGATTTTGCCCAGGAGTGCAAAAGACTAAGTGTGGTCTATTTTGATGAGTCAATATTTTCTTGACTTCACTTAGCTTATTGTGCTAGATTTAATTAAGGAATTGTGCTTGAATGTCCAGTATTTCCTTATTTTTGTTAATTGTGCTTAATTTGACCAGAAATTCTTATTTTAATTAATTGGAATTATTTGGGACTAATTATTTGCATTATTAATTGTAGGGAAATTGTTGGATAATATTTTGGAATTTAAAGAGAAATGTCACATCAATTATATTTTAAGCTAAAATGAGATAGGAGGTGTAACCTATTTTGAAGCGGTGATTAAATGTGGAAGCACACGGTTACGTCTAAATGAGGGATTAATTTCTTTTAGTAGAAGCAAGCAGCATGCACATTTCATTTAAAAGATGCAAGGGCTGTGACGTGAAGAGGAGAACACGTTGTTTGGGAGAACAATTATTACATGGGATTTTTATTTATTCCAGCACACGATGAATGGAGAGTCACGTCCAGCAGGTAGGCCACGCTATGCATTTTCTTTTCTTTGCAATCATTTGGCTGGATTCATTTTGGCCTTTGGAGAAAAGAGAAAAAGGTGGCTTTCTTTTGGAGGTGCACACAGCAGCATGTTACGGCCCACATTGTAAAGATGTGCTTCAATAGGAAGAGGTGCAACCGACGTCCAGGGGGCTTCATTTAGTGAAAAGAAAAGCAGCGGGGCCCATGGACAAATAGGAAGAACACGATGCTTTCATAAGTGGAAGAAGTGGAGCACGGTGAGGAGGGAAAAAAGTCTCCAAGTTGCTGCTGCCACGTTGATATTCTTTTTCATAGAAGAGAACACGGTCATAGAAAAAGAGCCAGTCGCCAACCTCGGTTTTCTTCCTTGAACGTTTTTTTTTTTTAATTTTCATTTCAATAAATAAAAGGGGTTGTTAAAGCATTTTCTTTTTAACGCATTTTGTATGAATCTTTCGGGGAGGAGAACGCTGTTACGGGAATTGGTTGCCTTTTCTTTTATTCAGCCTTTTTCATTTTAGCACGTTGGGAAGGAAGCAGCGGATATTCATGGAGGGTTACGGTTGATTTCTTTTCTTCGTTTGAAATTGGAGTTGGAGAGGACGTGCATTGCTTTGCTTGCTGGAGATGCGCAGACATCATTGTATTCGGTGCTTTCATTTCAACTTTGGAGGGACTGGTTCTCGGTTGGTGATGGAGATTAATTTTATTTAATTGGATTATGCGCATGATTTCGTCCAGAAGTGTCTTCACACTTGACTAAAGCTATTTTTATATTATATGTGATGGATTTGAATTTAAGCTTTTCACTTCTTAGTTCAACATTGAAATTTAAGAGTGTTAATTGCGTTTTCAACCGTGCATTTTAATTGGCTCTTATGAATTTTCCTTGAAATTTTATTCCAAGTTGCATTGTGTATTTCCTGTTTTGGCTTAAAAATGCATTTGAGTAGCATGCGTTTCTTTATTTTCTGTTGCATTTTACTATTCATCATTTTCTCCATTGTTGTGTTCTGTCATTGTGTTTTACTGTTCATCTTGTTTTCAAGTGTTGTTTCAATCTCGGTTTGCTTTTATTGATGCTTCTACTGTTGCGTTTAATGTTTAAGTTCATTTGATGCATTTCAATTAAGCTGCTCTTACGTTTTCTGCGCGTTTACTATTCCAGCGTTTTATTTCCAAATCCTGATGAATTCTACATTTTCTAGTCATGTTGCGTTTAGACTGTTCAGTTTTACTTTTACCGTTCGGCCTTACTGTTTTGACATTTACTTCAACGCTTTTAATTTCGTTATGTTCAATTTCATGTTTTAGTTTAGGTCAATCGCATTCAAAAATAATTTTGAACCCCCCACTACATGTTGGACCTAATTCTCGAACCACATTTGGTCCTTGAGAGACAACCTAGGAGTCACTTCGTAGTCTATACTGCATTCTTATTTGCACATCAAATTTGTATGGGGTGCGACGCCCATCATACACTCAACATCATACCATCCAAATTAACAATTAAACACACTTATAAAACACTCCATCATAGTAAATTCTTCAAAATCAACAACCATTCATAGAAATACCAAATTAGTAATATAACTATAATTAAAGAAAGAATCCTAGCTTCCCTTACCCCTCAAAGAAACTGCCCAAATCTAAAAATTCTTCGTTGATTACTTGAACCGCAAGAAATACTTATACGAACCTACGAAACACCAAATTGAAAACGGACAGAGTCCTTAGAACTCTGGATGAACCAAGAACAAGTAGGTGTTGTAAATGGGCTGACAGAATCACGAACAAAATTTCCTGAGGCGTGTAGAGTCACTGTCCTTAAGGACTTATGCGCGGTGTGTTACGCAAGTCCCCTAGGATACAATAGGAACTTCCCAGAATATTTCTGAGGATCTCAGAACTAACAAGGATCTCTCAAAGGAGTATAAAAATAACTCAGAATAATTTTAGAAGAGGAAAAGGAAAAAGAAGAAAGAGAGAAGACTGATTTAGGTGTCTTTTGGAAAGGAGGAAGAGCTCTCTATTTATAGAGGTAGGAGAGAATAAAACCAATAAAAGAAAATAAAAGCATTAAATTTTGAACGTTGGAGCCTTAAGGAATTTTTTATCGTTGCTCAAAATTCTTCCCGTTGGCAATAAAGCACATTAACTTTGCCAAATACAACGTTGCAATACAACGTCTTTTGCAATCAATGTTTTACAACAATCCCCCACTTATTGCAAAAGAAAGTTGAAAGAAAAGTCTTTGACTCAAATAGTTCAAACATTAAAAGAAAGAAAAATGTTTATTATGGGTGTCATAGGATGTAATGCATCAGAGCTGGTATAGCAAGCTATATGAACCAGTCGTAGACTGAAATACTTAACACATAGTGTAGTTGGTATAACAAACTATATGAACCAAAACACTTGACGTGTGTTAGAGGTTTCTCAATCACAATACACCTCCACAATCCTTGCTGTTATCGATGTGTTGCGCTAACTACACCATGCGCGTGCTCGGTATTCATGAGTGCTCTAGAGATCATGCCAAGATCTCATGCAAACGGCCCCACTTGACACTCATATAGGTGATTTCATCAAGTGTATGCTGCAAATCATACACCACCCATAAGGGATATGAAAATCATTAAGAACTTTGTTTTAAGATAAAATTCTACCACCATATAGAATTTTAATGACAAAGTTTAGCCTCTCAATAATGCAGTCTCTAGCACTTTCACACATACCATAGGAAGGGACATAATTGATTAAAATCAATTTAGTGCTATCAGAACTAACAAGTGACTTGTTTTTACCCATATGAACCTTATTCATGGGATCTCCAATCACAAAGGTTGGGTTACCATCACTTCTTTGTTTACAAGTGGCTTAAGTCCCATTCCCCTCGATGTTTCTAATATCATTTGTCTTCCTAGGGGTTTTGTCAGAGGATCCGCTAGATTTCGTTCTGACTTCACATAGTCAATGGAAATAGTTCCACTCTTTAGCAGCTGTTTCACCAAATTGTGTCTCAATTGGATATGCCTATTCTTTCCATTGTAATTCTTGTTTTTAGCTATAGCTATTGTCGATTGCAAATCACAGTGTATTGACACTGATGGGGTTGGTTTCATTCCTAGTGGAATGTTTGCTAAGAAGTTTTTCAACCACTCAGCCTCACTACCAGCCATCTCAAGAGCGACAAACTCAGATTCCATTATTGATCTTGCAATAATTGTTTGTCTGGCTGATATCCATGTAATCGCATCACCCCAAGTGTGAATACATAACCACTAGTGGATTTTGTCTCATCTGAATCAGAGATCTAGTTAGCATCACTGTACCCTTCTAGTACAGCGGGAAATCCACTGTATTCAATGGCATAATCCATTGAACCTCTTAAGTATCTCATAAGCCTAGCAAGTGCATCCCAGTGTTCCTGATTTGGACATTGAGTGTACCTACTCAATCTACCTACTGCATAAGCAATATCAGGTCTGGAAAAGCTCATCAAGTGCAGTAAGCTCCCAATTATCTAGGCATACTAAGGCTGAGACAATGATTCTCCTTTATTTTTCATTAATTTAGAATTAGCATCATAAGGGGTACTCACTGGTTTTAAGTCATAAAACTCAAACTTCTTAAGAAGTTTCTCAATGTATTGTTCTTGAGATAGTAATATACTATCTCCCTTCCTTATGATTCTAATACCTAAAATCACATTGGTTTCACCCATGTCTTTCATTTCAAATTTTGATCCTAGAAACAATTTAGTTATAGCGATATCTCATTGCATGTACCAAAGATTAACATGTCATCCACATACAAGCATACAATGACACAATCACCATTTTCAAACTTAGAGTACACACATTTATCAGCATCATTAGGTGAAAAACCCATCATAAAGTAACATATTATCAAGTTTTTCATGTCATTGTTTTGGTGCTTGTTTCAACCCATACAAGGATTTTAAGAGTTTACATACCTTATCCTCTTGATCAGGTACAACACACCCTTCAGGTTGAGTCATATAAATTTCCTCCTCTAAATCACCATTCAAAAAGGTTGTTTTAACATCCATCTGATGTATCACTAGTTTATGGATAGCTGCTAGAGCTAACAACACTCGAATAGAGGAAATTCTAGTCACTGGAGCAAAAGTATCAAAGTAATCTATGTTGGGTTTTTGAGTAAATCCTTTTGCTACTAACCTTGCCTTATACTTCTCTATGGATTCATCAGGGTGATACTTTTTCTTAAAGATCCACTTACAACCAATGGGTTTTGCTCCTTTAGGCAAATCTACTAAAGTCCAAGTATTGTTTTTTTGAATTGATTCAATTTCAGTCCTAATGGCCTTATCCCATTGTTTTGCATCAGGAGCACTAGTAGCTTCTATAAAGCTTATTGGATCATTATCAACAAGATAAGTATAAAATTCATCTCCAAAGGAATTTTCCTTTCTCTATCTTTTACTTCTTCTTAAATCCTCATTCATGGTATCGCTATTGTCATTATCATCAACAGGTTGAGACATCTGACTAATTTTTAAGGGAAACACATGTTCAAAAAACTCAGTATTTTTAGTCTCCATTATAGAATTTCTCTCAAGTATGTTACTTTTAACAACTAGAAATCTATAGGCAGCACTATGTTTAGCATAACCTAAGAACATACAATCAGAGGTTTTAGATCCTATTTTCCTTTTCTTAGGATCGGGTAACATCACCTTAGCTAAGCACCCCCACACTCTAAGATATTTAAGGTTAGGTCGGTAACCTTTCCACAACTCATAAGGAGTTTTACTGGTTTTCTTATGGGGTATTCTATTTTGTAAAAAACATGCAGTAAGCAAGGCTTCTCCCCAAAGGTTATCAGGTGCACCAGAACTAACAAGCATAGCATTCATCATTTCCTTAAGGGTTCTATTTTTTCTCTCAGCTACTCCATTAGACTCAAGTGAATATGGTGGGGTTACTTCATGGATAATTCCTTCTTTAACACAATAGTCATTAAAGAGCACATACTCACCACCTCTATCTGATCTAATCCTTTTAATTTTCTTATTCAATTGATTTTCTACTTCTGCTTTATAGGTTAAAAACACATCAAAGGCTTCATCTTTATGTTTGATTAAGTAAACTTTGGTGTATCTAGAATAATCATCTATAAAGGTCACAAAATAATTTTTACCTCCTCTAGACATGGTTTGTTTCATATCAACTAGATCAGTATGAATTAACCCTAATACCTTAGTTTGGCGTTCTATAGAAAAACATGTTTTTTTTGTTAATTTAGATTCTACACATATATCACATTTACTACTCTGTTTATCATGCATATTAATCAATCCTAGTCATTGTAATTTCAAAACATAAGAGGAATTCACATGTCCTAATCTAGCATGCCATATATCATACGAGTCAATAATATAAGCAGAAGAACTTGATTCATTAATATTTTCAGAAACATTTAGAATGAAGAGTCCTTGATCACAATATCCCTTCCCCATGAAAACATTATTTTTTGTCATAATGATCTTGTCCGACTCAAATGACTCTTTAACCCCTATCTTTCCCAATAGTGCTACAGAGATTAAATTAACTCTGATTAATGGCACATGTAGCACATCACTCAAGGCGAGAGTCTTTCCAGATGTGAGTTTGAGAAGAACTTTTCCTTTTCCCAGAACAGGAGTGGTCCTGGAAACACTAGTGTAAGAGGTAAAGGCATATTTGTTTGCACAGATATGCCTGGTAGCACCAGAGTCTACCACCCACTTGTTCACATTGGTCATCAGATTCACTTGAGAAACGACCGCAACAATAATGTCATCTCCTTCGGCTATATTAGCCTTAGGAGGATTGTCGTTTCTCGCTCTACACCTGTACTGTGGTGCATGATGGCCCGACTTCCCACATACGAAGCAACTTCCTTTCTTCTTAAAGGTGGATTTAGATTCATTGGGACGGGATTTAAGAAAATTATTTTTCTTTTTGTGATCAGGTTTGTATTCGTACCTTTTGGGAGCAGGTTTTACTTCTACCATATTTGCTTTCGCAGGTAAACCTTTCACCCTTGTAGTAGCAAACTCCTTCCTGTTGGTATCTTCAATTATTATGTGTGTAATAAGTTCTAGCAGAGACATTTGTTTATGCCTGTGTTTCAATTCTTGTTTGTAATCTGTCCAGGATGGCGGCAATTTCTCAATCAGAAGTTCTAAAACAAATTCATCCGGTAGAAAAATATTTTCTGCTTTGATATCTTCCAACAGCTTGTGGTACTGATTGATTTGAGTTTTTATGTCTTTGTCTGACGACATCTTCGGCAATGTATTTGAGAATCAATGAGTCCCAGATGTCTTTTGCTTCCTTGTACGAATAATACACTTCGAACAAATCATTAGAAAGTGCACTAAGCAAAGTGTGTCGGCATACCTTATTCGCGTAAGTTCACTCTTCAACTAGTTTTGAGTTTGAAGGAATAGTGGAGTCGGGCTTCGGAGATAAAAGAGAAACAACAACTCCATACATGTCTAAAAGGGTAGACACACGTTCTTGCCAACGTCGGAAGTTCTGTCAAGAGAAAACCTCGATTTTTGACACGTTCGGAAGCGATTTTGCGAAGACCGTCTGGGTTCCAGAAGAGATGGTTTGGCTCTCTGAAGGCATGTTGTTGATGTCATCCATAAGTCCTTAAGATTGTTGTAAAAGGGCTGACAGAATCACGAACAAAATTTCCTGAGGCGTGTAGAGTCACTGTCCTTAAGGACTTATCCACGGTGTGTTGCGCAAGTCCCCCAAGATACAACAAGAACTTCCCAGAATATTTCTGAGAATCACAGAACTAGAAAGGATCTCTCAAAGGAGTATAAAAATAACTCAGAATAATTTTAGAAGAGGAAAAGGAAAAAGAAGAAAGAGAGAAGACTGATTTAGGTGTCTTTTGGAAAGAGGAAGAGCTCTCTATTTATAGAGCTAGGAGAGAATAAAACCAATAAAAGAAAATAAAAACATTAAATTTTGAACGTTGGAGCACTTAAGGAATTTTTTATTGTTGCTCAAAATTCTTCCCGTTGGCAATAAAGCACATTAACTTTGCCAAATACAACGTTGCAATACAACATCTTTTGCAATCAATGTTTTACAACAGTAGGGAGACATGATTACATATGCGATAGTACAAGATTTCTCTAAAATAGATTTGGTAATGGAAGGGGAAAAATGAGTCAAAACTTACTTGCTTTATTAAAGAAACTGATCGGATAGAAATGTAGACATCGTTGTCGTGGTCGATTAGGTACCTCCTGATCGTCAAAATGATGATTCGAGAGTTAGAACTCTTAGAGAGAAAGTAGAGAGAACTCTAGAAAAGTGATTTCTAGAAAGATGGTACGATTTAAAATAATGAAACTCGTTTATAACAAAATTATTTACAAATAAATCATTTAATATTAAAATAACCGAGTCTCACTATTTTTAGACTACCACCACTTCTAAAATATCATTTTGTGGGATTTTACAATTATTAGTGACGAATAATATTTATTGGTATTAAAAGTGATATTTAATGAGTTAACAACTCATTTCAATAAATAAATCATAATGTTTTTAGGAAAAAAATAGTGGTTACTAATATGTTATATTACTAATCAATTTCTATTTATCTTTTTTTTTTTCACTCCGTAACTTTTGATCTAGTGATTCTATTCCCTGACTTTCTTGAACATTGTTTTAATATTCGGCTAATATATTACTCAATATTTATTAATTTATTCTCATGTTTTATGTATTATACATATGTCTCACTCTTTGGAATTCAAGTAAAAGGAGGTAGGTTAACATTTTTTTCTTTTCAATACGACAATGTGTCATATTGAATAAAAGGTTAAATATCAAAAATCAAAACTTTTTGTACTGTTATTCACTAAGCTCAATATTAGTAGAAAATGATCCTATTAAAATATAAAGTTTTCGAAAGATAAATATTTTTTTCATCAAATGATATTCAAATATTACCTAATGGAGAGAAACATGTAAGAAGATGGCTAATTTATTATAGAGATTTGGATAGAGTTTTCTTTTCTTGTTACAAAATTTTAATGTTATTTTTTCTATAAATAAATTAGCTAACAAAGATAGTAAATATTGGAGAAATCTTAGTATAAGTTGAAGAGTAAATAAATAATAAATAAACATATTAAATGGAATGTGTGAATTAAATGAAAAGTGTGTAATTATAGTTTATTTTTCACTTGTAAAATATCGGATAATCAATGCAATAAGTGCGTAAGTATAATGCACTGAAAGGTGTTAGCAATGTACATCATTATGAAGCAGAGATGCATTATAATGACAATAAAATGTTGGTACTTCACAATGATAGGTTGGTACAAAGTCAGTAAATTCAATCAATAGAAAAGCACAAAACATGAAAGATTCTACACAAATCATAAATACTCCTTAATATTCATATGCATCACACTGAACAGTTTTACGCATAATAATGCAACAAACTGAACTTTATTCCACCCAAAGGAAGGATCTACATAACCATCCTTCTCCTCAAACTTCACACAGATATATTATTATTATTATTATTATTCAGATAAGCGCTTAACCTAAGGCCAAGATCATTATTTCTTTCTTAATTTTATGCATAACTTTTCGAAGCTATGCCTTGAGGTGAGCATCCATATCCACAGTGCATTTGTAGAGGTACTCGATGTAGCCATACGGAGGATGAACTTCTCCACTAAGCCTCTCATATTTGCAGCAGTTGCATGAACCCCAATTTCAATGCTGATTCTACCACCCAGAGCCATGATCATAAACAAGAAGCAGAAAACTATGAGATAGACAAAGAAGAGTGGGAGATATGATGCATTATATTGCCACCAATATCCCCTCTTATATAGCAACAACGCTTACCTGCCCATAACAATCCAATGATTAATTAAATTTTGGGGTCCATTTCGATACCCTACCATAAAAAAATGTACCTAATCAGATTTTCTGGGAAAAACAAATCTATCTTATACCATATATCTAGTACTACTATTGTTATTATTTTATTTATTATATACCAATTATTATCTTCTCATGTGTATAATGTTTCCCGCTCAAAACAATTCTATATGTTTCAGTGATACGTTGAAGCATATCTCTGAGGCTGTTCCATATAAACAATTGAAGGTCTTTTCATTCCAAAGTTAATGAATGATAGTGAGTTATTGTTGTCATCTATTATTAACTAATAAATTGAAATTATTTTTGTACATGTTTTATAAAAGGTGTCTTACAGCGCTCTGATTTTTAAATCCCCTGGATTTTTTTACATGTTATATAAAATATATGCTTTCACATAAAACGTGCTTTGGAATTCCTAAAGGTGAGTAGGGGTTACACCTTCCCCATTTCTGGGTAATTCTTAATGATTTTTGTTCAACATTTCATATCAAACTGAAATAAGGTAAATTACAGAATATAAATACTCAAAATCTTCCCTTACTGAGCTGATTTCGAGAGCTTGACTTTTGCTTAAACTCACTACTTTAGTTTAGTACGCACTAGTATACGAAACAATTTTGACACTGATTATTGATTATTTTGAATATTATGTATTAGTTTTATAATCAAAACACATTTTGAGAAAGCAAAAAATTAATTTTTTGTCTTCCTTTATCAATTTGGCATAAACGTCTTTATTATATTTTACTTCTCGTATCTTAAACATGAAAGCATATATAATTAATAATAAAATTGTAAATTTGGTTTCATTTCTATAGTAAACAAAACCTAAATTATTTTTTATTTTAAAAAAATTGTTTAATTTTAAGAATATTAGGTTTCAATAATAATTAGAATCGAAGTCTAATAATAATAAAATTAAATTATATTTTAAATAAGAAAGTGTATTAGATTTCAATTATTATCAATATCGAAGTTTAATACCCTTGAAATTAAAATATTTTTAAATAAAAAAGAATATTAGATTGCGATTATCTCTAAAACTGAAGTCTTTTTAAATATTTTTTTGTTTATTCTACATATTAAACATATTAAACATGTACAAAATATCACAAAATTAACATAGAAAGAACATATTATATTTATTAAACCCAAAATAAGTTAGAATCTAGATACAAGAATATTTTATCCTTACAAGTAAATGTGTTAAATACTATTTTACATTTGTATTATGTATTTTTCACAAGCTATCCTTAAATACTTAATTTACTTATCAAGAATTGGTGTAGGATTCTTGAATTTTTGCACAAAATATAATAATTTCAATTAGAATATAAAAAGACAAAGTTACAAAGTATTGGATTTAATGCAATTACTACTATTTATTAACTAGTTGTAATACAAACACGAACAATTATTGTCATCCATTGTCTTAGATATGGTACTCATATGAGTCAATTTGTTTATTACATTATAATATACCAACAGAATTCTAAAGAATTGAAGAAGAAAAGGAATAAAAAAATTATAAATATATAGACCAAAATATCAAACCTTTGGAGGGACAACCATGCAAACTTTTTTGCCTTAAGTAGTTGATTTCTCTATCAACACGCTATATCTAATAAATGAACTATGATAAAGAAAATGTTTTAGGATACACTTATATAACAAAGAAAGTTCATATCATTGAGGTTCTTACGAATCTATTACTTGTCTTAGATGGTTGTGGGAGACTTTTGCAAGGAGAGAAACCACACAATAATGTTGACCTTCTAAAAAACCACAAGTAGTTGCAAATGACATCTAAATTGAAAATAACTTCATTGTTATACTTTAAAAATGATGGACTATAATTACAAGTCAATAAACTACATTTACGCAACATTTAAAGCATTTGGTAATGTATGCTTCGCTGTCATCAAACTTCTTATCTTCATAATGAGTTGGGGGTCTATGAACTCGTATACATCATTCAATCCAATTTTGTTACTAACATTAAACGTATACTTAAACACAAAAAATTTACTTGATATAAGTAACTAGATAAATCAATTAAATATAAATAATGGTTTAGAGACCAATGTCATCCATAACTAAAAAAGGGTAATATTAGTTCTTCTTTCCTCGATGCAAGTTCTAAGACATCTTGCTTAAACAAGTAAAGTGAGATGTTAATGTTTGTCCCAAATACACCAGCATCTCATGGAACCGACAACTTTAATTTGAAATCTTGGAGGAGGGATAGAATAATACGGTAATATCATACCATAGAAAAGGTATTAAGACATATTATAACGAACTAAAAATTTGATTGTGATAGTGAAATATCTGTTAGTATTGTGGATCTTAATTTAGTTTCACATCGTTTAATAATATAAGATGTTATTATCTATTTAACTATATAAACAATCATCTATAAAGCTTGAGAGATATACCAAATACATAAATATATTTTCTAATGTAGTCGTGGATGTAGGCATTTTTATGTTAAATCATATTATTTATTTGTCTCATCTTCCACATCCAAAAATGAGTGGTTTTCTTGTTTTCTTTTCTTGGGAATCTTGGTTTAGAGAAGTCGTGAGAGCTTTCTTCAATGCAAATTTGATGCAGACATTGTCAAATACCTATGAGCACCCATCCACAGCTAATAAAGTGTATTTATTTGTAGGCTAGTCAACCTGAAAATGGGTGAAGGTAACTCGGTTACTCATCATATTATTGAATTTAATACAAGTATTGCTCAATTAGCATCAATGTAGATAACTTTTGATGATGAGGTGAATGCATTAGTCTTATTATGATCTCTTTTGGAAAGTTGGGGTGCAACTGTTAGTGCAATTAGTAATTCTTAGGGCAACGTTGAGTGCTAAAAATACAGAAAGAAAGTCAGAAAGGTCGTAATCAAGGCAAAGGAAGATTAAAGTCTAGAAGGAGACCATAAAGAAAAGTATGGAATGATATCACTTGTTGAAATTGCCAGAAAAAGGGTCACTTAACGAATCAATGTTGTTCTTCATGGAAGAACAACAACAAAAATAAACAAGATGATGATCAATTAGCAAATGCAACAACAGATGAAATTATAAATGTATTATTATGTAGTTTAGATAGTTTTACTGACTCATGGATTATGGAGTCTGGTGCGTCATTTCATAAACCTTCCTTAGAAGTATTATCTAACTATGTTTTTGGAAAGTTTGGGAAGATTTACCTTACAGATGGAAAATCTCTTGATATTGTGGGAAGAGGTTATATTAATATCAAAAACTCTAATGGACAGTTAGATGATGAGGGGCACCACCTTTGGAGATGGACATTGGAAGGTAATGGAAGGAAATATTGGTTTTACTCGTGGAAAGAAGCAATGATCTCTTTACATGATTGTAGATGAGAATATGATACCAGTTTCAAAAGTTGGAAATAGTTCCTCTTTGTGACATCAAAGGCTTATGCATATGAGTGAGAAAGGAGTGAAACTCATGATCTCAAAAGGTTTAGTTAGATGTTAAAATTGCATTCCTATGTGGGGATCTTGAGGAGGAAATCTTTATGGCATAATCATAAGGTTTTAAAACACAAGGAAAGGAGAATCTTATATGCAAGCTTCATAAAAACTTGTATGGATTAATACAAGCACATAGACAATGGTACAAGAAGTTTAATAAGTTTATGAGAAACTTAGGTTTTCACATATGTACAAAAGATCATTCACTACAAGAAAATAGTTATTTATCTACATATTATTATATACGGATTTAAATCTGTATATAAAAACTTATTATATACAGATATTATATACGGATATTAAAAATTGAGTTAGATAAAAAAAAATCCGTATGTAATAGAAAACATCTTTGCCTCTTATTTTCCGTATATAAGATTTGTATCTAATGATTAAAAATTAAAATTAATTTTTTCTTTAACCTAACACTCTCGAAATCACTCGCATTTTCCCCTCTTTCTGGAAATCGCTCGCGTTCTCTTCCTCACAGAACCTCTCACTTGCAGTCTCCCACCGTCAAAATCGCGTTTCTCCCTCTTCCTCCCACAACAACTCACAGAACCCTTCCACTTCCATTTTCCCCTCTCTTGAAATCACTCGCATTTTTTTTCCTCTTCCTCACACAACCTCTGATTTGCTCTCTCCCACTGTCAAAATCGCGTTTCTCCCTCTTCCTCCCACAACTCAGAACCCTTCCACTTCAACTCTCACACCGGCATTTCGTTAGTGTGGCTATCACTCACTGCCGTCGTCGTTCACTATCGGCGGTGACTCTTCAGTAAGTTCCTAATCTTCTTCCTTCAAGCCCTAACCTTCTTATCCTAAATTTATCTAATCTAGGGTTTTCTTTCGCAAGGTGCAAATCTTTCTTCCCACTTCCACCCCCAAAATCTAGGGTTTCATCTATCTAACTATTTTTTCTTTCTTTGGATTTGCGCTCCAATAATATTTGGTTTCCAATTTGCTCACTTGCTTTTGGTTTTTTCGTGGTCATGTCTTTAATGTGTTTTGATGGTTGTAATTGATTCAAATTTCTGGCTTTTTAGGTTTTCCAGGGTTTAGGAATGGCTATGGGAATGGTTAAATGGAAAGCACATCTATAGTCAACATGGTATAGTTCTTCAATCTTGACTTTCAAAAACTTTTGTCGTTTGTGTTGTAAAAAAACTTGCATACGTTCTTTTCGAGCGAACATTTGGATTTTTTCTTTGTTTTTTCATAAGATTATTTCACTTGTTAAATATTTAACACTAATATGTATTGCTTTCATCTTTAGATCTTTTGAACAAAATTGACTTCTGGGTTCATCTTAGTCTTCTGATATATGTAATCAGAGAAACTAGGTTTGGCTAGATGTTGTTGTTTTGGTAAATCATTGGCACAGTTAATGGAAGTGGCTACTGAAATCAAAGGTTGGGGCATACCACAAGCCTTGGTGGAATTTGTGGTTTACAAATTGCTTATCAAGGAGTATACATATTCTAGACTTTCTGCATCAAGCCTTTGTCATTTAATCAGTCAGACATGCTTAGCCCAGTCTTTGAAATGAATTACACCACCATTTCTTGTTATTCATTGTGTTGTGTGAATATTATAAGGACCATTATTGTGATCATAAAAAAGCTAGAACATTGTGTTTGAACAACCTCAATAGTTGTTTGTACAATTTACTTTGTTTCTTATCAATTGTTCTTTCCTTGAATTTTATTTTAACAAGCTTCTTATGATTATTTGTGTAGGTGATAGCAATGAAATGTTGAGGTCCTTAACTATTTTATTGTTAACAATTTTTTCTGCAGAACCTGTGCCTAAAAAGGTTCTTGACTTGATGAATGTTGAAAAGCTTACATGGGGGAATGTGGCCCACCACCTTCAGGCATTGATGATATTGTTCTATTCATAGAGCATACGATAAGGCTGCTATCGTGGAGTAAATGCTGATATAAACTTTAGTTTGGGAGATTATGAGGAGGATTTGAAGCAGGTATTGAACATGGTAGGCTATCAATTTTATTTGATTTTTCTGTCAGTTTAATTCATGATTTGATTGAGTTGCAGATGAGAATTTTGACAAAGGAAGAGTTTGTGCTTGTTCTTCATCGACAAATCAGTGAAATATTGAGGAGAAACGCAACTCACATAAGTGCTTTAGCTCTTCACAAAGGTGGTCAAGGAGAACAAAGTATAAGACCATTTATTAGCAAGACGTGAGAACTTCTATTTCAAGCATTATACCTTATTCAAATTTAAACTTTAACTTTAGTTCATTATATTCTTAGTTTCTCATCTTAGTTAATCTGGTTTTATATATGAAATCTGTGCAAGTTATCAAACACTATTATCTAAAAGTTTTTATATAAAAATCAAGTAGATAGTAGATCTACAATTACTTATGTTTTATCCTACCATGATAAGGTTTCATGAATTTGTGTGCCAACTGACAAGGTTATCCAAACATAAAGCTCTGCAATAGTCATTTATTAGGATACTGAATGTATTGTCCTTATATGAATGAAATTGTGTGGAGTAATAAGGAGTTTAATCCAAAAGGGTGCTTCATTTTGTATTTTCTGTGTCAATTTTATACTAAGTCTTCTGTCAAGTATGATGAAGAAAAAGTGGAGAGCAATTTTGGAGAACATTGATTCATGAAAGTTGACTTTAAATTTAAGCATGCACTTGCCATAATCTTGATTTGAGTATGGGGATTTCTCCTGGGGATTTGAGTCTCGGGATTTACCTAAATCAATATGCTGTTTAGTTTATGTTGTGCCATGCTATATTGATTTCTTATGTTACAATTATGCCATCTTTTGGTTAGTTAGTATTATGAATCTAAAATAATTTTGCTGTGCTAGACAAAGATAAAGTTCTAGCTTCTGCTAAGAACCCATCATCATAAATAACCCTTAAAGAGATAAATACACGCCGTCTTCAATGCTTCAGTCATTCACTAATTTCAAGAAAAGTCAATAAACTTATTTTCAATTTAACTTCTTTTCTATCTTCTTTTTTATCCTTATCACTATTTCTAGTATTTTGACAAAAAAAGTTTGTTCTTTAGGTTTTAAATTTGAAGATAATATACCTTTTTAATTATATATTTTATTTAATTAATGTGGAGAGAAAAAGATTAATGTTATTGGGGTGCTTTTTTTGCAGGTGGAAATGCTGAGAAGGACCATGCTTGTTAGGAGAGATTTAAGGACATGGACTTCCGAAGAAGTGTTTTTAAAATAGACAGAAACAACCCAGTTTAGATGTGGCTACAAAAATTGCTACGACACTTGCAATTGTGCCTTCATAATAATAGGTTCTATGTTCTGATTTTACAAGAAGATGTTGCCCCTCCTATTGTCAATCATAGTTATTCACTCATTTTATTGAAAGTTGAAACTAATGACAATAACCTTATATAATATTATATTGTATTTATAAGTTTCTTTGTTTGTTTTAATGCTCGTAGTTCTATTGTCAATCATAATTATTCACTCATTTTATTGAAAGTTGAAACTAATGACAATATACTTATATAATATTATATTGTATTTATAAGTTTTTTGTTTTAAGGCTCCCTTATCTTTACAAATAAAGGAATTATTTTTTTTTCTCTATCCATATGTTACATACGGATTTATCCATATGTTACATACGGATTTATCCGTATGTAATTACATATGTAATTATATATGTACTTATATACGGATATTATATACGGATTTATCCGTATATAATTTACATACGGATAAATTCGTATATAACTTAGCTACGAGTATATTATATACGGATTTTTGTCCGTATGTATTTCGTATCTAATTAATCATTATATACGGATTTTGAATGTTACATACGGATTTTAGCAGTATGTAATTTCAATTTTTCTTGTAGTGATTGTTGTTATGTGAAAAAATATGTTTACAGTTATATCATCCTTACTTTATATGTTGATGACATGTTAATTACAAGAATTAATATGGTAGAAATTAACAAGTTGAAGAAACAAATGTCAGAAAATTTTGAAATGAAAGATTTTGGCCTAGCCAAACACATTCTTTGTATGAGAATTTTCAGGGATAGATCTGTAGGTATTTTGAACTTATCTTAGGAGAAATATATAGAAAATTGCTTAGAATATTCAATGTTGGAAATGCTAAAACCAGGTGTACACCTATGGAAACTCACTTAAAGTTTTCAAAAGGGAAATCTTCTCAGACAAATGAAGTAGAATCTTACATGTCTAAAGTGTCATATGCATCTGTAGTAGGGAGCTCGATGTATGCTATGGTTTGCAGTAGACCTGACATAGCACATGTAGTGGGAGTTGTAAGTAGATTTCTATCAAATCCCAGAAGGAACATTAATAAGGTGTGAAGTGAATATTGAGATATTTTAGGGGCATTTCAAAGATGCGTTTGTCTTTTAGAAAAAGCAATCTCACTTTATAAGAGTTCTTTGATGTAGACTTGGGAGAAACTCTAAATGGTAGAAAGAGCACAACATGTTACATTTTTACGTTCGGTGGTACAACTATTAGTTGAAAGTCTAAACTTTAATGAAGAGTCTCTCTCTCAACCACTGAAGCTAAGTATGTAGCTATCTCAGAAGCAACAAAGGAGATGATACAGTTGAAGAACCTTCTAAAAGAATTAGGAAAAAAGCTAGTTGACCCTCCGTTGTTCAGTGGTAGTCAGATTGCTATATATATTGGTAAAATTCCAGTTCTTCATTCTAGATGCAAACACATTGAATTGAAGTATCATTTTATTATAAACTTGATAAATGATGGAGACTTGTCTTTGTCGATGATTCCAAGTGTAGAGAATCTCATTGATATGTTGACCAAGACTGTCACAACAAACAAATTGAGGCTTTGTATTGCCTTAACTAACATTCAAGATTAATTGATGATGAAGACAACTACACTAGGTGATAATGTAAATCAAGTTCCAAGTGAGAGAATTGTTAGTATTATGGAGCTTAATTTAGTCTCACATCGCTTACTACTGTGAAATGTTGTTATCTATTTAGTTATATAAGCAAGCCTTTATAAAGCTTGAGAGATACACAAAAAATATAAAATATAGTTCCTAGTGTAGTCGTGAACGTAGGCATTTGTATGTTGAACCACGTTAAATTCTTGTGTAGTTTATTTCTGTCTTTCCTCTTTTATTGTCTTGTTTCTAACAATATCTTGGTGTGGAAAGAAGATGAGGAGGAAGAGTTCACCGTAAAATATGTATATAAGTTGTTACAAAATCTCTCTATAAAGGACACAAATGATATGTTTAATGTCTTTTGGAATTTGAATGCTCTTTACAATATACATCATTTTGTGTTGAAAGTCTTATTACATAAGGACAATTTAGTATATAAAAGTGCATGGATAAGCAATACTTTATATGTAAGCAAGCAAAGCATAATATAAAGCATTTATTTTATGATTGTCTTATATCTAAGTTAGTGTGCAATTATGTGATAGGTGAATGAGTATAACACTAGTGCAAAAACAATGTATAACGTCACGCGTTTAACGTCAAACCACTAAATAGCCAACGTTAAAAATGACCGGTGACATTTTTTTAAATAAATGCAATTATTAAACGTCGTTTATAATTGTAATTCGACGTAAAAATATATAAAACATCGAATGTCGTAGCGTTAGACGTTAAAATGTTAGTGAATTCAATAAAAAATTGAGCGTGAGATTGAAAATTCATTAACTTTATTTTAACGCACGAGACTCTTCTCTTCTCAAACTTTTCTCGAACAAAGTTTGATGACCATCACAAGTAATCTTTCTTTCATTTGATACAAATGTATGTTAATTAACTACTTTATGTATGATTTTCGTTTGTTTTAACCGATTATTTTCGTGTTCTTGTCCTTCATAGATGCATTATGCTTTCTCTCTCACGAGTGACGACACTTTATTCCGATGAACCCACCTTTTGAAGGTTAGTTTTCGTTTTTGAAGAACTTATTTGTTGAATTTGTTTGTTGTTTTTTTTAACTTGTTTATGGTTGTTGTTTGGCTGAACTTGTTTGTTGTTGTTGTTTGGTTGAACTTGTTTGTTGTTGTTGTTTGGTTGAACTTGTTTGTTGTTGTTTGATTGAACTTGTTTGATGTTGGTTATTGTTGTTTGTTGTTTATCAAAGTTCATACTTTATAAAATACCAAAAACATGAAATTTGTTGTTTTTCTTCTTTTCAGATCTCGTAGAGTTGTTAAAAAGGATCACAATTAATTAAAAAAAATAAAAAAAAATTTATTAACATCGAATATTGACAAAATTTGACGTTAAGTTAATGTCGTATATTGACAAAATTCGACGTTACGTCGAATTTTTTAAAATTCGACGTCCATTTAACGTCTCCTGATATGACGTCGTTCGCGAATTCGCCGTTAAAAGATCAAAATATTCGACGTTGTACGCGATTTTTGTATTAGTGTAAGTTTTGTGCATCATAACCAAACCATTATGGGTAGAAATTATTTGTACACTTTGAAACCATGGAGTATTATTTAAGTAAAGTAAGGTTGGTAAAAAAATATTTTTAGTTTAACACATTTAAACACCTGGCTATACATCAAACACAAAATGTTAACGTTCCCATACACAAATTGCATTACAAAGTTAGATTATGGAGAAGATATAACCGTGAGGATATATACATAACAAAAAGCAATATACGTAAGGTTGTTTGGTGGTGTTTTTTTATGTGTAAGTATAATCAATTGTCAAGGTCATTATAATAAAATCACATATTTCATACGAATATAATCTATCGATAATAGTAAAAATTTATCAATAATTTATCGATAATAGTAAAAATTTATCAATAATTTAATTTTACCAACAAGTTAACGATGACCAAAATCTATTATTAAATTTTATCAATAAATTTCACAATCCATTGATAATTATTGACTATTACAAATTTGTCGATAAATATTTGTAAATAAAAATCCGATAAAGATAGATGGATAATAAAATCTTTCTATAATTACCAACAATTATAAATGTGTCAGAAAATAATAGTTGATAAAACTTTGTGGATAATTATCGACAAAATTTGACTATTATTAATTATTGATGGATCCTAATTAGAAGTGGATTTTAAGTCTAATTCAATCCCATAAAATGGACTTGTAAGGTGAGATTTGCACCCACTTATGTACTATTATAATTGCCCGATAGCGTGTGAAACAAATGCCCAACAAACAACAATTATTGCTAAGATATGCTTTAACCATAATTGTGATACCATGTTAAAATTGAATTTTAAGTCTAACTCAACCCTACAAAACCGGTTTGTAAAGTGAGGTTTGCATCTACTTGCATACTTTAAATTGGTCTTATCTCTAATCGATATAGGACTTCCATCAATAACTAGGACCCTCACAATTTGTAATTCTGATTTTTTGTTTGTTAAATTATACATTAGCGTACATATTTTTATTACTGCTAGTATTATTGTTAATCGGAATATATGATATCAGTATCACTTTTATTATATTAATTTAGAAAAAAGCTTTGAAACAACAAATTGTTGCATATCAAACATCTCTCCATGCAAATTCAGTAGTTTATTCCATGCAAACGAAGGATCTACATAACCATATCCTTCTCATAAAACATCACAAACTTATTATACAGATGAAGACACGAGGGCAAAGCCCATTATTTCTTATTTCTAACATATTTTGTGCATAACTTTGAGAGCTATGCCTTAAGATGGCCATCAATCTCTCCACTTCCAGTGTGCAGGTATTCCATGTACCCATAAGGAGGATCAACTTCCTTTCCAATCCTCTCATATTCAATGCTCCATTTGATAATAGCACCACTTTCTTTATCAATGGCTTCAAATATCAGCTTGAACACCTTATACTTATTACCAATATCTCCACCAAACAGCTTGTAGCTGATTCTTTTGTGAGCTGCATCAACAGATTCAATACTCTCCTGACATTTTGTAACCTTACCATCTATCGTTTCACAACCAATCAAGAATATATCATTATCAAAAAACAAAAATGCATTAATATTAAAAGTTAAGAAAAAGAGAAAGGATTAAATATGTTTTAATTACTTAATATTAATATTAATGTGAAATTGAAATTTATTCTTATTTCAAATTTTGATATAGTTGGTTTTGACCATAATCTTTCTAATTTAACTTTTCATGAATTTTTTTTCATAAACTTTGCCTGACGTTTCAAACACGTTTCAGAATCACGCTTACATTATTTATATAATTTAATACATTCAAACTTAAATGTGAGTTTGAAACATAGTTTTACTTAAAAAAATAATTTTTATTAAATTAAAAGAATTATATCAATTATTTTTAAAGTTTAGAAACTAAAATATATAAAAATTTAGAATAGAAATGAAATCGAATTTTGTGTTTAAATCTAAAAACTAAAATTCTATTTAAGTAAAAAAATATATCTAAGAGATTTTCGTTGCATATTAGAAGTTTAATTACCTATTGTACAAATCCATTGTTTGATGGATTCATTGTGATGCCAATCACGACCATGATGCAGCTTGGTTTCATGGACTCTGTTGGTAAGGTTTTGAACTTCATGGAGTTGAGTTGCGAAGAGGTTGAACCACTTTGCAGCAGTTGCATGAACCTCAATTTCAATGCTGATTTTACCAGAAAGGGACATTGTGATCAAGATATGTAAGAAACAACGAAGGGTGGGAGATGGTGAAGAATATTTACACAATGTCTCATTTATATAGAAATGTAACTTACCTGCTCAGTAGCAGTCATTAATTAATTAATCTCAGGGATCCATTTCTATATACCCTACAAAAGAAAATGAAAATACCTAATCACTTTTCATGGAAAAATTCGCTATCTGTGTAATCATATTTTATTTACTCTATAGCCATTACTATAAAATAAATGAAAAGCTCCTGTAAAACGTGATAATATTATATATATATATATATATATATATATATATATATATATATATATATATGTGTGTGTGTGTGTGTGTAATAATATTTTATTTACTCTATCACCATTACTATAAAATAAATGAAGACCTCCTGTAAAACGTGATAATATTATATATAGTAATGGATTCTCTAAAAAAAGGTTTTAAATCAATTACTTGTATAAAACTATATAAAAAATCGGCTTTCTAGACAAATTTATTTAAAGATGATTTCTTTAAATTATAGAGAATCAGTTTTCAAAACGGGCTTTTTAATATTACAATTATATTATATATATTTTGTTGGGGTCAATGATGGAACCGATGGATTAATGTTATTATTTAGACTTTTAAGTAAAATTGTCAAAAACGGGTGACTCGGTTAAATTCGACCTGACCTAATACGGGTTGGCCAGTAAATCAACCCAATTCGATTTATTTATTAGCAAATTGAAAAAATTTGAATTCAGTCTGACCTACCACGAGTTGGTGGATTAAATGGATTGACTCACTGGTTTACTTAACTTTTTTTCACCTTCTTCTTCCAGGATTCTTATAACAGGTTACTTTGATCGATCAAATTGAAACAGTAATAATTGGACCAATTGATATAAAAAAGGGTTTTACATAGGCAAAATAAGGGTTTGAGTTGCAATGTTTTTTGTTTCATTAAATAATTAATTAGTTTCATTTCATTAAAAATAAAACTAAACCCACGGGTTCAACCCGGGTGAGCCGGATCAAAATTGACTCGCATCAAAATTTCACATTTTTTTTCAATTCAACCCGACTCAAACTCGTGGTGGACTGGTTGACTCGTAGGTTTCAACCTATTTTGACAACACTACTTTTAAGATGTGGTTGGATTAAATATTTCAAGCAAATTGAAATATATAATATCAGTATTACTTATAATTAAATTGTATTTATTTTTAGGTTAGTTTGTTGGGATAAAATATTTGAAATATTTTATATTTTAACTTTTTTACTTGTATATTGTAATTTAATTTCTTTTTTAAAGTAAATTTTTATTTTAAAAATATTTAGATAACTTTATTTTGCAGTGGAAGTTAACTTAACTCGACCTTCGATCCAAAGTAATTCGTCACAACCCTTGATCCGAGTTGACTCATCTCGAACTTCGATATGGGCTTACTCGTTCTCACCTTCAATCAAACTAACTCACCTGGACCTTCAACCAGACTTTGATTCGTGATGATCTCGACCCTTAACTCAAGTCTATTCATCTCAACCATTGATCCAACCAATTCGTCTTGAAATTTGACCACAATTGACTCAACTCATCCTTAGTCCTAGGCCAAATTGGCTTTACCTTGAGCCTAGGCTAAATAAGCTTGACATTCAACTTGCATTCTCTCTCTTGTGCTTACTTGTCTTGAACTTCCCTCTACTAACCTATCTCAAACTTTGGGTATAATTAAATTGTTTCAACTTTTAGTTAAGATTAGCTCGACTAAACCTTGAACTCGAGATGGTGAAACTCAGCCTTCAACATAGTCCCTCTAGCTCAACTTTTGTAAATAGGGTGAGAGTGTAGTAAAAATGAGAAATTTCAAATTTCTTATATTTCTATACACATTTAAAATTCTTTTATTTTGTTCATTTGAGGGAGTTTCCAAATTTTCTTAAATTTCAATTCTTTTTAATTACTTTATCAAACAAATAATTTTAATGTAAAACAAATTAAATTCTTCAAATTATTCTTTTAATTTACCCTTATCAATATACAATATTAAGTTTTTTTAATATGTATCTTATGTGTTTCGGTTATAGGGTCGAGTTACCTAAATCCTACACAATGTTCTCTAGTTTCCGTTCTATCGTTGCTCCAATCTCCAATCTCTAGTTCACTGTCCAGAGGTGTACCTGTCAAAGGTTCTCCGATGTCAAAGTCGGTGATTTCCCGTATGGTACCCCTACCTCTTACCTTTCACCTGTATTTATAGTTTTCAGTATGGGCTTGAGATTAGCAAAGTGTTAATCGCGGCCCAATCTAAGCCCAACACCCGTAATTATCATTTACTTTAATTCTTGTAGCTAAATCTATCTTCTGACTATGACTGACCGGACGTCTTTACTTTCTTCCAACCGGCTTTGCCACTTGGTTAAGAACGTCCTATAAATAAACCATTTCCCAATTTCCAAAGTCGTCCGTCCAATTAATGCGAGATAACCGTACGACCGTCCGGGTTATATGGTCCATTATGTAAATACCTTTTATATATATATATATATATGTATATATGTATATATATATGTATATATGTATATATATATATACGTATATATGTGTATATATATATATGTATATATATATATATATATATATATATATTTATTTATTGGTAAAGAAAAAATACGATCGGGGAGGGAAAGAGATTCTTCATATTGCTTGTTTCTACCGAAAAATTCCAAGCATATTTCTCTCTAACCTAGCTAATTTCATCGTTTTCTGTATTCTTTTGACTTGTGGGAGCACCAGACAAATATGACCATGATTATATCTACACTCACTAAAATATTTAAATCCTATTACAACAGTAAAATTCAATTATTCTTACTTTACTTGATTAGAAGTTTAGTGCCGACAAAATCTTTCTCGTTTTATGAAGTAATCAAATATGTCATCTTCAAATTCATATCAATTATCGAATCAAATTTTCTTATTAGATTATTATGAAATTCAAATTATAATTTATGATTAAAATACAACCTTTTTTAGTTAAGATCAAAATCTAATAAATTTCTGAAAATTTTCTTGTCAGGTTCTCTTTCTAACTTTTTTATCGGTTGAAAGAATATATATATATATATATATATATATATATATATATATATATATATATAAAGCAAAAATTTACATAAATATTTTTTAAACTGTCAAGTTAGCTTATTCTCCTTTTCTCTTATTCTGCATTTTGTTTATACATCAATACATCTTCTCTTTCTCTAAACTCTAGATAAATGTTGTACTTGGTCAAAACAAAAGCATATTAAGAAAATAACAATTTTCAAAACATTCTATTGAACCAATGTAGGTATTTGTTGACATCATTTGTTACTACACCAGAAAATCTCCCCCATCCTATGGTTAATCCACTTTGAAAATTGCTTTCTATTTTGTATTTGATAGTGTTGTGTATGATCTTTGTGTACTTATTTGTGATGCAGATGCATTTATGATACTTGAAGTCTCCCTTTGAGTTGCTGTCCTTTGTTTTTCTTTAAGAACAACACCATTTTACCTTTCTTCCTAACAATTATACACCTTACTTGATTTACTAGTCCTAATTATGATGTAATTAACTTGGTTGAAAATTTATCCCTTCTCACTGATACTTTCAAATTTTAGTCACTATAACAATATTTCATAGATGTATGTACACAACTATCTATGATGCGTACACTCCATGATAACTTTATATCTATCCTTAGTAACTCGACAATCCATAAGATACATATTGTTTATGAATCTCTATTATGTAACATTTATGCATTTTTTACTATGATTCTTTCAAATTTCTTGGTAATTTTGTGCTAAGGCTTTTGATGCTACTCTATTAACTATGACCTTCTAAGAAAAGTGCTGTGTCCTGTTCAAAGCTTTTATTTCCCAAAGTGCATAGCCAATTTCAGCATTTTCTCCATTGCAGCTATTTATTAGTTTTTACTGTGTATTTTTGCATGTCATCTCTGTTCCATACTCATTCATCTTCTATATCACTTTGGACTATTTCTTATTATCACTTGCATAATTCTGGTACTTGTATTTTTTTTTCTCATTAAAACCATTCGATCCTCCAATGAATGACTCATTCCAATTTGTGTTTAGTCACTTTCCTGACTCCTCAATATATAATTACCTGATTTATTGCATTTGTGTATAATCCAGAAAAATGTATACTTAAGGGTAGTATTCCTACCTATCCTCCAAAAATCTTAGTTTTATTCCAATACTTATTTTCCAAGAAATGTGTTCCGAAAATCATTTTATCGCTTCCCCATCTGAACATCCGATTTAGAGTCTTGATGGTGGAGAAATCTTAGAAAAGTATGTGAAAATGAAGAGTGGGAAGATTGGTTTGATAATAATATTACTTGGAAGTGGAGATAGAAATATAATTTCATTTTTGGACTATATATGGATAGGAGATTTATCTTTGAGGGATAAATATCTTAGAATTTTTGCAAACTCAAATCAAAAGGAAAGCAAGACTAATTGAGTTTGGAAATTAATGTGAAAATAATTGGAAATGGAACATATTATGGAGAAGAAAGTGGTTTGAATGGGAGAGACCAATGGTAAAGAAAGGTTTAATCATTCAAGAAGTCCTTATTTTCGAGGAGAATCTCAATTTGGTCATTTTTTTTCTTGGCGTCTCAATTGGGTCCTATTTTTGTGAAAATTGCAACAATTCGACCCCTAATGTTAAATTGAACCTAACGGCGTCAGTATCTGATAAACGTGTCACATTGTACTGATTTTTTTCTTGACATGTCACGGTGAACTAACTGATGTTGAATGACGTGGATTTAGTTTATTTTAAAATTAAAAAATTGAGAGTTTCATGGGATAGCCACCCACCGCAGATCTTCTTTCACAAGTTAGAATTTTTTCCTAAAGTTCCACCGGAGACTTCTCTCCCTCCTCCGATTCTACCACCATTCAGATTAACTTACATATAAGGTACTGGAAGGTGTGTTTTTGTAACTACTTCGTAAGGTTCAATAGTAGAAAGATCCAAAATCCCACCAAATCTCGAGGTTCATCAATGGCGTCGTCGCTCGTGGTTCTCTTCTTCATCTCCTCCTTCGTCTTATCCTCTCCATGCCATGCACTACCGCGCGAAGCCGCATTTGACGCCGTCGATGTCCTCTTGGATTCAAGGTTCGTATCTATGGCTCTAACACTAGAAGTTGTTCAAGAAATCTGGCCAGCCGTCCCTTAACCTCCTCCGCTTCCACCTCGCACCGTTCCCGCTCACCTCGTCCAGCCTCCGCCTCCTAAGCGTCGGCGCAAGGATCCCGACAACGCTCCTCGGTCAGTCTCTCACCGTCACAACCTCTCCATCCGATTGTCAACCTTCATTAACAACATAAAACTCACGCCATGGTCAATCTACGACGACGTGGAGAAACTTGCGATTAAGGTGCGAGTTAGGGTTTTTGTAATTAGGGTTTTTTTGGTTTTTGATTTGGGAATTTTCTCAGTTCTTATTTTGTCTTACAGTGGTTAAAATGTTGGACGAACGATTGGGTTCCTGTGCAGTCTAAGGTGGCTGCCATGGAAGCTGGGCACTGGAGAAGATGAAGGATGACATTCCAGGAGATGGCAGATGACTACTTTGTCCTTATTTAAATTTTATTTCTCCTTTTTACAGTCCATTTTTTAATTCAAAAATTAAAATAATACACTTCACATACATTTCTAATGCCACGTCATTTTAAAAAGACATCATCAACATGCCACGTCACACTCTTCTTAACGGCGTCTTCTAAATTTAACGGTAAGGGTTTATTTGATTCAATTTTACAAAAATAAGGACCTAATTGAGACGCCGAAAAAGAAAGGGACCTACTTGAGATTCTGGACGAAAATAGGGACCTACAGAAACATTAAACCTAAAAGAAATTTTGCAAAACACATTAAAGGTTGCACATTGCATAAGAAAAAGGATGATGAATGGGCTTGAAGAGGAGACGCCACACAAGAATACACAGTTAAAATCTGCATATAAAAAGATAAAAAAAAAATGGGATTATAGGAGATGAAGAAGCTTTGTATGAAACATTTTCGAGTATTAGAGCTTTATCCACATCTCACCTTTTTGCATGAAGAGTATTACATAATAGAGTAGCAACACATGCTAATTTACTTAATAGAGGAATTCTACTGGATAGTAGAAGATGTGTCATGAGTGAAACTTGTGATGATTCATTATGCCACTTGTTTTTCACATGTAGGATGACTAGCTAAGTTTGGAAGTTGTGTGATTCTTAAATTAGAATATTATTAGTATATCATAATAGAAAAAAGGACCATTTCCTAGGGTTTTATATGTTAGAGGTTAGTTCTAAAGAAATTTTTGTCTGGACAGTATAGGTGGCTATATTATGGGGTATATGGACTCAGAAATAATTTTATCCTTAAAACTCTAAAATAGATAACGAGGAAGTGTTCAAATTAGTACAAATCAAATTTTATGCATGAATCACAAGTATCTAAAAGTATCATTTTCATATTCTGATTGGTGTTTGAGCCTAATCATCACTTGACTGGAATCTATGTGCGAAGAACATTTTATTGTCACCAAAGAGAGAAATTGGATAGTTCTCTCTATAGATGATTCAATGCAAGCCTAAAGGGAAAGGGTAATGAAAATGACCCTAGTATAGAAATTTGTAGTTGTTAAAAGTAGATATGCAGAAAATACACTTTATCTTATTCCCATATTCTGAACTAAAATGCAGGTGAAAATTATGACAAAGGAGTAAATGCCAAAAAAATCAAGATTAAAACATCAACCCAAACGAGATTGAAGTTTAAACTAAATGGTCATAAAGGTCTTTGCAACAACGCCTGGAGCCGCTAAAATATCCTACAAATCTAAAAGTTGCAATAAATATGTAGAGAATATATATGAAGTTTGAAGACTATTTTTCTGGATCATTACGTGTATGAACTATTTAAATATAGACGTGGGGTGGTTTACTAAATTGTTAATTGAACATCTATATGGTGGTATTATGATATATTGCTCATATTAATTTAATTTGTTACTAGTTAACAATTTTAGGCTTCTGCTTTATTGTCGAGGTACATCTTAATAGCATCCAATTGTGTAGTGTTTCTATAACATTGTGAAATGGTTAAAATATCCAAAATGCCTTATTATGTTTATTTAATTTTTTGTTCATGATATTATTACATTTAACCACTAGGACATACGTAGTCTTTAAAGTAACACATTTAACGTTTAACCAAAAAAAATCCAACGTAAAAAATGACCGGTGATATTTTTGTAAATAAAACGTCATTATAGAAGTTGGTTCGTCGAGGGTCAGACATATGTGTCGGTCCCCCTAGATCAGACGTCAAAAAGTCCAAAAATAACTCATTTTAATTTTACAACATAAACGTCGGCCCCCTCAAATCAGATGTCAAATCCTCCTTTAGACGTCGGCCCTCCATATCAGACGTCAAAAAGGTCCAAAAATATCTTATTTTAAGCGCCAATATTAATTTTTTTTACAACATAGACATCGTGATAGAGGTGCCCAGAGGCTTTGTCCAGCACAGAACCGTGAAATTGGTACGATGGAGGATATATAATGGGAAATCTAGCAACGGTAGTAGTGAATATTGATGGCTGTTTGGGAATGGGTGAGGTGCTTCAATGGAGCGGCTATAGCTCAGGCAACCCTCCATCAAGGAAGGAAGCTATAGGGGTCGGGGAGGAAGCAGTGGAAAGTGACCCTTGGTGCAGAGAAAAGAGCTGGAAAATGCATCAGCAAAGTTTTCTCTCATATATTCAAAGGTGAGTCATACAATGTGAGGTGGGTGAATTTATAGATGATTCACCCCCTTTGTGCACGAAAGATTCACACAGCAGATTATTATCCATATTTTGCGGATCACAAGCCATGTGGATTGGTGCAAAACATGTGTTGGATGCATCCAAAAGCATAAGAAACGTGCTGGAAAGATTGACGCCGCAAGCGCTGAACAGTGAAGGGGTGGCGCTGAGCGCCACACGGTTACTTCTTTTCAAGGCTTTTATTCCTCTTCATGGCTTGAAGTGATTCATAGTAAACCTTTATGTTAGCTCTGGGTTGCCATTTTAAGTGAATAAACTCAGTTTTGGCCTTCTGGAGATGCATTCTCACAAATTTGTTGTAACCTTTTAACTATTCTATGGCTAATGGTTCCTTGACTAGTTGAGGGGCTCGGGCCCAAGTCATCATGTCCTCCTTGGAAAGGATTTCTCCTTAAATAGGTGGTTTTTCTTTGTGAGGACTTACTTGTGTAGGCTTCATACAAGTCCTTCCTAGGTCAAATGTGAATCTGCAATAAGCATCAAACATATCTCTAGTTAGATTTATTTGACCCATATATGAAGATGTATAAAAGAATATGTGTAGAAGAAGGAGGTTTCTTAGTTTTGAAATTTTCTATTTTAATACCACAAAAAAACCTTGCTTCTTTTGAAGTTTCATTTTTTCCTTGAATTAATGGTATCCATAAAGGTAACCATAACTCCAGTTGTGAATTCCCATGCGTTGAAAGTTGTAATTTTTGAAAATATGGAATAGCAATTTCTTTGAGAGGCAAGTTAAGATTGGGAAATTCAAGGATAGATGGAGAAAAGGATGAAAAATCTCCCCTTAAGAGTCTTGGTTCTATGAGGAGTGTGGGAGGAGGTTGTGTTTTTAGTTGTGTTTTCTCCCTTATCTCTTGTTCTTTTCTTTCATATTTTTCTATTCTCCCTTCTTTCCTTCTTCTCTCTTCTATTTCCTCTCGCTCTCTGCGTTCTTGCTCTCTTTTCTCTTGCTGTCTTTTCTTTGCTCTCTTCTTTCTTGCTCTCTTTTCTCTTCTTCTTCTCTGTCTCTTTCTTCCTCTTCTCTTCTCTCTTCTTCTTCTCTTCTCTATTTTTCTCTTCTATCTCTTTCTTCTCTTCTTCTCTCTTCTTCTCTTATCTCTCTTTCTTCCTCTTCTTTTCACTCTTCCTCTTTTCTCTCTTGCTCTCTTCTTGAAGATGATTTTCGCAAATATTGTTGTTCTACCTTTATACACATTTGAACAAGATCATTCAAATCTCTATAAGTAGTAATTCAACCCCATTCCTTATGTCAAAATTTATCCCATTCAAAAATCTGGCTAAGGTGATCTCTTCCCTCTCAACAATTCTTGCCCTCATTTTGTATAGCTCTACATTTTGCCTATATTCTTCCACAGTCATAGATTTCTGTTGCAACCTTTGAAGCTTATCTATGAGTTCTCTTTTATAATAAGAGGGCATGTGTCTTCTGCTAAGGTCAGTTTTAAGATCATTCTAATATTCTATTGAAGGATCTTAATGTCTTAGTCTTTCTTGAACTAGAGCAGTCCACCAATACATTGCATACCCTTAAAAGCTTAAGGTGGCAAGAGAGACTTTTTTTTCTTCTCCTACTTTGTGGCAAGCAAAGATTTGCTCCACCATCCTCTCCCAATCTAGGTAAGCCTCAACATTATCTCTTCCATGGAAGTGAGGTAACACTAGATTAACTTCCTTAGGGGATGGAAGATGCTGAAATTCTCTCTTGTGTCTTTTGGAGGAAGAGGGTTGTTGGTAATACTCTCCTACCCTTAAGGAATCTTTGTCACATTGGGAGTATGCACTGTAACTTCCCTTAGATCTCTCCCTACTCTGGGTTGTTCCTCTCTTAGTATTCTCAACTCAGTTTGAACCCTAGCATTATGGAGCTCTCTATGGTCTTTTCCTTGACTTATTTTTCTATCAATCTCGTTGAGTTGGTTGACTAAAGTTTGGAAGAAAAATTGTTCTTCGGGGGAGTTGTTGATCCTAGGGGAATGTCTTCCAAACATTTTTATGAATTAAAAGGTTTTCTTGAAGTAAGGAAAAAGAAGGTTTTCACTTGAGACCAATATTCCAGGTAAGAGAGGTGAACCGTGTAGGTTGCTTAAATACCAACTCTTGCCTTGCCAAATATGTTCCTAGTTACTTACTAAAATTCCTTAAGTCAAAATTACCTCTAAATTCACTAAAAATCTAGAGACAACAAACAAATATGAAGAGAAGAACTAAACTCTAAGAGCGGACTCCAAGACTTTTCCTACGCGCATACAAGGATTGAAAGAAGTGAGGTCTCCTAGATTAAGCTTGGAACTTTGGATCCAAGACACACTCGCCGTCTACCAATTTTAATGAGCAAATTGAAAGCAAAGTTTTTCAAGTGATGGAAGAACACTTGTTAATTCTTCCAAGTCACTTGCTTAATGGCCAATTACAAGAGATTAAAATGAGGAAATAAATACAAAGTGCACAAATGGAGAAGGGGAGAGAGACTATGCAGCTTTAGCTTCTCAAAAGGGTGAACTGTGTAAGTTCAATACAACTCTCGCAGTTGCTAGGGAGTAAGGTCTGTTGTTGTAGAAAAGCACAATAATTGGACAGGTTTGGCCGTGAAAACTGCTACACCAAAAGTGGGTTTCTGCACTTGATTCCACCTTTACTCCACTTCCTAAGAAGCTACCTTGGATGTATAGGTCTCTGGCTATGCTGCACCAACATAAAACACCTTACACATATCACAGCAACACAATTTTCAAGCAAGCACATAACTGCATTGCTACCAGAAAATGAACCCAAAGTAACAGCAGCACACAACCTTTTGTCGAACAGTTTGTGTGCAAGATGGCAAATCAATCAATTAATCGGTTAACAAACAAGGAGGTACCTCAAAATGATCCTAGAATTAGTTCTAGAGTGGATTAAGAAAGCAAGAAAATATCACAAGTTGAAATTAGACTCAAATCAGGTGTACAATGCATATTTTACAAACTGTTTGTTAAAATGTCTCAAAGAAAATTCAGTTTTTTTTGGTGTAGAATTCTGAATTAGGAATTTCACATTTTGAAATTTGGTTGCATTGGTCCAATTAGCTTTCTAATGTCATTCCAAACTCTTTTGAATGTTTTCAATTCTTTTTATATGGACCCAAGATTTTGCTACAACCCTCAAATAATAACTAATTCACCAATTCAGTGTTGATAAATTTGCTGCAGCAACTAGTTTTCGCCAAAATGTGCTTAAAATTGGATGAGTTAGATAGTGAAAATACACTTAACAGTTTATGCTCTATTTAATTTCGCACAAACAGGTGTAGGTGATGAAAACAAACTTGTTTGAACTAATTTTCTTGGCAGGTTCAGCTTGTAATGCAGTTTGACTCATTCAGTTCTTCTGCTTTTCCAAAATAAGCAATTATAGCATTCAAATTTTAAGGTCGTGTTTCAAACAGATTTTGGACAATGAATTTGACTCAAAGACAACAAATGAAAATTGCTCAAAGTAGCAGAACAATGTAATGGATGGCTAGCAAAGATCTAGGTGCTAAAACCATAATTTGAACTCAAAACCAGCTTAAACAAAGACAAGTAGATCAGCCAACTACTATATTCAGATTGGAATGTTTTCTTAAGGTCTAGCCAAGCTCTTGTATTGGCAATTCGTAGCTTAACTGGTCTGCACCTAAATACCACTTAACCAAACATAAAATTTTTACTCTGCATTGACGCTACTATTTTGAAACAGAAAAATTATTGAAACAGATTATAGCCACTTCGAAATGCAGTAACATACATCTGATGATACTAGCTAGCACCTGAGCTCTTTTTTTTTGGACATATTATTGCTCATTTGGTGTGCTCAACATGGATCAATTAGTGATATGCACCAGTGAACTTTGCACTCAGCTGAATTATAAGGAAATAATGACAATTAAACCATAATACATGACTTGACAAAACTGGACAAATATTCAAAATAAAATGACTCAAGTATCAAATTGAACCAAATGAAAATGATAATACCAATAAAATAAAGAAAAGCTGGATAGAAAAACAGATTCGCAGAATCTAAAAACACATCTAGTGGTGGCAGAATTTAATGAAACCGTGTGCATTCATATCAAAAACAGAAAAAGGAAATAAATGACAATGAAGGAATGAAAAGCAACTGGACTTAGCTCACAATTCTTGGAGAAACCTGAGATTTGATTACCACTTGATAGAGGTGCCCAAATACTTTGTCCAGCACAGAACCGTGAAACTAGTACGGTGGAGGATAATAGGAAATCTGGCAACGGAAGTAGTGAATATTGATGGCTATTTTGGAATGGGTGAGGTGCTTCAATGAAGCGGCTATAGCTCAGGCGGCCCTCCATCAAGGAAGGAAGCTATAGGGGTAAGGGAGGAAGCAGTCGAAAGTGACCCTTGGTGCAGAGAAAAGAGCTGGAAAATGCATCAGCAAAGTTTTCTCTCATATATTCAAAGGTGAGTCATACAATGTGAGGTGGGTGAATTTATAGATGATTCACCCCTTTGTGCACGAAAGATTTACACAGCAGATTATTATCCATATTCTACGGATCACAGTCCACGTGGGTTGGTGCAAAACATGTGCTGGATGCTTCCAAAAGCATAAGAAACGTGCTGGAAAGATAGACGCCGCCAGCGCTAAGCGGTGAAGGGGTGGCGCTGAGCGCCTCACGGTTACTTATTCTCAAGCTTTTATTCCTCTTCATGGCTTGAAGTGATTCATAGTGAAACTTTATGTTAGCTCTGGGTTGGCATTTTAAGTGAATAAACTCAGGTTTGGCCTTCCAGAGATCCATTTTCACAAATTTGTTGTCACCTTTTAACTATTCTATGTTTAATGGTTCTTTGACTAGTTGAGGGGCTTGGGCCCAAGTCATTACATCGCCCTCTCTACCTGAAGCTACAAAATCAGGATTGAAAGATCATTTTTTCAGTCATTAAACGTCGAACATAGAGGGGGCCGACGTCTAATACACATTAGACATCGGATTGCCTTTCCCAAGCGTCAATAAGCTGGGAAAATACCTAAAAAATAGCGTCAAATTGGATTTTTTTAGTAATTAGATGTCGGATCACTTTCTTTCGAGCTTTCGTTTAGGTTTTTGCTTCGTTTGCGTTCGTCATTGCTATTATAAGGTATGTTTGATTAATTTTTTTCCAATTATTTTATTTTGCAGCGATTAACTTTAGTTTGCACCGATTAAATTTCGTTTGCACCAATTAAATTTCGTTTGCATCGATTAATTTTGGCTTATGATGCAATTTTGTTTGTGAGTTGATGAATCTTGGCGGCGGCAACTAGTGCCCAATCTCCATTGCTTGAAACTCATAGTATACACAATATTATGATGTGCTATAATGATTTTATGTATTTCAGGTGTGGTAATACTATAGACAAAAATTAATTTTAAAAAAAACAAAAAAGATGTCGATTTAGGCGAGGTCCAACGTCAAAATTGATGTCTGGACACTAGTATAAAAACAGCTTATAACGTCACGCGTTTAACATCTAACCACTGAATAGCCAACGTTAAAAATGACCGATGGCATTTTTGTAAATAAATGAAATTATTAAACGTCATTTAGAATTGTAATTCGACGTAAAAAGGATATAAAACGTCAAATGTCCCAACATTAGACGTCAAAATGTTAGTGAATTCAATAAAAATTTAAGCGGAAAATTGAAAATTCATTCACTTTATCTTAGCGCGCGATACCCTCTTCTATTCTCAAACTTTTCTCGGACGAAGTTTAACGACCATCACATGTAATTAATCTTTCTTTCATTTGATACAAATGCATTTTATTTATGATTTTCCTTTGTTTTTACCGATTATTTTCGTGCTTTTGTTCTTCATAGGCATATTCTGCTTTCTTTGTCACTGGTGACGACACTTTATTCTGACAAACTCATGTTTTGAAGGTTAGTTTTCATTTTCATTTTGAAGAACTTATTTGTTGAACTTGTTTGTTGTTGGTTATTGTTGTTTGTTGTTGATACTACATTCATAGTTCTTGCTTTATAAAATACCAAAAACTGAAATTTGTTGTTTTCTACTTTTCAGGTTTCGTAGAGTTGTAAAAAAGGATCACAATTAATTAAAAAAAACAAAAAAAATTTTATTAACGTCGTATATTAATAAAATTCGACTTTAAGTTAACGTCGTATATTTACAAAATTTGACGTTAATTTAACGTCGAATTTAAAAAATTTGACGTCAATTTCACGTCTCCTAATATGACGTCGTTTGCGAATTAGCCGTTAAAAGCCCAAAATATTCGATGTTGTACGTGATTTTTGTACTAGTGGGAGAAGGAGATCCGACGTCCAATTGACGTCTTCCAATAAGACGTCGAATTTGGACTGAACGTTGAATGTAAAAAATAATATACGTCAAAAGTCTTTTTTGCAGTAGTAAACTTTCATGTTATTCCAAGATTTCTGTTTAGATTTTATAACTTCTCTACACAGACCTTGTCATTCCATTCTAAGTTTGAACTTCCACTTACAATAATGATTTATTAAACAAGTTGATGTTCTAAATCCCCAAACCCCCCTTTCCTTTTGGTTTACATAGATTTTCCCACCTTAAAGATCATGCAATTTTCCTACCTTCGACAACCCAGACCCTTAGGAATGTTCTTTGTATATGCTTAATATCTCTACAAACTCTGACTGAGATTCTAAGAAAGTACAAGTAATAAATTGGTAAAACTGTGAAGATTGAATTCATGAAGCACATTTTCTCTGCAAAAGATAAAGATTTTCTTTTCCAAGTTCCCAATTTGTTGTTAAGATTGTTTATAACATATGGCGCCAAATTATTTTCTTCCTTGTATTTCCCCAATTGGAACTCCTAGGTAAAGGGAATTTTCAACACAATGCTGCATTTTATAATTTTTTTTAATTTATTTTTTCTTATAAAGAATATAAATTAAAGTATAGTGTCATATTTTTAAATACATTAAATATATATATATATATATATATATATAAATGAATTTGCAAAAATTTACTACTATTTGTTATTTTTCTAAAACAATTATAGCAATAAGTGTAAACTAAAATTAATAAACATTATTATATAATTATTTAAATATTTATTGATGTTGCATCATGGACATGATTTTTCATTATTTGTAATTAATAATTTTAAATATATTTATTATCGAACATATTTTATAAGAATTTTGAACTAGTATAATTTTTATTAAACAAATATAGTTATTGATTATTAATTATTTTTAAGCGATTTTTTTTATCTTAAATACATATCACTAGTGCAGAAAAGGCTTTTAACGTGTGTTATTTTGGGTCTTTTACATATGATCCCGACCTGATGCCTTTATGGGTGACGTCAAATGGGATGTCGGTTTGCACAGTCAGACGTCTATATAGATGTCGGACACTATAGATCGAATGTCTATATAGACGTCTGAAACTACAAATCAGACGTCTAAAACGTTGCCGATTTGATTGGATCTTTCTCCGCTTGAGGCCTCTCGGGTTGCTCCTGACTCATGGTGATTCGAGTTTACAACTTTATATTTTAGTTACATAATGGATTGTATGTTTTATTGTATTGGATCGTTTTAGAAACGTAGTGGAGGGAATTGGAGGAGTGCAAAATGCAAGAAATCACCGCCCAAGAACGATGCCCAAGGACACGAGCAAAACTACACCAAAACCCAACGAAAACACATTTTAATCGGTTCAAATGAAAGATAATTCATCAAAGAGTAATGTAATAATCGGAGTAAAATTAATTTTAAACGGTGCAAAAGTGAGAAAATGAACGTGAAAACGTAGCCCGTGGAGAGAAAAGCGAGGAAGATGATGAACAGTGAGTGCGCGTAACTGCTGCCTCGCGTTCGTGGTGTTTGCAGACATTTAGAAGTCAGTTCCCCCATAACAGACGTCTAAATGGCTTTAGAAGTCGGAGTGGCGAGATCGAACGTCTAAATGGACTCAAAAAGTGACTTTTTGGATTTCTGGGCTGAGTATTTAGAAGTCGGGCCCCCCATAACACACGTCTAAATGGCTTTAGAAGTCGGAGACACGGGATCAGATGTCTATATGGAGTCAAAAAGTAACTTTTTGGATTTCTAGGCTAAGTATTTAGAAGTCGGGCCCCCATAACAGACGTCTAAATGACTTTAGAAGTCGGAGTGGCGGGATCAAACGTCTAAATGTAGTTAAAAAGTGACTTTTTGGATTTTTGGGGTGAGATTTAGAAGTCAGCCCCCCATAATAGACGTTTAAATGACTTTAGAAGTTGAAGTAGCGAGATCAGATGTCTAAATGGAGTCAAAAAGTGATTTTTTGGATTTCTGGACTTAGTATTTAGAAGTCGAGCCCCCCATAACAGACGTCTAAATGACTTCAGAAGTCGGAGTGGCGGGATCGGACATCTAAATGGAGTCAAAAAGTGGCTTTTGGGATTTCTGGGCTAAGTATTTAGAAGTTGGGGGCCCCATAACAAACGTCTAAATGGCTTTAGAAGTCGGAGTGGCGGGATCGGACGCCTAAATAGTGTCAAAAAGTGACTTTTTGGATTTCTGGGCTGAGTATTTAGAAGTCGGGCCCCCCATAACATACGCCTAAATGGCTTTAGAAGTTGGAGTGGCGGGATCGGATGTCTAAATGGAGTTAAAAATTGAATTTTTGGATTTTTGGGCTGAGTATTTAGAAGTCGGCCCTCCCATAATAGACGTCCAAATGGCTTTAGAAGTCGGAGTGGCGTGATCGGACGCTTAAATGGAGTCAAAAAGTGACTTTTTGGATTTCTGCGCTGAGTATTTAGAAGTCAGGCCCCCCATAACAGACGTCTAAATAGCTATAGAAGTCGGAGTGGCAGGATCGGACGTCTAAATGGAGTTAAAAATTGATTTTTTGGATTTTTAGACTGAGTATTTAGAAGTCGGCCCTCCCATAATAGACATCTAAATGGCTTTAGAAGTCAGAGTGGCGTGATCAGACGCTTAAATGGAGTCATAAAGTGACTTTTTGGATTGCTGGGCTGAGTATTTAGAAGTCGGGCCCCCATAACAGACTTCTAAATAGAATAAAAAATTAATATTTTCTATTTTTTCGTTTAGTTTTGGCGTCCATTCGGGGTAGTCGACTTATATGAGTATTTAGAAGTCGCCCCTCCACCTCCCCCCCCCCAATATTTGACGTCTAAATAGTTGTTTTATTTATGAAAAATGCCACCAGTAATTTTTGCGTTGGATATTCGAGGATTGAACGTCTAAATGGTGACGTTAAAGGCCTTTTCTACACTAGAGTATCTTGTACAATTTTAAGGTTTTTATGTAGTATTTTCAAAATTAAATCCTTAAATAATATATTTAAGTATTGGTTTAATGTCTCCTAAGGTCTATATTTTCCTCCAGAATCTCAAATAGGTCTCCTTCTTGTTCGGCGTCTCAATTAGGTCCTTATTTTGTGAAAATTGTAACAATTAGACCCCTATCGTTAAATTGGACCAAACGGCACTAGTGTATGGTTGACATGGCATGCTAATTTTCATTTTTAAATGACGTCGAGTAACTTATTTGATGTTTATGATTATGATATGTCTTTTGATTTTTTTTTTTAAATAAAAGAAATTTGTAAAGATGAATTAAACATTAAATTGCATACTTTGTTCGAATTAGGGATTAAGGATTGGGAAAAACAAAGTTTGATTTTAGGGTTTGGGAATTAATTTCAAAAGATTTTCTCGTACTGTCACCAAGTTCGTGCATCATCTTCCTCGTGCTTCCAAACCCTCAGGTCACCGCCGCCATCTTCTTCGCACAGATAGCCAACATACAAGCCTCCATTAACGCAACCTAAATCGCGAGCACCATTGCAGCGCGTCAACCTCCATGAAACACTACCAGACCTAATCATAGAAAACCCAAATCAATTTCATCACCTACATATCAAACACAGAGGAGCTCTAATCCAGAAAAATTGCTGATTCGAAAAACCCTTTCAAACCCTAAATCGCGTTCTTTTTGAATCCTCCTTAATTTTTTTTAGCAGAAAAGGAAAAGAAGCTGAGAGTTTCAACTCGTGTGGGAAGTGAAAGTGAGAAGAGAAGCGGCACTCCGTCACGCTTTCTCTCTCATCTCTCTCTCTCTCACTACAACTCTTGTTGGCGAATTGAACTCACAACGCAACTTGGATCTTATCACTATTTGTTGATTTTGCAATCACATTCATTCCTTCTTGTTGTGAAAAATGGAAAGCGCGTCAAAGGTTGTGGAATTTCCATTGTTGTTGACACCAATCGATTCCCACTACACAGCTTGCACCATTCCCTACAGATTCCCCTCCGATAACCCCCGCAAGCCCACTCCCATCGAAATCTCTTGGATTGATCTCTTCCTCAACTCCATCCCCTCTTTCAAGTCTGTTCTCCTCTCCTCTTCTTTTCACTAAAAAAGTTTTTTTTTCTTACCCGATTCGTAGTTTTTCATCGCTTTCAGCATACCCATTTGCTCGTTCTGCTCGACGATGGCTTGTTCTTGTAAAATTACTTTTTTTTATCTCTCTTACAAATCGATAACAGAAATTGGTCGCTTTTATATTTTTTGTTTTTCCTTACACCACTATGATGTTTGATTGTGTGATTTTAAATCCCTAATTCTTATATACAAATCTGTTTAATTATCTTTTTCTCATTTTTTTAATTTTAAAAACACAAAAATCCACGTCAGGCTCACATATGCATCTACAATTTACCACGTCATTAAAACACTAACATCAGCATGCCACCCCAACATTTGCTTAACACCGCTAAGCCCAATTTAACGGTAGGGGTCTAATTGTTGTAGTTTTCACAAAATCAGGACCTAATTGAGACGTCAAACAAGAAGGGAACCTATTTGAGATTCTAGACGAAAATAGGGACCTTAGGAGATATTAAACCTTAATTATTTTATTTATATGTTAATAATTTTAATTACAATTTTTAATTTGTGTTGTTATATTTTGTATATTACATACTATGATATCAATTTTATACCTTAAAATATTTCAAAGTATAGATAAACTTAAATACAAGTAATTTATAGTCATATGTATGTGAGACAACTATTGATTATACTGTTCGTTAAAACTCAATAGTTAGGCGTATACAAACAAATAATAGAGAAAAAATAAAATAAATATATTTTGTTTTTTATTTTCAAGTAAAATATTTAATTAATAAAATAAATATTAAAAATAACATGATCATTCAAATAAAAATGATATAAAAAATTGAAAAATAAGTGAATTATGAAAACGATTTTTTGTGTTAGATATTTGAAAATAGTTTTTTCGTAAAGTTAGACATGCAACAATGGTTTTTAATATATAGTTGTTTCACTACATAAAGTTAGATTTTTACCAGGGTTATTTTTTCATTTTCAGCGGTTTTAACCCCCGAAAAGTACGTTACCCGCGGTTAAGAAAATCGTTCGCTAAGTAATTACCGGTGATTTTTTTAAAAACCGTCATAATTAGCAAGGGTTTTGTTGAAACCACCGAATTAGCGAGGGTTTTGCTGGAACTGCCGGAATTAGTAGGGGTTTTGCTAGAACTGCCGGAATTAACGGGGTTTTTGCTGAAACCGCCAGAAATGTGTACAAATTTTTCCTTTTTAGTTTTTGATTGTAATAAAATGGAATTATGATAAAATTAGTTTTATTAACCAAACAGACAATGAAATAATATGAACTAAAACTGAATATTATATATAAAATAAGCTACATTGTTCAATATATTAATATGTTTATACAACTAATTGTTCATATATTAAAAAGAAAGATATTCAATATTAAATTAACATACCAAAAATATGACTAAGATGTTCATTACATTATTGAAATAGAAACAATAAACAATGTCTAATTTTGTTTCAGCTCCGTTGGCTGCCCATGAAAATCAAATTTTGCAACTTTTCCTTGTACATCTTTTGGTATAGCAAATCCTTGAAATCAAAGAAAACATGCAAGAAGATTAAAGTGTTGCATGCTTTCTGACAGCAACAATCTCACCAAGTTAAAGTCTACGACTTGAAACTATTGGAATGACTAATATTATAAAAAAGATCAATGTCTTTCATTCTTATTATCATACCCTTTCTGAAATCTTGGTACAATGGTCATAGGAAATAAGAACTACAATAAAGAAAGAATAGTATAGTGGTTATGATTTCTTTGATTTGGTGTGAGTGTGATTATGTGTAAGTCTTCCATAAGATTCATTTGATTGGTGATAACAGTTGAAAAACTGTTATTTTTATACTTAATTTTGACATAAAAAACAACCTTTATGACTTAGAAACTAGCTTGTAATCATGCTTTTGTTTATGTTTTGGAAATAAGAGAGTTAGATGGGTTTTATGCTTGGTTTTCCTTGTTTTTGCAGGTTTTAAGATGAATTGAATGAAAGAAGTGAAGTAGCCAGAAGTAGGACTCAGAAAAGGAAGAAAAAGTGCATAAAAAAAGAGCCGCAAGTACCGCTTAGCGCCACTTTTACCGCTGAGCGGCACTTTGAAGTCCCACAGTCACCGTTGAGGGGCAAAACTACAGCTGAGCGTCAAATAGAAGAACCGCACTTACCGCTGAGCGGTAATTACCGTTGAGCGCCATTTTATTGGGCCTTGGGCCACTTTTCTGTAATTTTTAGAAGGCTATATAAGGTTTCATCCGAATTAGGTTTAGTATCTTTGGCTAGAACGAAGCAAAAACACACTTTCTTCACCCCTTGGAGGAGGATTTTGGATGCTTAAGCTCCACTCTTCAAATTCTAGGGTTCTATCTTTCATTCTTTCATTATTTTTCATCTAGTTTCACCATGATTATGGTTCTATCTTTCATTCTTTCATTATTTTTCATCTAGTTAAACAATGAACTAAACCTTCATTGTTGTTGGAGAATCAATGTAATCCTTTGAAACTCTCATGTATTGAATTTGTTCTTTAATCTATATGCTTTCTTTCATTAATTGTCAGGGTTTTTCTTCTATACTCTATGCATGCTTTGTTTAACTCATTCAATTGCATGATCATTGATGTTATTTGTATGGACACATATGAGGAACTCTAAAACTGAAGAAATTCTCCCAAGAGTAATATTGCCTAGACATAGGGATAGGTTTGAAACTCTCATGTATTGAATTTGTTCTTTAATCTATATGCTTTCTTTCATTAATTGTTAGGGTTTTTCTTCTATACTCTATGCATGCTTTGTTTAACTCATTCAATTGCATGATCATTGATGTTATTTGTAGGGACACATATGAGGAAATCTAGAACTGAAGAAATTCTCCCAAGAGTAATATTGCCTAGACATAGGGATAGGAGGATTGGTTGCCTTTAAGCTTCTGTGCGAATGTAATGGATGAGTAATTGCTAGGCAGATGAACCCTAACAACATCATCATTCCATAATTTACATCAATCACTTTTGCTTCTTTTGATCCAATTGATCAATACATGCATTCATATTTACTTTTCGGTATTTGCATTTAAACCTACAAGAATTCGTTCACAAGTCGAATTTAATCAACAAATCACATAATTGTTTAGACCGTGAGTCCTTTGGGAAACGATACTTGGTCTTACCATTTATTATTACTTTATACGATTCGGTTACACTTGCCGAGGGTTAATAATTGAGTGTGCATTTTCAACAAGGTTCATCATTGAACATTCTTTTACTGTAAACAAAAGTAGTTATATTGGACATATCTAGCTAGTTATGGATTTTGATCTTTTAAAAGAAATACCAAGTTATACCTTTCTTTGTTGTGTGAGCCATACTTTTGTTACAAGGGCTAAATAAAATTCCTCGTTTTTGTGATTCCCTCCCAAATTGCAGAGTTATGAGTTAACTCGGATTACTCAATCTAAGCTAAGTCTGTTGAGGAGAAACAAAAATAACTGAATACCAAATGATGTAATGTTCACCCAATGAAACAAAATTAATATAGTAAAGAGAATTAAATTACTAATGTATTATTAGAAAACGTCCAATAACTTCCATCACTTAATATCTTCTTTTTTTGTGAATTTGATATTAGTAGAGTTAATATAACCTTTTTTCAAATCCTAATTTAGTACACAACCTATGATCTCTTAACAGTATTTCATCCTTACAAATAATTATGTTCACATCATACCAGATAATACATCTTAACATAAAATAGTGATCTTATTCATGTGTAAATTTTTATCTCAATTCATTTTCAATCAAAATCAAAATCATCACATGTTTTCAATCATACATAGTACTCAATCATTAAATAAATTAATAATATGTTAATATTGTTTTAAAACTTTTAAAACAAATATTTTCTTAGCAAGCTCATATGCTCGTCCAAAGTTGTAAAAATAAAGGGCTCGCCCAACACGAGATCACATTTGTCCAACGAGAAACCTCTAGAGGTTGCATCGCTTAACCTGGCTTGCTCAACGATCAACCCCCTTTAAGGTCTATAGATTTTAATTTGATGAATTTCGCTCAACAAGAAGTTTGACTCGTGAAATAGAAGGAAACACTAAAAAGGGAGGGTGCGGGTGGTGGGTGGGGGAGAGGGGTTAAATAATGTTTCAAATACTTTTCGCAAAAAGAACGTTTAATAACTATTGCGAGTGTTAGATATATTGCAGCAGTTGTTAGACTTGTGTTTTTTAAGTAAGCATTTTGAACAAGAAAAGTAATAACACAACTATTTTTATACTGATTCACTCAATCTTAGCTACGTCTAATTTTTCCTTACGATCTCTTAAGGGGTTCACTACTCTTTTTCAAATATTACAAATAAGTACAAATTACTCTTAGTATACAAGTATTATCAACGACTTATAGTTCCCTTAGTTAACCTGACTTGTTGGAGTTTAACCATTGGTATCAACACTAGACAACCTGTCTAGAATGTTTAACTCAACTAAGTTAAAAAATATAAGTGTTTTATTCACTTCTGAATATACAAACACAATTAATGTTTTGAATACAAGTACAGATTCTGATAACTCTCAAAGATAGGACAAATACAATACAATAAGATCTAAGAACTTGCAAAGTTCTTTCTAGTTTAAAGAACAAACTCAAATGATGTAAGCTTTTAGAGAGATTAACTGCGTAATAATTCAATGATAGCAAAAGTTCTTCTATTCTCTTATGTAAGTCCTCCTTATATAACTTTCTTCGAGAGATGACCTTTACTTAGAAAGAGTTGACTTTCTTGAAAGTAGGTGGCTTCTCATACGAAGATTTGTACTTTTTGCATCTTGAGAAGAGCAGCATTAGTTTAGCGATGAGAGGTTGTACGGCTATGGCAAGACATAAAGCTTTAGAAAAACATTCTAGGTATGTCTTCCTATTTCACGACATCTTTCTGATCCATGTGTAGTGCTTTTGAGTAAAGCTTGGTGTTGTCATTATCTATATAGATAAAGAGAGAAAACACAAAGCAGACAAAGCTACAGTATGTTCATGCCTTTAATGTCCTTAGTTTAAGAAAGTTTTTCAGCATGATTTGTAAGATAAGCGTTTAATGCATGATTTTTAAAGTAGTACAACAATTCATGAATTACACAACGTTCACTACTTCTTTCTTTAGACGTGCTTTTGTCAAATATTGTTTAACCTTTTATAACTGACACGTCATAGTATATCTTGCTAATGTTTAACAATGCACTTCGCTTAAACGCTATATTTCACTAAACAATATTTCGTTAAGTGTTGTATGTTAAACTTTAAAACTTGAGTTTCTAGATAGTCTAAACTCTCTAAACAACTTGGCTTAACAACTTGCACAACGACCAAGTACTAGCTGTTCTTAACAAATAAATTCGCTTAATGACACTAGACTTGCCCAAACACCAAACCTCCCAAAGATATCAAGTTATTGATAAAATGAATTTTTCACAACGAGCGATTTACTTACCCAACAACCCAAAACCTTGAGAACTTTATTTAAAAGATCGTTTAACGGGTAATGCAACTTAAGCTCTATGAATTTTAAAAACTTCAATTTTTCTCAACAAGAAGATGACTCCTTTAACAAGTTTACATGATTCAGAAAACTCATCAGATATATATAATCCTTAAATTGGTTCCACTAGGCACTTTTAATCCTTTTTCATGCCAAAAATGTTACATATTTAGTTTCAAATGACTTTAAACTAGACTAAATTTGACTCAATTGATATATCTAATTTATCAATACTAACCCAAACTACAAAACATTTCATGCATCAAACAACTCTCTAATACTTATAATTCAATGATTATCTAGCATCCAAAATTTTATCAACATAGATCAATTGTATAATATCATATATGATGACCACACCCAGTTCATCTAACAACTAACTTTTCTTACCTAGATCAAGTTTTTTGACTGAACTATGCTGCGAGGACTCTTATTCTCATAAGATATAATACATGTACATAAAAAAACTCATATCAACAATCTGAACATATCTTAATAATCCTATACAAATATAAATTCATCTTAATCCTAAAAGAGTCACATGTAACACCCTATCTTGATGCATGCAAAACATCCAAAAATTGACTTAAGAAAAGAAGTAAAGATCAATTTGCTCAAATGAAAAATTTGATTAAATAACATTACTTTACTCTACGCCAAAATATATATTTGGACTCTAATATTTGAAAAGATGATAAATAATGTCAGAATATTAGAAAGAAGTCATAGAAAGGAAATGGATAAAGTATAAGATGGTAATCTTTTTAAAATAAAACTTAAATAATAATTATTTTTTATTATAAACTTTACATTTTAATAATAAAATATTTAAGCTCCATCTATCTCTACTTTGAACTACATTTTAGGTTTTACCGACATATTTTAATAATTACAATTACGATTATATAATGAGATGTTAGGCCTTTTTCCTTCGGATATGACCTTTTCCTAGTAATAGGAATGACTTTTCCTTTTTATTTTTCTATTGCTTAATGATGATTGTTGTATCATGAATTTTGGTACAGTGCCATATTCTTTATTTTCCTTTTTCTATATAACTTTGTGATGCACCTAATCGCACCATAGCTTTTATTAAAATAAGAATTTTATTAACTAAATAAATAAATAAATTAAAATTACTAATTCAAATCTTGAATTGTCATCATCATCGTAGCAATGGTGTCTCTTCAAAAGCTTTGTGAGTATAATAAAAGGAAGGGCTGGACCCTACGATTTGAATATTGGATATTACGAAAGATTTGATGACAATGTGATCAGACTTTGGAAATTATGTAATCTTAAATATGATCTTGATCAAATTCCACGTTATATAGCATGTACAAATCATTTCAATCTATCAAAATATTCAATAATGAACACTAGATGACATTAATGACCCACATCACCCATAATTTCCTAATGACAAGATCGTGAATAACTGCTTTAGTGTTTGTTATGTAGTAAGATATTTATAAAATATCTTAGATATTATATTTATTACATAAAATATCTTAAACGGTTAAAGTTACTAACCCTATTTTTAGGTAAGGTGGTTATTTCTTATTTTGCTTATAAATACAGTAAAAGGGCCAAGGTCCAGGTACGTTCTCTTTATGCTCTAGAGACCCTAAATATTATTTCAGAGCAGTATCCAATTACTCTCTTGAGAGCTTCAGCTCCATAACTCACATCTGACTTGAGCGTCGGAGTATCTTTGCAGGTACCTCCCCCTCCTTTGGCGAGTATGAAGGACAACAATTGAAGAAATGCAAGCATCCCAGACATCCAGAAACAACAGAAACACACAGGAAAATGTACACCGAAACATTTTGGCGCCCACCGTGGGGCCGAGGGCCATCCCAAGGAAACCACAAGAGGAGCCTCGGCCTCTACCAAGCATTTCGTCGGATAAGACTACTCCATCAAGATGAAGCCGCCGCATCACCGCCAGAAATCTCCTCCGTGAGTCATTAACACCACCGTAAGCACCTCCGCGAAAGCGCACCAGTGAGAACCTCAGCAAAGTCACACCCCTCTGCGGGTCAGATCCAGCACAAAAATATATCTGTTCTATAGGCTTGTATCAGCAAGCCACTGTCATTGCCAGATCGAGTGACGCCTCCAGCGAATTTCTCTCCTTCCTCCGCCACCACTGATGTCGTCTTTATCAGGATACAATTCCCAGGCCAGCACCAATTACTGCGACAATTGGTTCGGCGTTCTCTACGACCATGACTCTCGCTACCACGGCGAAATCATCCTCCATCGCCGCCTCGACTCAGACAAGCGCCGCCTTCACCAGCGGCAACACCAGCACCTTCATTAGCGCCACTGTCTCCTTGCGCGCGAGAGGGATAGTTGTCTCCTCCATGAATCGCTTCTTGGGCGAACTCAGCCACCCAAAACGCGCAATCAGATCCAACACCCAAAAACCTAGGTCTTTCTCCCAAAGCAGCTAACCAGAGGTACCCCACCCAGTCACGCACACTCGCCACTGTCTCCTTGCGCGCGAGAGGGATAGTTGTCTCCTCCATGAATCGCTTCTTGGGCGAACTCAGCCACCGCGCCGATCAGGGTCGCCGCTCTCCGTCAAGCTCTCCCCACCATCATTACGTTGCCTGCCACCACCAAAGGTTCTGCCGAGAAAATAATTGGGGTTTTCCTTCTGCATTTAATTGATGTATGAATTATCAGAATCAAGACCGAGAACAAGAAACCCTAAATCCCCAACAAGACCGAGAAGAGGAAACCCTAAATCCCCAAATTGAACTCGGTCACAGCCACATCAGCAAACTCGCCGTTTGCGCGGAAGGCTCCCACACGAGAGATTGCCAAGCAGAGATCGCAGACCCATTCTCCACGTCTTCCGCAACAATCGCGCCATCCACGCGTGATTCGGTTGATCGCAGACCCATTCTCCACGTCTTCCGCAACAATCGCGCCATCCACGCGTGATTCGGTTGATCGTAGACCCATTCTCCACGTCTTCCGCAACAATCGCGCCATCCACCAGCGTTCGGTTATTCAACCAAACTGACGTTCGGTTAAGAAACTTTCGTGACGTTCGGCCCTACTCGTGATCGGACATTTGACCTAACGGACGTACGGCTTCAAACGTCCAGCAATCAGCTTTGCCAAGCGTTCTGCCTTTCGGCTTCAATGACGCTCGACCATCCATGGCCACGAGCGTTCCAGCGTTCGGCCATTCGGCCACACTGATGTTCAACCACTCCGCCTTACTCATGTTTAGCTACCCGTCTCTACAACGCTCGTCCACCATTCTCTCGTGGCTTTTCGGCCTAGAGCGTTCGTCTCTTCGCTCCTCATCGACATTCGGTCCCTAGCGCTCGACCTGACGTACCTCTCGACCGCTCGTCAATTCATGTGTACTTCCAACACCGCTCGACAACCCTTGTTAACGAGCGTTCAAAGACCACTCACCAATCCATTTCAGCGAGCATTCGAATAACGCTCTACAAGGCATGTGAACGAGCGTGCAAGAAATCGGCCGTTCGTCTTGGGACCGCTCGTCCTCGTCCTTCGGACCGGAACGCTCGACAAGGCCTGTGGACGAGCATTCAAACAATCAGCCGCTCGTCCTCAGACCGTTCGTCCTCGACTTGGATACGAACGCTCGACAATCAATGTGGATGAGCGTTCAAGCTATCAGACGTTCGTCCTCGACTTGGATTCGAACGCTCGACAATCAATATGTGGACGAGCGTTCAAACAGTACATCGTTCGTCGATCCAATTCAACGAGCGCTCGTCCATCACTTTCAACGAGCGCTCGTCCGCGACACAAGTAACGTTCCTTCTGTCGACCTCAGCGTTCGGCCATCCGTGGCCTCGACCATTCTGCCACCAGTATCAGCAGCGTTCGGCCATCTTTGGCCTCGACCGTTCAGCCACCCGTCACCCTTACGTTCGGTAACTCGGTCTGAACCGTGCTTCCACTCGGGTCCACAAGCGTTCGCCCATTCGACTAAACCTGATGCTCGCACACGAGCGCGTATACTCATGATCGGCTTCTTGGCGTGCGGTCACTCGATCACTCCACCGTTCGTCCTCGCTCTTAGGATGGGAACGCTACACATTATACGTGGACGAACGTTCAAACAGTACATCGCTCGTCAGTCCATTTCAGCGAGCGCTCGTCAAGTCCATATCAACGAGCGCTCAGAAAACCGCTCGACACGCAATGGGACGAACGTTCAAACCATCCTCAACATTCGTCGACTCCGTCCTCAATGTTCGCCAACTCGTCACCAACGTTCGTCAGCTCGGTTCCTCAGCGTTCGCCCACTCGAATAAGTAACGTTCGTCCTCCCCTTCGGATTTGAGCGCTAACACTCGACGCTCAGTGTGGACGAACGTTCAAACAGCAGACCGTTCATCCTCGCCATTCGGATCAGCACGCTCGACAATGCCTATGGACGAGCGCTCAAGTAATCGATCGTTCGGACTCACCCTTCGGATTCGAACGCTCGGAAACGCCTGTGCACGAACGTTCGAGCAATTAGCCGTTCGCCCTCGGGTTCGAACGCTCGGCAACGCTCGACAATCAGTAGGTGTACGAACGTTCAAACAATGGGTCGTTCGGTATCCCTTCACCTTCAACCGCTCGTCCTCACGTTCGGTCTCTACCGCTCGACCATTCTTCAATACGAGCGCTCCCGCATTCTGCCTCATTAGCGTTCGGCATCTTGGCTGCAACCGTTCGGCCAATCACTTCATTAACGTTCGGTTATTTTCGTAGGAAGCATTCGGTCACTTCATCTTTTTGACGTACGGCCTCAAGCGTGCAGCATTCGGCCTAATGAACGTTCGGTCACCAGGTTTGCAATTTGACCAAATGGTCTCACTTATATACTCAATATTATTTCTCACAGTGCAGATAATCCACCCGTCACCCTTACGTTCGCTAACTCGGTCTGAACCGTGCTTCCACTCGGGTCCACAAGCGTTCGCCCATTCGACTAAACCTGATGCTCGCTTTGGTCGTCATTAACGTTCGGTCCAGAACGTTCCACAATTCGCTCGTCATTAACATCCGGCCACTCCACTCCAATGACGTTCGTGCTATTGGCATCAACGTTCGGCCATTACATTTCTCGGACGTTCGTCATTTCGCTCATCATTGACGTTCGGTCTCTACCGCAGGAAGCGTTCGGTCAATGGATCTCTTTGACGTACTGCCTCAAGCGTACAACATTCGGGCTAATGGACGTTCAACCATCAGGTTTGCAACTTGACCAAATGGTCTCACCTATATGCTTAGTATTATTTCTTACAGTGCAGATAATCATATCTTATACGTAAAAGCAGACACCTGAGCGCCGTTCATCCTGAAGCACTCTTAAACCCGGTAGATGTTCGCCCAAGAACACCCGGTTGCATAAAGGGATACACTCTCACTGGCCGATGTTCACCCTTGAACACCCAGTCTGTTCGGGATACACTCCCACTGGCCGATGTTCACCCTTGAACACCCAGTCTGTTCGGGATACACTCCCACTGGCCGATGTTCACCCTTGAACACCCAGTCTGTTCGGGATACACTCCCATTGGCCGATGTTCACCCTTGAACACCCAATATTTTCCTCACTCGACCATCGCTCTCGACTGTCACACAAAGCGTTATCAATACACTCGACATTCACACTTAGCGATCACTACAGCAAATCAATCGCAGAATCAGCTAAGTTAAACGAACAGCAAGTCATATTGATAGCGTATTCCAATATCAAACATCCGCAATCATCGATCAAACACTCAAGTATGTATGTACAGATCCTTACTACATCCTAATCTATTACAATTTAAGGTGTGTCGCCATCAACAGCTTCAGCAGTCTCCTTTGCGGGCTCGTCCACTTCCATTGCTCCTTCAAGCTCGTTGTTGGCGACCACCTCTTCATCCTCTTCCCCCTCGAGGACAGCGTCATCAGGAATTTCATTCAAGGGCTTCAGATGACCTTCATGCACATCCTTTCGCACGTCAAAGTCAACTCCCTTGGTTGATACCTGAAGCAAGTGCTCGACTTGCCTCAGGGCCTTCCTGAAACCCTTATTATGTTCGCCCAATCACATCAAATGTTCAAAGAGTAGGCCGTTCGGCCTCAAAAGCGTTCGTCATGTGGTTCAGAGAGCGTTCTCAAATTCGTATGTACGAGCGTTCCAACATCGCTCAACAATCCTTGTTAACGAGCGTTCAAATACCGCTCAACCTCTCGACCGCTCGTCCATTCATGTGTACGAGCGCTCGAACACCGCTCGACAATCCATGTGACGAGCGTTCAAACTGTCCACGCATTCAACCTACGTATCGAGCGTCCAAACCGCCCTCACGCTCGACACTCCATTTGGATCCGGCCACTCAACGCCAACGACGTTCGTTCTCTTGGGGCCAATCATTCGGCCATTAGATTGTCGAGCGTTCGTCGCTTCGACTATCATCGACGCTCGGCCTCAAGGGCTCAACACTCACTCAGTGATTATTCGACCATCGTTCCATCTCTTTGACGTTCTGCCTCTAGCGTTCGGTCATGCACGACCATCAAGGTCAACGAACGTTCACAAAGTCGTTCGTTCAGCCTCAACGCTCCACAATCAAATGTCAACGAACGTTCACAAAGTCGGTCGCTCGGCCTCAACACCGCTCGTCAATTCATATCAACGAGCGTTCACAAACCGCTCGTCCATCCTTGGTTTGAAACGTTCAGACCACAAGCCTCCCTCAAACTCATAAGTCCTAGAGTTATCACGTCCGTCAAACGGAACCGTTAACTCGGACTTGGGGGGCATGTTATGTAGTAAGATATTTATAAAATATCTTATATATTATATTTATTACATAAAATATCTTAAACGGTTAAAGCCACTAACCCTATTTTTAGGTAAGGTGGTTATTTCTTATTTTGCTTATAAATACAGTAAAAGGGCCAAGGTCCAGGTACGTTCTCTTTATGCTCTAGAGACCCTAAATATTATTTCAGAGCAGTATCCAATTACTCTCTTGAGAGCTTCAGCTCCATAACTCACATCTGACTTGAGCGTCGGAGTATCTTTGCAGGTACCTCCCCCTCCTTTGGCGAGTATGAAGGACAACAATTGAAGAAATGCAAGCATCCCAGACATCCAGAAACAACAGAGACACACAGGAAAATGTACACCGAAACAGTGTTCTTATATGAACATCGTCATATATGTTCATGCATCAAACAACTCTCTAATACTTATAATTCAATTATTATCCAGCATCCAAAATTTTATCAACATAGATCAATTGTATAATATCATATATGATGACCACACCCAATTCATCTAACAACTAACTTTTCTTACCTAGATCAAGTTTTTTGACTAGCTTTGAGGACTTTTATTCTCATAAGATATAATACATGTACATAAAAAAAACTCATATCAACAATCTGAACATATCTTAATAATCCTAGACAAATATAAATTCATCTTAACTCCCAGATGAGTCACATGTAACACCCTATCTTGATGCATGCAAAACATCCAAAAATTGACTTAAGAAAAGAAGTAAAGATCAATTTGCTCAAATGAAAAATTTGACTAAATAACATTACTTTACTCTACGCCAAAATATATATTTGGACTCTAATATTTGAAAAGATGATAAATAATATGTCAGAATATTAGAAAGAAGTCATAGAAAGGAAATGGATAAAGTATAGAAAGATGGTAATCTTTTTAAAACAAAACTTAAATAATTATTATTTTTTATTATAAACTTTACATTTTAATAATAAAATATTTAAGCTCCATCTATCTCTACTTTGAACTACTTTTTAGGTTTTACCGACATATTTTAATAATTACAATTACGATTATATGATGAGATGTTAGGCCTTTTTCTTTCGGATATGACCTTTTCCTAGTAATAGGAATGACTTTTCCTTTTTATTTTTCTCTTGCTTAATGATGATTGTTGTATCATGAATTTTGGTACAGTGCCATATTCTTTATTTTCCTTTTTCTATATAACTTTGTGATGCACCTAATCGCACCATAGCTTTTATTAAAATAAGAATTTTATTAACTAACTAAATAAATAAATTATAATTACTAATGCAAATCTTGAATTGTCATCATCATAGCAATGGTGTCTCTTCAAAAGCTTTGTGAGTATAATAAAAGGAAGGGCTGGACCCTACGATTTGAATATTGGATATTACGAAAGATTTGATGACAATGTGATCAGACTTTGGAAATTATGTAATCTTAAATATGATCTTGATCAAATTCCACGTTATATATCATGTAAAAATCATTTCAATCTATCAAAATATTCAATAATGAACACTAGATGACATTAATGACCCACATCACCCATAATTTCCGAATGAAAAGATCGTGAATAACTGCTTTAGTGTTCTTATATGAACATCGTCATATATATATGCTTCAACGTATCACTGCTGCATGTAAAAGTGTTTTTGGCGGGAAACATTTTGTTACTGTCACGTTTATATTATATAATAACGACTGCTATGATTGCAATAAAATATTCACACTAGTAAAAAAAAGTAATATATAACGTGTGTGTGTGTGTGTGATTAGGTATTTTCTTTTCTGTAGGGTATAGATATGGACCCCAAGGTTTAGTTAATTAGTTAATTTCATGGGTAGTTAAATTATGTTCCTATATATTATAAAAGTAGAATATGGTGGTGATATTCTTCACCATCTCCCACCCTTTTCTTTGTTTGTTTCATATAGTTCTTGCTTCTTTCTTTATCATCATGACACTTGCTGGTAAAATCAGCATTGAAATTGGGGTTCATGCAACTGCTGCAAAGTGGTTTACCCTCTACACAACGAAACTGTATCATGTTCAAAACCTTGCTGATAGAATCCATGGTGTCAAGCTGCATCATGGTCATGACTGGCATCACAATGAGTCCATCAAACAGTGGACTTATACCATAGGTAATTCAAATTCTCATTATGTTAACCTGGAAATCAAAATTCACATATGTTTTAAGATTTTATCTTTGAGATTGACATCAATATTGTATATCTTTCTGATAAATTCCTAAAAAGATTTTTATCAATGAATTCATATGTTTTCTTTTATATATATATTTTTCAACTTGGGTTTTTAGTTAATGTGAAATTTATATTCAAACTTAAATTTTTCAACAGTCCATATTATTAGAAAATAAAATTAACGATTGTGGTTAAAGAACGAGTGAGAAATTATTCATGACGACTTGCCTAATTAGTTCAATTTTGGGTTTCGAGCTATAACACTTGTTGTAAGGTTCTTAAAGAGGAGAAAATCAAAACAATTTGAAGGACAGAGATGAAGATTAAAATTAAAGAAAGAAAACTATAAATTCTTTTATTTTATCTTTATGATTGACACAATGTTTATGTTAATGGTTTTGACTGTTTGAGAAAGAACAGAAGGTAAGGTTATAACATGTCATGAGAGCGTTGAGTCAGTTGATGAAGCAAACAAAAGAATCATTTACAAGCTCTTCAATGGAGACATAGATCACCAGTTTAAGATCTTTAAGCTCATATTTCAAGCTATTGAGGGTGATGGTAGTGCTGTTATCAAATGGACCATTGAATATGAGAGGGTTGATGAAGAAGTTGATCCTCCGTATGGCTACATAGAGTGCTTGCACAAATGCACAAGAGATATTGATGATAGTCTTCTCAAGGAATAATAGCTTCAAAAGTTTGTAATATATAGCCCTAGGGTAAGTGCTTATGAGTATAATAAATAATGGGTTTGACATTGCCCTAGGGTAAGACCTTATCTGTATAGTAATAATAATATATATGATTGTGATATGTTTGATATGAAGATCCTTTGTTTGCATGAAATAAATTTGGGTAGTTTCCTTCCCTCTGCTTTCAGTGTTCATGTATTTTCTGATTTGCTTCATTTGAAATTCTTATGATTTCCTGATTTATTTTTCCATAAATGTTCCATTCTTCTTTACAAAAGATACTCACAACCTTTTTCTTTTCTTTTTAATATGATTCACGGTATACCTACTCAATAAATAAACTTACCTTGATTCTACAATTTGTATGTATATGTAGTTTGATTTTGGTCGACATACTAATTTCATCAATTAAAATAAGATGAAATTGTTTAATTTCTTTTTTGAGACTAGTTAGATAGTAAATATATAATCAGCCTAATGTTTACTCTTTCAACATTTTTTACTTGAGTTATTCAACAAAATAACAAAATTGTAAATTTTGTAAAATTGGTAATTAATTATTAAAATGATGGATAAAATATATACATGATAATATTATTAACTTATACAAGATTTTAGTGAAAAACAATGCAATAAATTTTTTTTTTTTTTGTTTTTCAAATGCTTTCTTCTTGTCTTCTACCTTCAGTCACAGCACAACCCTTTTATGTTCATAGAGATGCTTGTATATATATACAACATTTTTGTTGTTTTACAGAGTGACACGTATATATGTAGTCAGACGATTTTTATAACAGAGAACAATTTTGTATATAATAACTATACTGTAAACCTTTTTTTCAATTTCTAAGAAAACTTCAAAATAAATAAGAAACAATTAATTTAATTTAACTTTTCGTACAAAACTTATAAAGAAGTTAGTTATTGAAACTATATATATAAATGGGACCTTGTAATAACAATTGAGAGAGAAAACTAGTAGTTGAGCTAGTTCATTGAGAGATAAACTATATTGTAATAATTGCTTTAAAAAAATTGTGGTGGATAGAAATTAAAGTTCGTTAATACTTAAATAAACAATACATAATTAGAGTATAAATCTTATCTTTCAAGTTTTATAGATTAAGTTACGTAAAGTTCACCTTTTATATCTAAATTATAAGTTAGAACATTTCCTAACAAAATTCATTGTTTATAGGGTTTATTGTTTCATTCACTGTCTAATAGTTATTGAACAACCAATTAATGTCTTTTACTTACAATAGGATGATGGATGCAGATTATTATTAGACTACCAATTAATGTTTACTTACAACAAAATATATATATATATATATATATATATATATATATATATATATATATATATATATACTTTGTTGTGAGGATATATTAAAATTTTCACATCAACTAAATATAAGATCCATTTATAATATATAAATAGTATACAAATCTCAGTTAAGCAATTGATTTAAGTTTAAAGTGCACTTTTGTTTCTTTTATAGGGATTAAATATCTCAGTTACACTTACTAGAGAATATAGTATGATATGCTTAAACATTTTCCAGAATGGCTTATGCTTTCTCTGGAGATGGGGCTATGCCATTGCCATATGATTGTGTCACAAAGTTAAGAAACAGGAGGTTCCATTCATGCAGTTTGGCTTTTTGTTTCAGTATCATTTTGCTTGGCATTAATGGTATGTGGTATATTATAAGCTTTCATTTGTGATAAGGTGCAACTTTATGTTTCTCTTATTGGTTGAAAAGTGGAGTAATATTTTTGAACATATCAGTGAAATGTAAATGCGTTGCAGTCTCTTGGTAGCCTTGTTGCATTTGAAGCAACGGTGTATGTGAGTTTTTAAGTCGTAATTTATACAAATTTGTAGAATGAGCATTAGAAAATTATTTCTTTAAATTAATTTTGAGACAGTTATAACAAACTTTAATAATTTTAATAGCAGTTATTATGACTATTATAATAAATTTGATGACAATTAATAAAAATAGTGATAGTTAAAATTACCACTAAACAACACATTTAACACACATTTAATTGAAGCTAAAAATCAAATCTTTAATAGTAAATGTAAACATATTTAAACCTTAGAAAATACTTTCAATTAAGTTTGTACTAGTTTGTACTAGTTTGTACTAGTTTGAGAAAGTTATAACAATCTTTAATTAAGTTTGTACTAGAACCTTATTAGTAAATACTTTCAATTAATGAGACCGATATTTGAAGTGCATGAATTAGTAGATCTTCTAGCAAATTAAGTTAATTAAGAGAAATACTTAGAAATTAATACCACTTTCATTTGATAGTGCGAGGATAAAACATTTAAAAAGTTATGAAAGAGTTCAAAAATTAAAAAAATATAAACATGTATACGGAGTTTTAGCTTTATCCTCTAATTTATTTTTTCTCGCTTATCAAACAAATCCAGACCGAGCTAACAAACTATGAAAAAGGAAATATAAAGTGATTTAATTATAAAATTGGAACTATAAAATAATTTTCTACCATTTTGTTAAACCGTCATAATTACTTCTTCTATCATAATTTTTTAAAATAAAAAGATGAATAGTAGCCAATCATAGTAATGAGATTTAAACAAGTTTTTTACATGATCCTGAAGGAATATTATGAAGTTTTGTTTTTGAATGATAATTTGTTAACATTACTAAAAAGAAAAAATAAATGCTTATATTACTATTTAAAATAATAATTTCTTAATTATATTTATTTTATTTTTTAATTTAAAATTTTAATACATGTTATTATTAATGGAACAAACAAAAAAGAAACTCGAGGGATTTACTGAGAAAAAGCTAAAATCAAATGCTAGAGTTATACAGGGACGTCTGCATGTAATATAAAGGCATGCAGAAGGTACTGAAACAGAGCAACTAACTAAACTAACTAAAACAGAAAAGAGAATTTGAATTATAACAGCTAACACTCTCCCTTAATTCAAATTCTCGAAGGACACCATTCCAATTTTTGATCGCATATTCACGAACTTATCAATGGCTAAAGGTTTGGTACATAGATCTGCCAATTGTTCCAAAGTCCTGCAGTATGTCAACTTGATCCTTTCCTTGTTAACAACATCACGTAAGAAGTGAAATTTCACTTCAATATGTTTGCTCCTCCCATGGCTGACAGGATTCCTGGCAAGGTTTATGGCTGAAGTATTGTCTATTCTCAGTTCCACATGTTCTTCCAGAACAATTCTCAGCTCAGATAATAATTCTTCAATCCAAACTCCCTGGCATGCAGCATAGCAACCTGCAACATACTCGGCTTCGCAGCTGGACAGAGCAACGACAGTTTGCTTCTTGGATGACCACGAGATGGGTGCTCCATTAATGAAGTATATGAACCCGGAAGTACTTCTCCTCTCAACAGTGTCACCACCATAGTCAGAATCGCAAAAACCTGTGACCTTCAAACAGCTTTCCTGGTTTCCAAAAGGAAACAATATTCCATAGCCAGTGGTGCCTTTTACATATCTGAGAATACGCTTGGTAGAGTCCATATGACTTTTCCTTGGTTGGCACATGAACCTGCTTATCAAGCCTACACTAAACATTAAATCAGGTCTACGGTTACACAAAAATCTTAATGACCCAACAACCTGTTTGTATTTTGTGGCATCTGCATATTCTTCAGCATCGTTATTCCCAAGTTTTATATTTGCCTCTAAAGGACTTTGAGCTGCATTGCACTGGTGCATTTGGAATCTCTCAAGTATTTCATTTGCATACTTCTGTTGGTGCATAACAATACCTCTTTCAGACCGTGTGAACTCCATCCCGAGGAAATAATAAAGTTCTCCCAAATCTGTCATATCGAAGTCTCTTTTCATGTTCATCTTGAATTTATCTACATCCTCCAGCCTTGATCCTGTTACAAGTAAGTCATCTACGTATAAACAAACAATTAACATATTACCTTTTGATGTTTCTTTCACGTAGACACTGTGTTCAACCTTGCATTTTTCAAATCCTTGATTTATTAGAGAAGAGTCAATCCTCTTATTCCAAGCTCTGGGTGCTTGGCGTAGACCATACAAGGCTTTCTGCAACCTATAGACCTTTCTCTCATCATTCTTAATCTTAAAACCTGGAGGTTGTTGTACGTAAACCTCTTCTTCCAACACTCCATGAAGAAAAGCAGACTTGACATCAAGCTGATAGATCTGCCATCTTCGAGCACAAGCAATTGCCACCACCATACGAATGGTTTCCAATCTCGCCACTGGTGCGAAGACCTCGTCAAAATCAATGCCCTTTTTCTGCAAAAATCCCCTGGCAACGAGACGTGCCTTATACTTTGACACCGAGCCATCTGGATTTAGTTTTCTCTTGAATATCCATTTGACACCAATGCTACATTTTCCAGGTGGGAGATCAACTAAGTGCCACGTGTTGTTCCTTTCAATGGAGTTAAGTTCTTCCACCATTGCATTCTTCCAAACAGATTGTTTAAGTGCATCATCAACACTCACAGGCTCTGCCTCTGCCATTAGAGCTATGTGGATTAGACTCCCTTCCTCATCAATAGCAGAATCTGAGTACGTCTCACACTCGGAGAGTCTTGAGGATCTCACAATCTGCCTTCTTGGTCGTTGATTACCAACTTCAACACTGATGTTCTCAGCAGGGTCATCCTCAGTTTCAGGTACAACCTTTGTTCCTTCTTCTTCTTCAAGATTTTCGAGAGTTTCTCGTATCACGATTCTTTTAGGATTCTTATGCATGCTGCTCCAGTCCCAGGTTTCCTTTTCTAACACAAGCACATCCCTGCTGATGACCATTTTTCGCTTCTTTGGATTGTAGAGCTTGTACGCTCCAGTGGAATGATATCCCATGAACACCATAGGTTCACTCTTGTCTTCAAGTTTGGTACGTTTCTGATCTGCAACATGAACAAACGCAAGGGAACCAAAGATTTTTAAATGCTTTACAGAAGGTGTGTTACCTGTCCATACTTCGAGAGGCACCTTTCCTTTGATACGCTTTGTAGGACATCTGTTTAAGAGATATACAGCTGTAGCAACTGCCTCTGCCCAGAAATCACGTGGCACGTTCTTTTCTTTCATCAAACATCTTGCAGTATTCAGGATAGTGTGGTTTCTTCTTTCTACAAGAGCATTATGTTGTGGGGTATATGGAGCAGTAACTTCATGACTTATACCTTTCTTTTGGCAGAAATCTTCAAACGCATGAGAGGTAAACTCACCTCCACAATCAGTTCTAAGAACCTTCAACGTTTTTCCACTTTCTCTTTCCACACCAGCAATATACCTCTTGAACACATCAAGAGCTTCTCCTTTCAATTTGATCATATAAACCCAACACATTCTGCTGAATTCATCCACGAACACGATAAAATACCTATTTCCCCCAAGGGATGGTGTATCTAAAGGACCACAAATGTCCGCATGTATGATATCAAGGCATCCTTTTGATCTCATCTCTATTTCAGATCGAAAAGCTTTTCTGGGTTGCTTGCCTGCCAAACAAGATTTACAATTATCATCTGGTATAGAAATATGTGGCATACCTGTTACCATATCCTTTTCTTCGAGCCTTTTCAAATCTCTGAAATTTAAATGTCCATATCGTAAGTGCCACTTCCAACTTTCCTCGTTCTTAACAGCTGATAGACATTGTATATTCTCGGTTCCATCGAAACATACTTGAAATGTTCTATTATGAGAAATCTTGCTAATCAAGACTAATCTATTTTTGCTGTCGTATAGCTCAACCTTATTTTGATTTCCCATAAACACAGTAAAGCCTTTCTCAACCAATTGTCCAATGCTAAGGAGGTTGCATTTCATATCAGGAACATACAACACATTTGAGATAACTACCTGAGAACCATTCCTTCTATTAATCACCACATCTCCTGCACCTTCAACCTTTAATGTGCTATCATCAGCGAATTTAATTTTGCTCTTCTTGGTCTGTTTAAGATTGACGAGCCACTCCTTGTTGCATGTCATGTGATTTGAACATCCAGAGTCGAGATACCAGGTCTTGTTTAAAGAATTTGTACCTTCTGTTGCTGTTAACACCATCAGAGTTAGCGTTGTCTCTGTGTCCGAGTCTTCTTCAGCAACATGCGCTTCTTTCTCCTTGCTCTTCTTCTCTTTGGATTTCTCTGGAAAACACTCAGACGCAAAGTGACCATACTTATGACAATTGAAGCATTCTATATTCCTTTTATCTTTCTTCTTTTTCCAGCTTTTCTTGTAACCTTTCTTGTCTTTTGAATCAGATGTACTAGTATCAGATTTCTCATCCGGTTCTTCATTATCAGCGTTATTTCCTTCTTTCTTCCACTTCCCTTTTCTTGGTTTTCCTTCCCATTTCTTGATCTTCCTTTTCTCTTCTCCTTTTACATATCTGACTTTCAGAGCTTGATCATCACGTTTAGATTTCCTTTCAAGCTTCCTCATTTCATAGGCTTCTAAAGAACTTTGAAGTTCCTCAATCTTGAGTTTAGAAACATCCCTTGATTCCTCAATGGCAACAACTATGTGGTCAAACATTTCCGGTAACGACCTCATGATTTTCTCGATGACCATCGTGTCTGTAATCTCTTCACCACAGGCTTTCATTTGATTTTTGATCGTTATGACTTGACTGAAAAACTCATTTATTCGTTCACCTTCCTCCAATTCCAGATGCTCGTACTGTCTTCTGAGTGCTTGAAGTCGCACCTTCTTCACTTTTTCTCCTCCCGAATAACATCGCATCAAAATACCCCATGCTTCTTTAGCTGTAGACGCGTTCTGAATCTTTTCAAAATGGACGTCATCAACACATTGATGAATGAGCATCAACGCTTTATCATCTTTCTGCTTGAACTCCTTTTCTTGTCCTTCTCTGCCAGAAGAATCATCCTCTGTCTTCTCAATGACTCCACTTACACCTTGCACACGAAACACCACCCTCATCTGGGTGCTCCAGCGGTTCCAATTTTTATCTGTTAAAATTGGAAGTTGTGATGATGAAAGATCAGCAGCCATTCTCACGAGCCAAGAACAATAATCTTGAACAACAAGAAAGACACCACCAGACACAACAAAGAACAGGAGAGAACCCACGAAAAACCCACACGCCCAAGGTAAGAGAACCTTGGCTCTGGATACCACTAATGGAACAAACGAAAAAGAAACTCGAGGGATTTACTGAGAAAAAGCTAAAATCAAATGCTAGAGTTATACAGGGACGTCTGCATGTAATATAAAAGCATGCAGAAGGTACTGAAACAGAGCAACTAACTAAACTAACTAAAACAGAAAAGAGAATTTGAATTATAACAGCTAACAATTATATTATTAATTAGAGTTATTAGTTGAGTGTATTCTTTTAAGAGTATCAGCAAATATTGTCAAGTGGGTGGGTTTAAAAAAAAGGTACTAAAAATGTATAACGAAATGCAAACATATCATGTCAATAGTGTCATAATAACGGTGTCACTAAAAAATATGATAATTTAATTGCAATAACACGCTAAGAAATATATTTCATATTATTCATGTTGTGATCATTAATAATTTGGCTTTTGCAGGTGAAATAAGAAACAGAAAATGCATGTATACCATCATCAGTTATCATAAGTGTCATGTCAATCATGTCTTGCGAACGCAATAGTAATAATAGACTATAAATAAAAAGATATGGGATCTAATGAAAGAAAATTTATAGAAGAAAGTAAAAATATTACATAAGCTAAGAAGAAAGTCATATAACCACAAATACGGAAAAACACTGTTGAGAATGATATTTTTTATAATATTATTTTGAGAAACATTTTAATTTCATTTACTTATTATTTTGATATTAGTTCAAAATTATTTTAGAATAATAATTATAAACATAAACATAAATCAATCACAATAACACATAAATAATATTAAAATATTATCAAAAATTATTATCAAATATCATTATCCAAAATATCATAAAAAAAAATAATCAACTATCACGATTGAAAATTACATGGTTTTCAATATTGTTATTATATTTGATCAACATGTTACTCACGTGACGTAAATGTTTTGTATAAAATAATTCCCTCAAACAATATACACTCCTCCAGTTATGTTCCACAAGATCTGATCCAAATAATCAATTCAACATTTTTTACTTTTTATTTGGAAAAGATATGCATAAATGTATAATATTAATTTAATTGTATTATTTAATATAATTATTTTTTAGTATTCATTAGGTTCAAATTGTAAAATTAAATCTTCATTACACCAATTTTTTAGTATTCTAGATCTCAGACCAATCGATTAACATATCATATACAACCAATCAATAGTACATATTAAAATCATTATCATAAATCCAACATGTTTAAATAAGGTAAAATAAGTTAATGGACTATTGGGATGTAATTGGGTCAATCATAAATTGAAAGCCCACTTTGAAATCTATAAATACAGCAGTAAGGTAAGTAGGTAGGTGATTGCATTTCTTGTGAAATTAAGACTTTAATGCAATAACTGATGATATTCGTTAACTGACTTGAGCGTCAGAGTACCTTTGACAAGTACATGACAACGGTTTACGTGTTTTTGTATGTGTATTTTGGTGAATACACTAATGCAGAAATGACCTTTAACGTCACGCGTATAACGTTTGACCATAGAAAATCCAACATAAAAAATGACTGGTGGCATTTTTTGAAATAAAACGTCATTATATAGGTCGGTTCCTCCAGGGTCAGACGTCAAATCCTCCTTTAGACGTCGCCTTACCCTCCCCCCAAATCAGACGTCAAATCCTTCTTTAGACGTCGCCCCCAAATTAGACGTCAAAAGGGTCCTAAAATATCTCATTTTAAGCTTCAATATTAAGTTTTTTTACGACATAGACATCAGGCCCCCCAAATCAGACGTCAAATCCTTCTTTAGACGTCGGGCCCCCAGATCAGACATAAAAAAGGTCTAAAAATATCATTTTAAGAGCCAATATTAATTTTTTGTACGACACTAACGTCAGTGTCCCCAAGATCAGACGTCAAATCTTCTTCTAGAAATTGCAAAATCAGAATTGAGAGGTCACTTTTGCAGAGATTAGACGTCGAACATAGGAGGAGCCGACATCTAATACACATTAGACGTCGGATCCCCTTCCCCAAACGTTAATACGCTGCGAAAATATCCTAAAAGTAGCGCCAAAATGGATTTTTTACTAATTAGACGTCGGATTTAGAGGGCGGTTGACGTCAAATGCCCTTTGAAACCCCAAACACTCAGAATGCGAGCCTCACTTTCTTTCGCGTTTTTGTTTGAGTTTTTTGCTTCGTTCGCATTCGCCAGTTATGCGTTTTCTCTCTCGTTGCGTTCATCTTCTTCCTTTGCTTTCTCTCGTTCGTCATTAACGTTCAGGTAAGTTTTCTTCCACTTTGCACCGTTTAAAATCATTTTGCACGGATTATATTACGTTTGGAACCATTATCTTTCATTTGCATCGATTAAAATTTGTTTTCATTGGCTTTTGATGCAATTCTTGGGTGCATTCTAGGATAACTACAGCGGTGATTTTCGATCCGTTATTATGCGCGTTTTCTCCTTACCCTTACAACCTACCTGTCTACTTCCTCACCTTCATGGCAGCGAAAGTTTTTTTTAAAAAAACCCATAAATTGACTTTTTTGTTCTTACAACATACGTCAATTAACGTATATTATAAATGCAACAAACGTGAATTGATGTCTGTTCAAAGAACACATACGTCAATTTACATCTCCCGCTATGACATCAGACAAACGTCAAAAGCCTAAAATAACAAACGTTAAAAGCTATTTTTGTGTTAGTCATAAATTAGCTCCTTCATAGCTTTTACCTTGTTTTATCTTCCAGTTTAGTGTGTTTCCATATTTTATTGTGTTTTAGTTAATAAATGTTTATTTTACCTCTAATCTCTCTTTGAGTGTGAAATAATATGATAGGAAGCAATTATGGGGGAGGAAAACAAGTCGAAACTCAATGAAGCATGATTGGACAACAAAAGATGGATTTAAAGTGAATACTCGCACTAGGTGTCTCAAGAGTCACGTTCAGTGTTGTGAACACAATGAGAAAACGAAATTATTAAAATGACATTGTTCACTATTCATTTGACACTGTTCATGCGTTGACCAACATTATTCATGTGTTGACCAACATTGTTCATGTGTTGATCGACATGGTTCACTCGCTTAAGGGAGTTGACTTTTTGCTTGGACGAGTCTATCAAACCAAAGACGCTTAAAATGAGTATTTAGTCATGATTTGGCGAAGGTTTTGGAGATTCTTCTCCTTCTACACTTCATTCTTCACTTGGAGCTACTGAGAGAGAAAGAAGATAAGTCATGAATTGGATATGGAAATACGAAGGAGAAGCGAGATAGAAGCACGAAGTAGCTGAAAAGAACCTTAGGAAAGGTTGTGCATTTCTCTATGGTTTCAATTTCTTTCCTAACTCTTCAATTGTTTAGAAGCTTGAGTTGTCCACCATTTGTTGAGATTAGTTGTAAAACATGAAATTCTTATGTATTTTGTGATGTTAATGATATATGTTTTTCCATTTCATGTTAGTATTCGATTTCTATGCTTAAAACTTGCTTTGGATTGGCCACACATGCATGACTTGTTGTTCTTGATGTATTGGAAAATATGATTTGAACATAGAACTAAAATTGAACACCTAATGGATGAAATTTAGATGTTTGTGAATTCATGAGAATGAAGTGAATGAATTATAGTCTTAACAAATTATAAATACTCTATGTTAAATTTCTTGCACATCAACTGTTTCACAAAAATACCAAAAAGAGTTTCTTGTGTTTTTGTGCACTTTAATGTCTAATTGAGTTATGAAAAGAAGAGTTGTTATATTTTGCACAAGTTTCTTGAAAAATAACGATATGTATCACTTGTCTTTGATTTTACAGCTAACACTACACCACCGCTCGACTTGAGGATTAAAGGAAATAAATCGATAACAATCGAAGAAAAAAATTGAAAGACCATAAAGAAATATGAATAAATAATTTTTGACGTACTATTCAAAACAATTAATAACATTAGTCAATAGATGTATTTTCTTGACTATTTAAGACTGTTTAATTTATTTTTATTCTTGTTTATGTTTTAGTCATTATGATTAATTTGATATTAGTGTTTTTAATTTTTTTCTTAAAAAAATTATATTAATAAAATAAATTAAAATTACATACAATATAAAATTATATTAAAATTTAGTTATTCTTTAATGTCATGCAATGCTATCAATAAAATAAAAGATATTTAAATGTCATTTTTAATTTTATAAAGTAATTGCTTTACTATCAACCATTTTAAATTTTAATTAATAACCAGATTTATTAAAATTAAATTAAGAATTTTTGTAATTAATTTTATTATCTAATTAATTTAATTTGAATTGAAGATTGTTTTAGACTAATCAAAAAGTTAATTTTGGTAACTAGTTTAATCCTTAATAGTTTTTAGGTTTAAACCCTTTAGTTGTCCCTATTTATGTGTGGTTTTCCCATTTTGATCTCCTTGTTATTAGAATCCCCAATTGAGTTCTTAAAAGTGCTAATTTGAATCAATTAAGCTCATGTCGTTAAATTTAGTTAACGGGGTTAAGTTTTTGTACAGGTAGGAGGTTGATGTGTCAATTTTTTGAAACGTAGCATGTTGATGTGAGAGTAATGTGCTTGTGAACCTCTCTGATTGTTTTTCCCAATTTTTCATATAGTCACTGGAGTTCATTGTCCCCTCCACCACCAACGGAAACCCTCACGCCACCGCAAGACGAAGCTCCTCACTTCATCTCCTTTATCGCGAAACACTTCCTCGCAACCTACAAAACTTGAAACACAGAAAGCCCCAAATCTCTTCGCACCAAAAACCCTAAATTGCAACTTCCTCATCTTCCAACCACCATGACGGAGCAACTCCTCCTTTATCGCGAGCCATCATCTTCGCTGACCTACAAATCGCGAGCAACCACCTCGAGCTTCTCACACTACGAGAGCAACACATAGCCACCAAGATTTTTTCATTACCGTAGTCTCATGGGATGCAAATCACGAAAATTTTCCCTTCGCCCAAATCATGAAATCACGAAACAGCTCCTCTTTGTAAAACCTATAGTCGTGCCTCTTTTGCTTTCTACTTTGACCACTATCAGACCTGGAATCTAAAATAACATTTCCACAATTCACAAAGCTATTTTCCTTTAAGCATCCTAGAAAAGCTGAAATTATTCCCTCCAAGTTCAACATTTCTCTCCACCATGCCAGTCGAACAAACAACTCCCATTATTGTTGTCCTCGACAATGACCAAGAAGAAAAATGAAACAGAACAGAGGAAATGAAAACCTAACACCTGCGTGAAAAATAAAGAGCGTAACTAAAGTTAAAGAAATGAGGATTATTGGATTGGTAGCTTTAGAAGGGGAGCGTACCTATTTACAAAGAGTATTGAGAATGGAGAAGAAGATTGGGATTGAGAATGGCGAGAAGATGTAAAAAGGAGAAGAAGATGACCAAATGCCATGTTTCAACTCTAAACATGCCACATTTAAAGAAATTAACACGTCATCCTCCCACCTGCGTAAAAACTTAACTCCATTAACTCACTACAAAAAAGAAGGGCATTACCGAAGGCCAGAAGCCCTCGGAAACAGCCCAAAACCGTCGGTAAAAGGTAATTACAGACGGCTTATCGACGGCCAAAAAGCTCTCGGTAAATCCCTTGTCGCAAACATTTACCGAGGGCTTCCGCCCTTCGGTAATTACCGAGGGCCAAAAGCCTTCGGTAATTTCTGAAGGGCAAAAGCCTTCGGTAATTTCCGTAGGGCAAAAGCCTTCGGTAATTTCCGAAGGCCACAAACCTTCGGTAATCACTGAAGGGCAAAAGCCTTCGGTAATTACCTAACGTGGGTATTTACCGAAGGGCAACAGCCTTCGGTAAGTTAGAGAGAAATGTAAGAGACAATTGTATTTCTTATGAAACCAACAACATAAACAGACCTGCATAACAGTTTTCAAGCACAAACAGACCTGCATAACAGTTTTTAAGCACATACAGACCTGCATAATGTGCATCTCAAAGATGCAATCATTGATCAATATCCATAGAACATCCATTAATCCATAGAACATGTATTTATAGTTAAAACATAAAACAATGTAACATAATGATGTTCTAACATCCAAAGTCATTTAGTTGATCTAACATCGAAATGATCTAAACTCCAAATGTTCTAATATCCAAATGTTTCTATAACAAGTAATAACCAAATAAAACTAATAATGTACATAGTTATCATCAGAGTGATCTTCATCATCCTGCTCCTCTATTGATGGCTGGACTGGTGTGGGTTGGACTGATGAGGGTTGGATTGATGAGGGTTGGACTGATGTGGGCTGCTGAGGGGCAGCGGGTGACAAGGAGGGTCGTGGCTGGGTTGGAGGGATATTGAATTCATCGTGTGAAGTTTCAGGCAACACTCTCATGACCAAGGCCTTAAAGTTTGTAAACTCTGCTCTCATATCAGTGATTTCCTGATCACGTTGCTCCAGTGCCTGCGTGAGGCGGAGAACGACCTCGTTAGGAGCAGTGGTGGAAGAAGAAGGTTGGTGCTTCAGAGTACCTCCTCTCGATGTTGTATAGTTTGCAGCAAGTTGTCCTGCACCGTACAGTCGACCCTTTTTCTTCCCACGAACGATCTCGACCCAGCACTGTGTCCTACGTATGTCATCTTCTGCATTACTGCCATCATCCGGTGTAGGAGCTGACTCATGTTCAGATCTAACCTGTGAAAGTCTCGTAGAAAATTCTTCCTGTTGAAACATTAAAAGCAATGTTAGGGAATGATAGAATAACATAAATGAAAAATTAGTAATAGTAATAGTGTTATTTGCTTACATGAGTCTTCCGAGATCTTTCATCAACGAATTGATTAGTGCCCTTCCTTACATGAGTCTGTGCAAAGACCTCATCAACATGGACCGCCCGTCCCAGAGCTTGTGCCTGTAACATAATTTACAATTAGAAGTGTACATATGAAATAGAAAATACATAACTTATATATGAAAGAAAAAGTTATGTAATGAAATTTTACCATACGAATGGCATGCTCATGAATGGTTATCGACCCACCGGTATGCAGGGTGTCACCCTTTTCAGATGCTCTGTTTCTTTGCGCCTTGGCACACTTATTGCGAAACTCTAATGTATTCCAATGAGCCAGTAAAGAGTTCCAAATTTGTTCGCCCAGCCAGTAAGGGCGCTCTCCTGCATTGCGGGCATCCCTAAACATCTCTGACAGCCGATGAGATGCTTTCATGTGGAAATTTCTGTGTATCTGTGTTTCATGTTCAGGTTTCCACTGCACCTTCATCTGTCACATTAAATAGAAGAAACATTGATTAATGAACATACTAAAATAAGAGGGACAATTAGTTTAATGAATTGTTCACCTGAAAGCGCTCCCAGAATGGCTTTTTGTCGTCATCACGTATTGCTCCCCAAGTAGACCATGGACTTAAAAACTGTTGCTTAATTGAACGTGTGATGGCCTGGGAAGCAAGCCTAGATAGAATAAACTTGCATAATAAAAGTCATTTCAATTACAGTAAGGTATAAACATCAAATTATATGAAGAGATTAAAATCTTACCCTTTACCATACGGCTCAATCCATGGTCGATCATGGAGGGGCGGATCAAGACCTTCATCATCGCCACTTGAATCTGGATCAACAGATGGTGTGACAGTCTCAGAAGGCGGTATACAAGATGAGGAAGGTATAAAGTAGGGTCAGGGAGAGGAGTGGGGGTAATAACCACAGGGGGAGGAGTGGGGGTTATAATCACAGGAGGAGCAAGAGGGTCTGCTGTAGGGGTAGTAGAAGGGTGTGTTGTAGGAGTAGGAGAAGGGTGTACTGTAGGGGTAGGATAACGATGTATTACAGAGGTAGGAGTAGGGTCTACTGCAGGGGTAAGAGGCTGTATTGTAGGGGTAGGAGGAGGCCCCACAGATGATGTACCGGGGGCAGCAATGGTAGGTAGTCTAGCAGGCACCCTAAGTACATACTTTGGTGTCTGCCGTTGCCTCTTTTTAGGCCTTGCTACCCCCTTTCCTTTATCAGGACGTTCTGAATCTTGTCCTGTCATTACTTCATTGAAATGGTTACAAATAAAGGGAAAAAAAAGAAATGAATAAGGAAGGATCAATGGTTTTTAAAATCAATGTATAAATAATTGCATACAACTTTTAAGATAGTATTTTAGATAACTTTATTCAAATGATAGTTCAATTTGCTACAATAGATGTCCAACATTCAATCGTCGTCATCATGATCTTCATCTTCATCTTCTTCTTCTTCATCATCGTTATTATCATCATCATCTTCTTCTTCTTCTTCGTCGTCGTCATCATCATCATCATCTTCTTCTTGTTCTTCTTCTTCTTCCTCTTCTTTTTGTTGTTCATCACCTTGTATTATTGCTTCTAATTCATCTCCATCACCATCAGGGTCGACCAATGCGGTTATTACGTTCAACTTCAATAATTTCTTGTGGTTGTGACATTTGGTCAAGTTGGTAGGCAACATCTTCCTCAACCTCATTTGAGTCAATGCAACCTCTAGGCTTGGTTTGTATTGATATGGCCCAACCACGCTTGTCAATATTGCGGAATGGTGGATATGGAACATAATAAACCTCTCTGACATTAGTTGGTAGAATGAAAGGATCAAACGGTCCATACCTTAATCTCTGGTTGAGTTCGACAATATTAAAGCGTGGATCCACTCTAGTACCAGCTCTAGATGGATCAAACCATTCACAATAAAAAAGTACTACTCTGTTTGGAGAAGTAGTGTTGTTGTATTCTAGCTCATATATTTTATGAATGATGCCGTAGAAATCATCATAACAACCCTCTGTTAGGCCCTTGACATACACACCACAATTTGATGTTTTCTTTCCTTTAGACCATTCATGTGTATGGAATTTGTAACCATTGGTGAAGTAAGTGTGCCATTCTTTGACACATCTCATTGGCCAATTCGAGAGATGTCTTAACTCTTGAACCGTGGGATTTAATTCCTGATTAAAAACCTACAAAGATACTAAAAAAATTATAAAAGCAAGAGTAAAATTAACCTTGCTCTAAACGTAGGAAAAAGTATGGACATGATTTCTAAACCAATGGGGAAACTCTGAGTGTATTCTAGCAGAAGTATTTCCTTCTGCGACTTGCTCAGCCACAACAAATGACCTGGTACAAATGAAATTCATTAGTGTGTAACAATTGTACCGTTCGAAAGATAAGAGATGGATGACGACATACTCAAGGTACGACTTAACTTCACTGCAATTGATCAAGACACGGACATGAGCAGAGTTGAATTCAGCATCAGTTAACCAATGAGTGAATTCTTTCCCTGTAAGACGGCCTGATTGTTGGAAAACTGATAATGCACCTTCACGTGGTTCAACTTGCCATTGCATTTCATTTCTGACAAGAGTGGGGGACAACATGAAGTTTTTGAAATAATGTGAACAAAAATACGTTGTCTCTCTGTGCAAGCAAGTTGCACAAACTGAGCCTTCTACTCTAGCTTTATTTTTAACTGAACGTTTGGATTCTCCCATAAACCTTTCAAATGGATACATCCACTTGTATTGCACAAGTCCCCCAAGCCAAGCTTCATATGCAAGATGAATTGGAATATGCTCCATTGAATCAAAGAATGCAGGAGGGAATATTCTTTCTAATTTGCACAGAATAATTAGGATATTTTCATCCATCTTTTTAAGGGAATTCTCCTTTAGTGTCAAGCAACACAAATCTTTAAAGAAGTTACTGATTTATATCAGTGGATTTAACACGTGCATTGGCAAACAACTGAACGCAAGAGGGATGAAAGTCTCCATGAATACATGACAATCATGACTCTTCAACCCTTGAATAGTACCGTTCTGAACATTGGCACATCTGGACAAGTTAGAAGCATATCCATCTGGCATTCTAAGCTCCTTGATCCATCCACACACTATTCTTGCCTCGTCTTTTGACATGGTGTAATTTGCTTTTGGTTTAAATAATCGGCCGTTACCTTGCGCATTCAACTCTAAGTCTTTTCGTCCACAATACAAAGGTAAATCTTTTCTTGCTTTCTCATTATCTTTTGTCTTACCTATAACATTCATAACTGTGTTGAAGACATTGTCAAAGAAATTTTTTTCTGTGTGCATGACATCGAGGTTGTGTCTTAGCAAGTTGTCTTTCCAGAATATGCTTCTTTTAGTCCAATTAGGCCATTCTCCAAACCCTTCTATCCTATTCTGACCAGATTCAGTGACTTTTGGATAGTCTTTCACTCTTCTCCAAACGTGTGATCCAGTCAACTTTGGCGGGGGCATATCCATTTCAACTTGCCCTTTGCGAAATGCCTTTTTGTTTCTTCTAAAGGGGTGATCAATGGGCAAGAACCGTCGATGGCAGTCAAACCAACTACTTTTCCGACCATAACTCAATTGGAATGACTTTGTATGTTCCATGCAATGTGGACAAGCTAATCGACCATGCGTGCTCCAACCAGATAACATACCATACGCTGGGAAGTCATTAATAGTCCACATCAAGGCTGCCCTCATAAGGAAATTTTGCTTCCTTGAAACGTCATACGTCCAAACACCATTCCATAACTTTTTCAAATCATCAATCAATGGCTCCAAATAAACATCAATCAATGATTTGGGATTAGATGGACCTGGTATTATACACGATAAAAACATGTAAGGCTTTGTCATACACATCTCAGGTGGTAGATTGTATGGGGTAACTATCACGGACCAGCATGAATATGGTGATGCAGACGCCTGAATGTACAGGGTACACCCATCAGATCATAGACCAAGTCTGACGTTATGTGGTTCACTAACAAAGGATGGATGTTTACGATTGAAGTGTTTCCAAGCTTCACCATCAGAAGGATGACGCAAAAATCCTTCAGTTTTGTTACCATCATGCCATGTCATGTGTTCTGATGTTTGCATTGAAGTAAACATTCTTTGTAATCTTGGAGTTATAGGCAAGTAGAACATCGACTTTAAGGGAATTGGTTTTTTTGCCTTCGTCCAACATGCATCGTATGATATTGAGGTGAGCTACAAAACTTGCATTCAACCAACAATGCATCATTTTTGCCACTGTCATTGTCATAGAATAACATACATCCATTAACACAACAATCAATCTTCTTGACTTCCAATCCCAACTTTGAAACACATTTTTTGGCTTGGTAATAATTCTTCGGCATAAAATTGTTTGGTGGTGTCAAATCTAACATCAATTTTTTATAGAAGTCCACTGCTTGAATGGGATCGTTCCAATTAGATTTGCCAGCCATGAGTCTAATGCACACTGACAATTTTGACTCAGATGAACCTTCAAATATAGGTAGATTTGCCGTTGTCAGTAAATTGTAAAACCTCTGAGTGGTTTCAATTGGAGGCTCTTCATCATGACTATCGTTTGCTTCTTGTTCAGCATGGTGACGAAGAGCATTGTCGACCATCTCTTGCATATAGGCAAATTGATCTATCTCAAACGTATGTATAATAATATTCGAACCTGATGCAAGCCGCTTTTCAGCTGGAGTGGAGGTCGAAGGAATTTCTTCACCATGAAATGTCCAAACCGTGTAATTAGGTGTAACATCCCAAAAATACAGTATAAACTATATGATAGAATAATTACAATTAATCATAATTCAGATCAGTCTTCAAATTTAAAATGAGCGTACGGTTCTTGACCGAACGACCTTTACAAAATAGTAACCCACTTAAACTGTACAAAATCAGCAAACATGACCGAACGGTTTACAAAACCAACATCGAATGGTCATACAAAACGAAAGAAAAAGGTGATCGAACGACCACCTAAATAAATAACTAAAACTACTAACCGAACGTCCTATTGTTCGGTCTTCACTTCTACTTGTACCAAATTTTCTTCTTCTAGCGCCTCTTCCAGCAGCTCTTCCAGCAACTCGTCTCCTTCTGCTCACATCCACACGTATGATCATTGCAACGACAAGGACGGACGTACAAAACAAGACAATACAGGAAAATGCACGGTAAGCTTATGTAATTTAATTCAAGTAATAACATACATTTATCATATTCAAACACATCAAGTGCATTTCAACATACGATTCAAACAAGGCCTACTACTAAACTGACTGTCCGGACGGTATGAATTCTGCGTAGCTACGACGTTCATGCACCCGGGTGATGTAGTAACTGGAATACTCTCATCAACTGCCACCCGAGGTTAGTCCGTTCCGTCCAAAGTACCCCTAAGGACTAGGATCTCCTGCCGTTCCCACACATGACCTGCCCTCCTCTACGTGAGGACGAGTACTCACGGAACATCAGGATGAACCGCCAGCTAAGCATTACCACATTCATACTTTACAATTTCAATAGTCATCCATGAGTCGTTCCTCCCCGGAACGCTCGTTCAAAAATCACAATGTTTCCTCCATCTCATATACTCTTCATCATTTATTATCCATCATTTTACTTTCATCTTTATCATCAATGTTAAGACCATCAAATACCGAACGTTCAATTCTCACTAAGAACGAGGATGAACACTGTGGACGAGACCAAGAAGTCGCCCGTTCCAGATCAGAATAAGACCGAGAGAGTTACGATTAGGTTTAGGAATAAACCGAGTATTATCATATTCTATATGACGAACGTTACTCACTACGTAAATCAGTTGAATGAACTGACTCTCTTGAGTTCAAACCAATACTCAAAGAATAAATCGAGTATGGAGGCTCTAGGCCGAATCCAATGAATGTAGACACGTCAAGACGTTAACGAATCATATTTAGAGTAATTCACATACAGAAATCCAATGCCAGTAAATGACCGAACATGGTAAAGGAAAATTCTACTGAAGTTGGACGAACGCTATTTCACCAAGATTGATTATACAAGAAATGAGTACGAGCGCTTGGTATAAAACCGAGCACTACTCAATATGAGCGCTAGGTGTAAGACCGAGCACTAATAAACTTCTAATAAAAGGCTTAATAGATATATTAAGATACTATTGAAGTGGTGTTTACAAACAACAATAATATACAATTACATATATATATATATATATATATATATATATATATATATATATATATATATATATATATATATATTTTGAGTTTATCACAGTAGACTCAGGCACAACTATGCTTGGCCGAACGCTCAAGCATAGTATTACCACACAAGGGCGCTCGTCCTACACTAGGATTCTCTCCAAATGAAAGAATCCCATTTTAACTATGTTCACCAGAAAAACCGAACAGTCAATGACCGTTTAGTAACGAACGTACTTTATCATAGTAAAAATTTCGTACTCAGATCTCATTTATCTTCAACTCATGTCTTAATACATAATTTCATAACTTTATAAATTCATATTGTAATCAATTTTCATACCATTTATATCATCGTAAATAATCATGTTCCATGTAAACAAGCATATCAGCATTCCCACTTTATATACATTCAACCACTCAGCAACATGCATTCATTATCAACGAACGTACAAACAACATACAATTAAATTAGATAAGCTTCCCTTACCTCTGAAAGTGAACGAACGTTCTACAGACCGCAACTCGGTTTGCCAAACTAAGATTCCTTCTACCCTCAACGCTCAACTACTCTTTGAACCAAAATCAAACAACAGACCAAAAGGGTTCAGAATTAAACTAAGGACTCATGCAACCAGAACTTGGTTTGCATGTTCACAAGAACGAACGGCTAAAGGGAAGGAAACTTACCAGTTTCAGAACTCGAAACTGTTTGGTTCAAATTGAAGCTTGGGACGCCGAGACTGCTCCTACGGTGCCTGAACGGTGATCGAAGAGGAGAAAAGGCTAGTTTTGGTAGAGAGAAGGGAGAGTTTTTAGAGAGAAGGAGGAGAAATGGAAAGTTCAGAGTTTGGGAAGGAGGGTACATGCAGAGGAGAGTGGGACGGAAGTTTCAGAAACAATCATTTTCTTCCCACGTCCAAACGAGCGTCCGCTCTTCTGCCGACACCTGCCTTCCACTATCTGATTTCAGAATCCTAATTTCTGGACACTTGGCGTCCGCGTAGAGGGGTTTTGGGTGCGTTTTAATGAGGTCTGACATTAGGCATGAACCCTTTTTGGTAAAGGTGAAGTTTGACATCATGATCTTTGAAAATCCTTGTACATTCGCACTTCATGCATGGACATCGAATCCCTCCATCAAGGGCATAATATTGATATCTTCGGGCCGTCTCCATAAACTCTTCAACTCCGATCACAAAAGATTCCTTCAAACCTCTCCTTCCACTATAACAACGGTCGTACATCCATCCACGATGGTTGGGAAAATGGGCCATGTTCTATGACAAGCCAAACAAATAAAAACTTAGCCAAAACAGCAACACTCCATGTGACATAAGTAATAAACCTATTACTACTCAAGTCGAACATGGAAGGCAATTTGAACACTATTGTCTTAGGCATTCAATAAGGGCATGCAAAGAGAAGTCCTCAGTATTGAAATGCCTTAGACATCCTAAGGGGCTATGTATTAAAGTTGGAGAAGACAACTTATTACTATTGAAGTTCTCTTGTCTAGAGTACTTCCAAATATTTTATAGGTTCTAAGTGTTTATAATATTTTTACCCTTCTCATTGCATTGAGAATGTGTGTAGTACCATAGGATTTTAAATGACTACTTAACTTAATCAAGTTGTAGCCTAATAAATGATAGACAATATACATGAACATACAATATAGACATCAACATAATTTAGGCAATCAAATATCTATAAAAGCATGGATATATAATACATATTAACATCCTTTAGGCAATCAAATAGCTATAAAAGTATCTAGTGACAAACCAAATTTAGCGAAGAACCAGCTACACAATCACAATCAGCAAACCAATCCCTGGTGGGCTGCAGGTTTGATAACAAATTTCTGCAAGGAAATAAAATTGCAAGATGTTCAGCCATTTACCAAATGCCATACAGATTCAGAAATGGAAAAATTAAACTAGTGCAATAAGTAGAAAATTGGTGGTTTGAGATTCAAAATCACACAACAGCAGGTACAGATCAAAACTAAACACTTCAGGAAATTTGTTTGATGAAAACAAACATGTTAAAACTCAAATTTAAGCCAACCAAACTGCTACTCAAAATAACTTGTCTACTTCCCAAAATTGACTCAAAATTGGTGGTTTTGGAAGTTATTTTGTGCCTTAGCCATTCTGACACTTTGGTAATTATTTCAATAGTTTTAATGAATCAAAACACACTTGTTTGAACTATAATTAGGCACAAAACAGAACTGCCACTCAGATTCACTTTGGAAGTTCCGAATATGGCTCAAATATGATGGTTTGACATACTAAATTGCATACATGTCATTCTAACTTCATATCAATGGTTCTAACAACTTTAATACAACAATTTGGACTTGTTTAAACTTCCAAACATGACAGAATCACAGCAGAACGAAAAATGACATTTAATGACTCAATTATGCAAAATTTTGATGAACCACACATTAGGTATTTGAGGTTTATGGAATTCTTTGCTGTAGAATAATTTACTAGGTCCATTTCACTACTCTAGACATGTTATGATGTTCACATTAGTTAAAATAAGTGTACATTAGGTCTGGTTGCAAATTCTCACCTTTTAAGCACACTTTTTCGGTTCTAGTTACTCAAATTTTGAGTTTTGCCTCATTCTTTGCTTTTGAATAGTTTCCTACGTCCATTTCACTACTCTAGACATGTTAGGATGTTCACATTAGTTAAAATAAGTGTACATTAGGTCTAGGTGCAAATTCAAACCCTTATAAGCACACTTTTTAGGTTCAAACTACTCAAATTTTGAGTTGTACCTAATTCTTTGCTTTCCAATAGTTTCCTAGGTCCATTTCACTACTCTAGACATGTTAGGATGTTACTACTTTAATAGACTTTGCATTCTTTGCACTTTTTGTGTATTTTAGGTACTACTTTTAGGTTCTAAGTTGTCATATTTTGAGTTTTAGTAGTTTTTTGTAGTGTGAGTTCTAAATTTGCTACATTTTACCATTCTAAACTTGTTAGGATAGTTTCTTTCTAGTTTATTTTCCTAGTTTAGTGCAATTTGCAATTGTAGTACACCTTTTTTGAGGTTTGAGTAGTGATTTCTAGCTACTTCATATACTATTTTAGGTTTCAACTAGGCAAACTTTGAGATGTAGCTACTTCATATATTTTGACATGTTTCTTACCTTCCTTTAACAACTTTAAACCTATTAGGATGTGTAGAATACACACTCTTAGGTTACTTTAGAACAATTCCCATTTTCTCACCTATTTAGTACACTTTTTAGGTTTAAGTAGCCAAATTTTGAGATTTAGATTGTTTTTGTAGTGTAAGTTTTTAATTAGCTACGTTTTACCATTCTAAACTTGTTAAGACAACTTCTTATAAGTTCCTTAGGCTAATTTAGTGCAGTTTGCAAATTTTAACCATTCTAGTGCATTTTTAGTAGTCATTTTGAAGAAGAAAAAGTTGTATTGGGTGTCAATTTTCGTGCAGCAGTGATTTTGTGCTATTTGGCAGTTTAAACAAGTCCTAATTGTTGTTTTAAACTTGTTAGAACATTTAAATTGAAGCCAGATTCATCTATGTGCAATTTGCATATTCAAACTTCATTTTTTAGTGAAATTGGGAATTAAAAGGGTGAATTTGCTATACAGTTTGGTTTTGAACCCAATTAGAGTTCAAACAACTTTAAATTGATGAATTAAAGTTGCTGAAAGTATTATCAAAGTGTTGTTTTGATGAAGTTGGTATAAAATTCCATTTTGGTTGGAGCAAAACATGTTTTAGTTTTTCTTGCTTTCTTCATCTGTTGAAGAACCTTTCTTAGAATCCATTTGAGTGCATACTTCTATTGTACACCTATTTATAGTAGTTTTAAGCTTGTTGGCATGTTAAAATTGACCAATTCAAGTCAGATTTTGGTGCTGTCCAGTGACCATTTCTGGTGTAGTTTTTGATATGCTTTGGTGCTAATTTATGAGTGAAATTGTGGTGTTCTGAAGACTTTGAGGTGCAGTCTAGTTTTAAAAACCTTTTCCAACTAAGGTGGCATCTTAGGAAGTGGAGAAGGAGCAGAATTTGTCAATTCAAAGGGGCTATCCAGCAAGGAAAAATGTTGAAATTGGCAACTCGTATAGCCAAATTTTGAGTTCTAAATTGTTTTGGTAGTTAGGTTTGTTCATTAGATTTCATTCCATTAATTCAATAATCCAGAATTTAATTTGGGCAAACAAAATAATCAAACAATAGCTAGAAAGGGATTCAAAGCCCTTTCTTCACATGTTTGGGGTGAAGGATAAATCCAAGATAGTGCTAGTTGAAGACCCTATTAGTCAAGAGAAGAGGTTGTTAGAGAGAAGGAAGAATGCTAAGATGGAGAAAGCTGTAAAATCAATCTCATAAATCAGCTTGGAAGTAGATAGGCTTGCAGGGATGGTATGTGTTGTGGTTGCTAATGATCAGTGATTGGATTTGGATAGGTATCAACATTTGAGTGAATTATCAACAAAGGTAGAAGATTTGCAGAAACAAATGTGCTTAATTTGATTGAGTTATTGATGAATCAATTGCTTAAACAAAATGGTATAATGGTTGAAGGGGATGTGAAATTAAAGTTGAAGAAGAACAAAATTACTCTCACTCAGTTCTTACCCAAAATAAAGCTTAAACAGTCATTCCCCTTACAATGACTAAGAAAAACAGTTCAACATATATATATAATGAGGACTAAGAACAGATACACTATGAATATTTGATATATCAGTTGCGTTAAAAAACAAGGCTAAAAGAAACCCTTTTGAAAACTAAAGCAGAAGAAGATACAGTGATGTGTACAGTTTGGGTGTTGTACTTCTTGAGATGTTAACGGGGATGGAACCAAATGATAACAGTATTCCAGAGGGTGCCTACATTGTCACATGGGTTAGCAACGAAATCAGAGAGAAAAGAAGGGAATTTACATCTATCCTTGATTAGCAACTAGTATTGCAGAGTGGAAAAAAAACCTTAGATGCTTCAAGTTCTAGGAGTGGCTCTCCTCTGCGTGAATCCATCACCACAAACAAAGCCATGGTTCAGAATCCAAAAGCAGCGGTTCACTGTTCATGTTTTTCCTCTGTGTTCAGTTTTTTTCCTCTACAAATTAACACCCTTTAATCCTTTTCTCCCTCACTTCCTCATCCCTAAACTCACCCTTCCAATTAAAGGAACTGAACTATTGTACAAAGGCCTTACAGCAACTAAAATTGCTAACTTAGGTCCTAATACAATAAAGGCACGTTGGAAATAACTCAATTAGCAAAAAGACATTGGTTCTTAACAACTAAGCAACTGAAAATGGTCCTTACAGCAACTGGAACACTAGTCTGAACAATCTGACCACCAAGCATTTGGATTACGAACCTTATAGAAACACATGTATACTTTAAACACTTCACAACAACAACATAATAACTAGGCACTGGATTAAAGCATAATAATAAGTGAACTACTGAAAGTTCCTCTTATACCAAAACAAATCACCAAAACTTATTTCCTAGTCCATTGAATCTTATAAACTCAGTTTTGCTTTTGTGATGGAGTGATTTTTCTGCATTTTTGGCCATAACAAAGTTAGATTTCGAATGCTACCATTTCTATGATGTCTGACAGTTTGAGCAAGTCTAAAATGATGTTTAAAAGTTGCTAGCAGAGTTCAATTAGTGGTATAATGGTCTAAGTGCATAATAGTATACTAAACCCTCAATTTTCAGTCAAAATTGGGAAGTGGCAAGGTGTTTTTGAGTAACGGTTTGAATTTGAGCCAATTCAAAGTGTGAACAAGTTTCAAAACATTAATCCAAGTTGCAGCAGTGATTAGTTTTGAGCTACAATCACTGCTGTGACATTTCGTGTCTTAAACCACCAAATTGTGAGTCATTTTTGTGGCAAAAATTACCTAGACAACACTTTGAGACTAATTGTTTGTGGTTAAAGACTTTGATTGCAGGTCAAAGGCCTAGGAATCAACTTTAAAATTATAAAAGTAGCTTGCATAAGAAAATAGCTATTTAGGAAACTAAGGCTAATATGGGTGTTGCCATTCTGCACTAAGAGATAACCATTTTTTGTGCAATACTTTTACATTGATTGTAAGAAACTATTCAGAAACTTGATATGTGCATATTCTCATTCAATTCCCCCAAGAAATTAAATTCTCAAATCTGAATCATGCTTCTTTTGGTCTTATTATTTGTTTTTCATTGTGCTAAATTTCTTTGTAAGTTCATTTATGCTCTCTTCATACTTAGTTGCACCTTTTCTAGCTTAGTTCAGTTAGTTCAAAGTTCTTTGAGTCTTTTTTATTGTTAGCCAGTCATTTGAATTCCTAAAACTCAGAATTGGTGACGAGGTTGTGTTAATTTTCTGCATAATTGAATGTTGCAAAAGTGACATTTTGAATTAGTGTCCATTAGCATCTCAAACAAGTTTGTTTTGATATTTAAATCTTGTTGAAATGGTTAAGTTCAAAGTATAGCAACATTTGTAGAAGAATCAAAAGCTAGAGGTGCATAAGAGGAAATGATTTGGAAATTGAACCAGTTCTTCACTGAAACTAAAAATGCAAGGGAAGAAACACAAGACTGGAAGAATGAGGCTGCACAATTGAAGATGGAAGTTGTAGTCACTAAACTTGTTTTAGAAGATGCCGAAATAAAGCTCAAAGTAGCATTGAAAGAAGTAGAGGTAGCAAAAACAGTTGAGGCAAGTGCTGTTCAACATATCAGGGGAGGATTTTAAGTCCTTAGTTCATAGGGTTAAGGAGTCTGATAAATTAGCAGATATGAAATTGGATGCTGCCAAAGCAGAGGTGGAAGCTACAAAGGTGAGTGAAAATTAAGTTCTAAAAAGGTTAGAGGAAACCCAAGAGGAAATTGAGGATATGAAAAATTAAACACAGGAAGTCTTCAAAAGGGCTGAGATGGATGAAGCAGCAAACAGACCAGTGGAGAATGAGCTGACAAAGCAGCGTCAAAGAGGGCAAAAGAAATTAGTAAAAAAAAGTAGCAGAAGTTGCTTCTAAATTATTGGCTGAAACACAGATGGCAGCAGAATTATCTCATCCGCATTATAGGATTCAAAAGCAGAATTCACTACCAAAGGTGGAGATGAAAGAGTTAGAGAAAGGGAAGGTTTCAAATGAAGAGAAACATTTTTAATGTTGAGTTGATAGTGCAGCCACTAGTTTATGACAACCACAAAAGAAACAATTATAAGACTTCATTCAGTTTTATCGTACTTCCCAAAACAGCCCTATTTCATTTAATGAAACCCCTGTTAATCCTGATTTATCATGAACCGAACCCCTCCCTTACCTAATACACATGTTCATTAGTTAACACAGTGAAGGACATAGTAAGAATAATTTAGTTACTACGTTATCATGTTCATTTACAGCCTAACCAGATTCAATTTAACTTACTTCACTGCATACAATCATTCTTATTTAACTCTAAACACATGCCCATTCGTCAATAAATGAACATCAGACCTGCTTAACCACGCGAAACACAAACAATTTATAAAATATCCATAAACACAAAACACATTCCACACATATAGGCATGAACTGGGCAAACAATTTATTGAGGACGCGTTCTAAAACAAAGACCTTACCTCGCACTCTAGAATGATCGAAGGAAGACTGCGAGCTCTCAACACAACAACCAACCTTGGCTTCACCGGAACGACTTACACACGCCAACAACCACGGATCAGCACCCCTGCCGCCGCAACAGCCTGAAGCGCACACCACGAACCACCACCCCAACCGCAACACCGACAACGTTTCGAAGAAACCTAACCAAAGAAACAACCCCAACCACCCACTAAGGTTATGCTGTCAACGATATCGGCACACAATGCCAACGACCGCCAGTACGGATAAACGCCAAGGGAGAGGGAGATAAACGCGAAGGGAGAGGGCGAGAATGGAAGCAAAGGACGAGAGGGAAATTTCTAATTGGGGCACCAATAGGGATTCGAGTGGAACGAAATTAGAGACAAACTCCTCCAATACGCCCAAATGCTTAAGTCGGGCCACTTATCGACGGCCAAACACCCTCGCTAAATTAAATCACCACACACCTTCGGTAATGCTTTCCAAGGCCTTCGGTTATTCAGTTTTACCGACGACCGAAAGTCCTTCGATAATATTCCGCCGGTAATAAGCGCGATTCTTATAGTGACTAAATTTAACAGCATGAACTCAATTGATTCAAATTAGCACTTATAAGGACTCAATTGGGGATTCTCATAAGAAGGGGAACAAAATGGGAAAATCCCACCTAAATAATGACAACTAAAGGGTTTAAACATAGTTTTTAAGTTATTTTTCTTCCTCTCTTCATGAATGCATTGTTAAAGACGAAATGTTGTCGCTGCAAGTTTTGGAAACTTACTTGAATTGTTGAGGATAATTCTAATAGATTTATTGGATAAGACAAATGTGGTTGGAATAAAAGTTAATAGGAGTTGTGTGGTAAAGTGGTGTCCTGGCATGGTTATTTGTATTCTTATATGCTTAGATTTGTTACATGAACAATAAGGAAAAAAAAAATATTATTTTACAACCAAAATACATTGATAATGATATTTTTTATGAATTTATGACAAGTATTTGTTGATGAAATTTTATATCTGTCTTGTAAATAATTATCGAAAAAAAAATCTGTTAATAATTATTATATATTTTTCTGTTATAAAATCAAAATGAAAACACATATTTATCTTGTCTGAATTTGTTTTGGTTATGAAATTAATGCCAAATGATGAAAATAGTCGTTATCATATTCCTTTTATGCATTAATAGACTAAACAATAAGTCGCGCCATATCATATTGGAATAGGCTGAACAACAATATGTTACATCACAACGTTGTTGTATCGTAGGTTGCTGAACCACAAGCTGTACCAGAAACTACACTACAGGCTGCTTAGACTATATACCCCATGCTCCAATATCACAAGAACTGAGTATTGAGAAGCGATATTGTCTCCCTTGATTTCATCCGGAACACCAACCAGTTTTCACGCACCAGAAACTCATTTTGATTTTCTAAAATTTCTTTCAGTTCTATACAAGCATTATAGGTAATCCAGCAATTGTGGTAATCCAGCATTATAGGTAATCCAGCATTTCTAAAAGTCGTCGTTTTAATTTATAAACCCACTGTATTTTATATTATTTGAATTTTTCAAAATAGAATTAGTTAGACAATAACAGCATATTGAGTGTTACATACGTTTTGTTGATCATTTTTTAAACTCAAATCAATTCAAGCCAAAGAAATATTTTACATAGAAAATATTTAGAAATATCTTTTGTTACCTCAGTATTGTTTTTCCTTTGACTTTTAAATTAAAATGAGTAATTGACTTTCGTGTGAAATGCATGTTGACATTAGTATATATAATTGTGATGCGTGTAATGGTTATTTATGCTTTACATCATTAAAGATATAGATCATGAAGATTTCAAAGGAAAATTTATTCGTAAACCATAATAAATTAGTTCGTTGTGAGGAGTATAAGTAGGTAAGTATGTGTATACAAGTTGGACCATAATAAATTAGTTGGTTGTGAGGAGTATAAGTAGGTAAGTATGTGTATATAAGTTGGACCATAATAAATTAGTTGGTTGTGAGGAGTATAAGTAGGTAAGTATGTGTATATAAGTTGGATTATGGTGGCAACATTCTTCTCCATCTTCCACCATTTTCATTAGTTTGTTCATATATTACTTGCTTCTTCTTCGTCATGTCACTCGCTGGCAAACTCAGCATTGAAATTGGGGTTCATGGAAGTGCTGCAAAGTGGTTCAACCTATTGGCAACGCAACTCCACCATGTTCAAAACCTTACTGATCAAGTCCATGAAACAAAGCTACATCATGGTGAAGACTGGCATCACAATGAGTCCATCAAACAATGGACAAGTACCATAGGTAACTAAACTTCTATCTAAATTAATTAGCAAACCAAAATGGTAGATTATTTCAGTTTAAATGTTTTATAATAATAATTATTGTATTTCAGTTTAATAATAATAATTCTCTTTGTTTCAGTTTTAGTTTCTAGATTCTAGCCACACGTTCTTTTTAGTTCAAAGTAGTCATATTTGATATATGAACCAATAACAGGACATACCCTAAAACACACTATGACGAGGTTAATTTCTTAATGATTTTTGTTTCAACCTTAATAGTATTATTAAGATTAATCATTATATATGAAATATTTTGAACTTACAACACTATCACAATTTTGTGTTTAAAAGATGTTTCAAAGGATTAAGAAAACAAAATACATTTAAATTTGTTGTGTTTAAGAGATATTTCAAAGGGTTAAGAAAACCAAATACATCTAAATTCTTCTTAGTTTTAACTCCTAAGATATATAAAAGTAATTCTATAAAATTATAAAAGGATTTCATTTTGTTCTATAACTCTTACGTTTATTTATGTTATTGGTATTAATTACTTGTAAAAGCAGATGGTAAGGCTACAAAATATCACGAGAGTATTGAATCCACTGATGAAGACAACAAAACAATAACCTACAAGATCTTCGGGGAAGATTTGGAGCACAAATTTAAGGTTTTTAAGCTAATATTTCAAGCAATTCATAAAGATGAAGGTGGTGTCGTCATCAAATGGATCATTGAATATGAAACTAAAAGTGAGGAATTTGATCCTCCTTTTGGCTTCCTCGAATTCGTGTACAAAGGAAGCAGAGAAGTTGATGCCAATCTTATCAAAGCATAGCTCCAAAAGTTATGAAAAAAACAACAAATATGAAATATCAAATAATGGTGTTGGCTGAAAGGATGAAGGGACTGTATGTACAATAAATTCGTGTGCTGGTACTTTGTTTGTGTGGCATAAACATGAAGATGCATATTCATAATGCCTTTGGAGTGTAATATTACAGTATATGTTAGTGTTCCTGTCATGTTAAATATATTTTTAGTTTTTAAATTTTAATTTGAAATTAAAATTTAGTTTTGTTTAATATTTTAATATATTTTAGTTTCTATAAAGTTTCAAATAAATAGATATAAATCTTCTTAATATAAATGTATTAAACTTTTTATGTATTAAATATATTTTAGAATAACTTTTAAATTGTACATCGTTTTAATATATTTCAACTCAAATATCAACCTAAAATACTATTAAACAAATTTAAAAGATTAATATACCAAAAGCTAATATTTGAATACAAAAATATATAAAAATGAAAAAATTAATTTAATTTAATTTTAAAGATTAAAAACATACTTAATATATTGGAGGATCTCCTAGACGGCAGAGGCGGACGATAAACGAATGGTGATGAGGCCAGACGGCTACGTATGGTAAGCAAGCTCCCGGTCGATTAAGGTAAAGCATTGATTAATTAGTGATTGGGATGTGATTGGGCCTTGATTAAGGTCTCGCTAACCCAAAGCTCATAATCAAAACTATAAACGCAGGTCAAAGGTAAGAGGTAGGTAGATTCATTAATTGCGCATTTATTACAGTATTCAAATTACCGATCGGAATATTACTGACTTTAGCATCGGAGCACCTTTGGCAGGTACACCACCGATCGTTGGACAAAAGATTGGGAACCAAAGTACCGAACGGAGCTTGGAGGAAATTGTGAAGGACTTAGGTGACTCGACCATATACCAGAGCATTTTGGCATCCACCGTGGGGCCGAGTAACTTAGAAGACCCAATGACTACCCGGAAGTAGTGAAAATAATGAAAACGAGTTACCTTAACTTTTAGCATGCAGAAAGGCCTAGCAATTATAACAGCCTATTATTGAGATAAAGGGCTAGAGAAAGTGATAGTCACTTTTATATGTTTTATATTATAGTTTAAGGTGCATTTTTCTTGGAGAAACCTTTAACAACATATTTTAATTGATGTGCTTTATTAGCTAACCAATGCACGAGACATTCTCTTAGGATTAGTGAGCATAGTCAGTGGTCTTGTCTCCTTGATTCGATCCAACGTGATGGCAACCCCTTTAGGGACTTCTCATCCAAAAAAGTATCAACTTAACATTAAGACTAAGAAAGGAAAGTTGAATAAGGACTTTTAAACAAAATGATCTTTTCTTTCTAGGTCTTAAAATGTTGTCTTTAACTAAATACATTTACATTGTTTTGTAGGTCACCAATAAAGATTGGAAACCATGCCTATACACCTTAAAAGGCTAGCCAAGCAAAGGAGAGCAAAGGAGCCAAAAGAAGGTGCATTTTCATTGATTTCCGGATTGGATTTCTAAAGGGAAACAACTTTCGGATTCTACTGCACGCCCAGCGTCTGCAACTTCCGCCCAGCCAATTTGAACCAGCGTCACTTTTTAAAGAGCACGTTTTAAATGTTTTCCACATGAAACATGCAGCCCAGGCCGTGTAGCTTCTCCAACACAACTCTCTTATATTTTCAATAGCTTGCTAGGCACGTTCAAAGGCTTCTCTTACTCTATAAAAGAGAGGTCCTCTTCTTTGTAAAGGCAACTTGATTGATGTAAAGAAACGCTGTTGAATTGAACCCAGCCACTTTTTCTTTCGAGTTCAATAGCCTGTGCCACTTTAGCACAATCCTCCTCTAGCTGCCTTCAAACTCCCTCTTTAAAGGCCTTCTGAGCTGGAGAAACTTCACGCACACTTCTAATCCTTCACCAAATAATTCATCAAACACTGTGCGCTGTTTTCACCAATCATTTCTTCATTCCGCTGCCACCTTTTGGTTCTAGGAGCTGCCCAGTCTTGAAGATTGGAGCTGCTTCCATCACAACGCATGCTTCCATCAATGACCTTACTGCTGTTGAAGATGGTGTCGGTGGTCAACGCTGATGAAGATGATGCTGCCACTGTTGAAGATGATGGTATCGGAGGTGAAGATTGTGTCGGTGGTGGACGTTGATGAAGACGGTGAGCTCTTAGTTATGAGTTTGGAACAAGTGGTTGAGAGAAAGGCAAGAAAGAAAGAATTGCACGAACATCGTTGACTACTGGGTATCGGAGGATTAAGCTTATATCGAATTCAAAATATCAGCCTATCGTAACAACCATTATTGGATAATTTTCATTTTAACCATAATTGTTGATTAATGATGGAGGTTCTTATTAAAGTTTCCTGTATTGATTTTAAAAATAATATTCATCGTAATTTTATTATTTGTTTTCAGATACAAGAAATGGAACTATGTAGTACTTAAAGTGGACTAACCACTTCGAAAAGTGACCTAACCAAACTTTTTAAGGCAACAACTTTTTTTATTTTAAAATTATTTTTTCCAAATTCTCCACTTATTAAATATATATAAAAAGATTAGTTGTTACTAATAAAAAACATATCGTGGACAGCAAGGGTTGATAAACTATTATATATATATATATATATATATTAAATTCCTAAACTTCAGGGTAATGCATTACATCAGGAGAAAGATAATTGGCACATCAAACTTACTTTAAACAAGTAAGAAACAACGTAAAGGACGGCACGAATATATATTACGAACATGCATAGTCATGTTTAATTCCACACAAAGATAGGACTGTCTCATGAATTTATGGTTTATAAAATGACTTCATCTTAGTCCAACTCCATTATTTAATATTTTATTATTGTTTTGTTCGTAACTGTTGTAGCTATGCCTTGAGAAGATTGGCATCAACATCTCTGCTTCCTTTGTGCATGAATTCAAGGAAGCCAAAAGGAGGATCAACTTCCTCACTTGTAGTTTCATATTCAATGATCCATTTGATGATGTCACCACCTTCGTCTTTAGGAGTTCCTTCGAATATTACCTTAAAAACCTTAAACTTGTCATCGAAATCTTCACCGAACACCTTGTAGGTTATTCTTTTGTTTGCTTCATCAACTGATTCAATGCTCTCGTGATATGTTGTAACCTTACCATCTGTTGTTTTTATAAGCAATCAATACCACATCATAAATAGACATAGTTACAGAACAAACTAAACCCTTTGATAATTCTCTTAGCTTCAATGTTAATTTCTTTAATTAAAAAATCATTGAGAAACTAACCTTAATCATAGTGTCTTCACGTTATATCTTGTTTTTTAAGAGCATTTTTATTAGAAATTCACTAAAAACACATATCATTAAGATCTGAACTCAATCCGTATAAAATTAATATTATCTCCAATCTAATAATTTAAAATAATAAGTTTATAAGTTTTTCTTTTTATAAATATTTAACCTTTTCATATATATTTATAATAAATTACTTAAACTCAGGTTTTCAATATTATTAATATCGTTATGTGTCCTGCATATCTTGTTATTGGTATTGTTAGGAATTCAAACATAATTAAAAATCTTACATTAACCAAAAATGAATTATATATATATATATATATATATATATATATATATATATATATAAGTAAATGGTTCATTCATCGAAAATAATGATCTGATTTTTTATATAAATTTATTAATAATTTATTAGCGTCAAATTTTCCTTCTGTCTCCCTTGAAAAACCTCTTAGATATATTCATTATATTTATTAAGGATGTATACTCTTTAAAACTAAAAGAAGTTTTTTTGGCTAGAAAATAGAAACTAAACTACTTTCTAAATATCAAAAATTAAAACTGAAAGAAAGAGAATCATGAGGGCAAAACTCAAACAGTATATTAGTTATTATAGTTAGAACTCAGTTATACCTATGGTACAAGTCCAGTGTTTGATGGATTCATTGTGATGCCAGTCTTCACCATGGTGCAGCTTTGTTCCATGGACTCTTTCAGTGAGGTTTTGAACATGATGGAGTTGTGTTGCGAAGAGGTTGAACCACTTTTCAGCGGTTGCATGAACCCTAATTTCAGTGCTGATTTTACCAGAAAGTGGCATGATGTGATCAACCAAGAAAGAAGGAATATTAGAAACAAACAAGGGTGAGGGATGGGGAAGAAAGTTGCCACCATAAACCTGTTATATAGGAACTTAACTTACCTACTCCTAACAACTACTAATTAATTAAACCTTGGGTCCAAATATAAAACATGGAGAAGAGAGTTTTTTTAGGAAAAAAAATTATTCACAAGATTGATTTCGCATTGTCAGCCACATGTTTCCAGAATATTGACATTAAATGTCTATAATATATACTTTGTATTTTCCTTGTACTGAGTTCCAAATTATTTTTAGTGTTTTTTTTTTTCAATTTTAATTTGTTTAGAACAATTAGACTTTGATATACTATATTTGAGAAAAAATTATGTGGTGATTATCAATGTGAGCTCAATGTTTTATGTTCCGGTCGGGTTTGGAGCTCCCCTGCCAAAACATGGATAGACGTTGAAGACCAGACGGATGAATGGGGTTCGACAGACTCTAGACCGGGCAGGCTTTGCTCCATGGCGGCGGACGTTGGGATGGCAAACGTTGACGCGGACGGACGGTTCTTGTAGCGGACGGGCGTTGACGACTGGTCAGACGTAGCTCGCTCTCCCTCCTTCTCCATGCCGGATGGGAGCGTACCTATTAAAGGTGCTCTGACGCTCAAGTCACTAAAATGACCAAACGATTATAACAAATAATGCCAGTGGTGCATAATGTGCAGCGTGTGCAATCTGTCCAGAAATCATACCTGAAACTCTTATTTATACTGGTTGTAATGGCCTTTTACCTTTCGCCAACCTAATGACGGCTCAATCACGCCTTAATCTTCATTAGGGGCTTTAATGAGCTATTACTGTTTATAATCTAACCATGCGGTCGGCCTGGTGATTGGTTGGCCGGGATGGTCGATCGGGTGGTAAGTCGACCTGGGTGGTCGGCCGGGCGTTCGGCCTGACTGTGTGCAAGAGACCGTACGATAATCTGGAGACCGTATGGTACATTTTATATTTAAAATTGCAATGTATTCAAGTTAATTTTAATGTTTTACATTTTATAATGGTATTTGAGTTATAATTTTAAAGATTTATTTTCATTATTCCTTATTTTTTTAGAGATTTTTTTTTACCAACAATTAATGTTATATATCATGGAATATGACGATATGTAAGCATCTTATTAAAATAAGCATCATGCCATATTTGGTGGCACTATTGTCATAATAATTTTTTATTTATATATAAAAAGAAATGAACCTTTGTCATGCCAATTATATTAAAATCATTGTCTCATTTTCAGAATTCATTACTTATTTACTTCTTTATAGAAAATGTTAAAGATAGTAGTTATTTTAAATCCTAACACCCAACACAATATACTTACTGTGTGTTGTTACAGTAAGTTATCATACAATATACTTAACTAAAAACAATATGTATAATATTTGATCAATTAATTAATATCTTTTTCACATCAAATAATAAACAAAAATTTTGACTCATTTTTTCTAGTGCAAACTGAAGGCACTTTACGCCTTTGATTTTGGTTGATTATTTTTTATTCATGTAATGAATCACATTAATTAATGGGACATTTTTCTAATCCAAACTACAGACACTATAATTTTTTATTTAATTTACACTATAATTTTTTATTTAATTTCATATTTAGAGAATAAAAGCATAAGAAAATAAAATACACAACAAAATCTAAAAAGGTTAGAAATGCTCAAATTGACTTGTGTTGGACCATAAGTCTTAGTCAATTTGAGCATTTGTTATTCTTTTATACTTTGTTATATATTTTATTTTCTTATGATTTTTCAGTTTTTTTATAAATGTTATGCTTTCTTATTTGGTTTGTGTTTAATGTTTGTTATAAAAGTGTGTCCTGGTAACTTATATTATCTGATCTGATTTGGTTAGATAAGCTGCTAAAATCATATTCTTATAACCTTCCAACAACTATATCATATTTTAAGACACACTTTTAAACAAACATTACCATAGTGATATAAAAAGCCCAATTATTTGTGTGTGTCAGAGTTTTAATTTTCTACAAAGTAGTATTAGAGTTTTATGCTCTAATTACTGATAGAGAAAAAAAATAGAGTCAAACACTATGAGAGAAACACTATGAGAGAAACAATGAGTGTTTGAGTGTTTTGTGAGAGAGATGAAAAAGGTTGTCAACGGAATGAGTCTACTACATCTAACGAAAAAGAACAATTATGAAAATTGGTGGCTATAGATGAAGGCGTTGATGAGATCCCATGATATTTGAGATATGATGGAAGACAAGTACAATGAACTTGATGAAGACGAGCATCAAATGATGGCACATATGACTGCGTTTAAGAAATTACAAGCAAGAAATGAGTCAACATTGTATTCTCTCTATAATACAATAAATTGGTTAGGATTCACTAGTGGAAAAATCGGTTTTTATGATAAGTAAAAATGACCTCTTATGATAGGTAATTTGGCATCATAGTTCTGAGTATCGTAATAGGTCTGTGCATTTTATGACGTTTTATGATGTAGATTTTTTCACCTATCATAATATGTAGAATATATTATGACAAGTAATTTTTCACCTATCATAATATATACTTTTCAGAAATAAGCTTTTATTACATACATTGTTCACCTATCATAAAAACTTGTTTTGTAAAAAAAAATTCATTATTACATTTGACATATCCATTCACTTTACAATTAATTTCCTATATTATAATCTCATCAATCAATTTATAATGAATATAACATGAAATGAACATATTAAATTAAACTAACATAATGAAATTCATTTCAAACATTAAATTGTGTAATAATATTTAATACATAATTTGTACATCAAACCATATATTAAATCCAATTAGATTAACCTACACTACATTGTAGTCAAGTTTCTACAATTTACTAACACTTAAAATAAAAGAAGCCCACTTAGTTCTAATGTCTTCAATTTCTGGAGCTTCCATTGGAGATGAATCATTAAAGATCTACAAATAAAATAATTAAGTTAGAACAATTTTGTAATGAACAGTTAGATAAGTATTTAGTTAGTTTTTTAATACATTATTCCATGAATCAGTAATGTTTGTACAAATAATGGTGTGCATGTGCTTCATTACGTAATACCCACACTCATAGCTGCCCAATTGACGTTGACACTGTAAATTAAACACAAATAATCAAAATTCACTCAAACTAAGGACGTAGAAGATCATATTATACTATAGCTATAATCTTTGTACCATGTAGCTTTGATCAATTTTGGTAAACCAACAAGTCAATTCCTCATCAAAATAGCAAAATCATGTTATACAGAACAAAGATCAACTTCTCTTACATTAGGTGTCACTATTTGCATCTTCTTCCTAGATACATATGGAGTACCCCGCAATCTTGAATGAGCTTCCAAAGACCTTCATGATATCATTATAATCATATAGGAAGGAAACAAAATAGAAATGAAAACTTACGCCTCTAAAATATTTTTGATGGACAATGTGTTAGCTTTTGTTATGCAAGGAACATAAGAGAACTACAAGAGAACGATCCGGAACAATTACTAGCAATTGCCAATGACCCCTACAAGTGAAAATAATATTAATTAAAAATAAATTTTAAATTAATTACCAAGAATTCAAAATTTGTGTACTTACTTATGCAAGTAAGGTGCTAAATAAACCTCTTTACTAGCTTTTTCAATAGACCTCTTATGCAAGTAAGCTTGCATGTCAGTTCAGGAGGCATATCTATCTCAATAGTTTTATTCCCCATTGTCACTACCGCTATACCAAGTTGTTGTAGAGGAGACAATTGTGGTTGTGGAGTGATGACAAATTTATGAACACCGAAAAACGGTGCCAAAAACTTGTTTAACTCTCGACAAGTGTGACCGAATCGTATCAAGTAATAAACTCGGTAAGACCAAGTATCGTTCTCCCAAAGGACTCACGGCCTAGTTAGTTATATGATTTCTTGATTATTTAAGACTTGAGAACAAATTGTTATAAGTTTCAAATGCAAAAGACAAAAAATAAACATGTATGCATTTGATGCTCAATGGGAAAGAAGAAACAAGACACGTGAATTGAAATATGTGGATGAGTATGTTGTTGGGGCAATCAATTTCATCTTATCCACTCTCATATATTTTAGGAATTCATCATTATTTTCATCAATGTTAATGCCACTCTCTAAATTACCTTAAACCCGATATCTCGGCGAAGAAAGCCTAATCATAATCACTAGTTGCCTCCCTACCAATTAATCATGCATTATAGTGAACGGAAGCTTAACGACAACCAACCATCATATTCCTATGTCTAGGTTTATACTACTACTGTTGGGAGAGTTTCCCCGGATCTAGATTTTACCGTATGTGTCCATATCAATAAAACCAATAATCATGACATCGAATGAGTTAAACAATGCATGCTTTGAGCAAAGAGGAAAAACCCTAACTAATGATGAAAGAAAGCATGTATCATAAATATGATGTTTAAACACAAAATTCCATATATGAGAACTTCAAAAGATTTCATTGATTCCCCAACAACAATAAAAAGTTTAGTTCACCATATTCATGGTGAAACTAGATGAACAATAATGAAAGAATGGAAGAGATAGAAAAACCCTAGAAAGAGAAGAGGAGAGCCGTCACCATCTCCAATTCTACCCCCAAGGGGTGAAAAGTGTGTTTTGCGTCTTCTCCAGCCAAAGATACAAACCCTAGGAAGTCCTAAAGCTTATATACTATTCTAAAAATTACAAAAAAGTAGGCCCAAGCCCAAAATAATGGCTCTCAGCGGTAAAATACCGCTCAGCGATAAGTGCGTGTGTTGAATTCTTCCCCTCAGCTTCACTTTCACCCCTCAGCGGTGCCAACGAGTGTTAAGTAGTGCCGCTCAGCGGTAAAATGGTGCTGAGTGGTACTTGCGGCTTCTCTTCTTTTGCACTTTTTGAGTTCTTTTCTGATTCCATCTCTATCCTTCTTCACTTCTTTCATCAAATTCACCTTAAAACCTGCATAAAACATTGAAATCAAGCATAAACCTGTCCAACTCTCTTATTTCCAAAAATATAAACAAAAGCATGATTCCAAGCTAGTTTCTAAGTGTTAAAGGTTGCTTTTAGTATCAATTTTAAGCATGAAAATAACAATTTTTCAACTGTTATCATGGAGGTGTAACAACGTTTGTCTTCTTAGAAATGTCCTACATTTGACCACAAAATAAGTCTAAGAATATATGCATCCAAATACAAGAAATAAATAAGTAATTAAGGTAAGTATGAATAACAATACTTACTAAATTTGGCTTTGCCAATCTGGATGGCCAAATGACAAAATTCCCTGGTGCTTCTCCCATTGTTTCACTAGTGCAGAAAAGACCTTTAACGTCACCCTTTAGACGTTTGTCCCACTGTTTCACTACTTAAGAGGTCACTTTTTGACTCCATTTAGACATCTGATCTGCCACTCCGACTTCTAAATCCATTTAGACGTGTTATGGGGGGAACCGACGTCTAAATACGCAGCCCAAGAATTTAAAAAATCACTTTTTGACTTCATTTAGACGTCTGTTATGGGGGTAACCGACTTCTAAAACTCTTTAGACGTCTGTTATGGGGGAACCGACTTCTAAATGTCAGCACTAAAACACCGCGAACGCGAGATAACTGTTACGCGCACTTAGTGATCATCATCTTCGTCGCGTTTACTCTCTACGAGTTACACTTTTCAGGTTCGTTTTCTCACTTTTGCACCGTTTTAAATCAATTTTACTCCGATTACATCACTATTTAATGCATTATCTTTCATTTGAACCAATTAAAATGCGTTTTCGTTTGGTTTTGGTGTAGTTATTCTCGTGTCCTTGGGCGACGATTTCTTGCGTTTTGCTTTCCTCAAATTCCCTCCACTACGTTTTTAAAACCATCCAATAAAAAAATATACAATACATTCTCTTCAACTAAAATATAAAGTTGTAAACTCGAATCACCATGAGTCAGGAGCAACCTCAGAGACATCTGACCTGTATGGATCGGACGTCTATATAGACGTCTGACCTATAGTGTCCGACGTCTCATTAACGTCACCCATATAGACGTCGGACAAAGATTAGACTGAAAAAGCCCAAAATAACAGACGTCTAAAGTCCCTTTTGTACTAGTGTTTGAACCTCCTCACTAGGCACACGAACACGAGCAGAACAATCTTTAATATCTACAACCACCACTCGCAACATATCATCTTTAATAGTCTCATGGTGGATGGTGCTTCCCAAATTATATATTTTACCTAAGACACAAAAGTAGATGACAATTGTTTAGTACAATGGTTGACACTAATAAGAATAACTACAACATTAAACTTGGTAAATATTAAGAAGATTCAACAAAGCATACACAATTTATATCTTATAAACTGTAAGTAAAGAGGGATTCCCTACATGTATACTGATGTGTGATTAAGAAGATGTGATGAAGAAGAAGAAGAAGAGATGAAAATGATTTTCATCACATTGAGAATGTGATATTCTCCAGCTTGGTTCAATGTTAATACCTATTTCAAAGTTATTTGCATTGCTGTCTGGTCCTTTGTTTCACTAAAACTCAGTTTGGGGTGTGAGGTTGCTTATTTTCCTGCATAATGGTCTCTTAGGAGGTGATATTCTGATCTATGTTTTTTCTATTCCAATTCCCAGCTTAAAAAATCCAACTTCATAATATAAAGTTGTTGGAATTGATTAATTGACCTTAGAGCAACTTGTGTTCATTTTAACATCTCAAAACCCCATTCTACCAAATTCAAAGTCTCAATAAAATAATGCTTATTAATAAACTATATTTCTGAATTGGGTATATGCAATTCGAAAAGGCTGTAAAGGTTAGCATAGTGATGGAAAGAACTTCACTTCTGAAAAGACCACATGCATATACAATAACAGTAGCTCTAAGACGTGCTTAGTGAAGATATTTCAGCTCATTAAAATAACCCCTGTTTGATGACAACGACACAAGGCACACATCACCTTTTGTTGTAGCCGTCGTCGTCACAATAATCATCATTAACAATATCATTAGTTGCATTCATATAAGAGAAAATGGTACGTTGAAATAAGACACAGAGAGCTTTTGTATAGTGTTACTTATGACAAACACTTCTGCTAAAAAAGAAGAATATGATAAGCACGTGCTGAGCAATGTGTTTGGTTTGGAGTAAGTTTCAAGAGCACGCGTTGTGATGGAAGCAGCTCCAATCTTCAAGACTGAGCAGCTCCTAGAACCAGAAGGTGGCAGCGGAATGAAGAGATGATTGGTGAAAACACACGGTAGGTGTTTGATGAATTGTTTGGTGAAGGATTAGAAGTGTGCGTGAAGTTTCTCCAGCTCAGAAGGCCTTCAAAGAGGGAATGAAGCTAGAGGAGGATTGTGCTAAAGTGGCACAGGCTATTGAACTCGAAAGAAAAAGTGGCTGGATTCAATTCAACAGCGTTTCTTTACATCAATCAAGTTGCCTTTACAAAGAAGAGGACCTCTCTTTTATAGAGTAAGAGAAGCGTTTGAATGTGCCTAGCAAGCTACTGAAAATATAAGAGAGTTGTGCTGGAGAAGCTACACGGCCTGGGCTGCATGTTTCATGTGGAAAACATTTAAAACGTGCTCTTTAAAAGTGACGCTGGTTCAAATTGGCTGGGCAGAAGTTGTAGAGGTTGGGCGTGCAGTAGAATCCGGAAGTTGTTTCCCTTTAGAAATCCAATCCGGAAATCAATGAAAATGCATCTTCTTTTGGTTCCTTTGCTCTCCTTTGCTTGGCTAGCCTTTTAAGGTGTATAGGCATGGTTTCCAACCTTTATTGGTGACCTACAAAATAATGTAAATGTATTTAGTTAAAGACAACATTATTCTAAGACTTAGAAAGAAAAGATCCTTTTGTTTAAAAGTCCTTATTCAACTTCCCTTTCTTAGTCTTAGTGTTAAGTTGATACTTCTTTGGATGGGAAATTCCTAAAGGGGTTGTCATCACATTGGGTCGAATCAAGGAGACAGGACCACTGACTATGCTCACTAATCCTAAGAGAATGTCTTGTGCATTGGTTAGCTAACAAAGCACATCAATTAAAATATGTTGTTAAAGGGTTCTCCAAGAAAAATGCACCTTAAACTATAATATAAAACATATAAAAGTGACTCTCACTTTCTCTAGCCCTTTATCTCAATAATAGGCTGTTATAATTGGTAGGCCTTTCTGCATGCTAAAAGTTAAGGTAACTCGTTTTCATTTTTTTCACTACTTCCGGGTAGTCTAGATCAGTTCATTATCACACTTCAATCTATAAAATTGCAGTGACAGTGGTAGCATTTTAAATGTAAAGGTTGTATACATAGAGAAAATGAAGAAATAAATTGAATTTACCTAAGGCCACTAAATGCCCAGGGGGATCATCAACATACAACTAACAATCAATAGGGACATCAACATACAACTCACAATCAATAGGGACATCAACACCATCCCCTAATTCCTCAAGAAGAGGACAACTCCCCTAAGGCCACCAAATGCCCAGGGGGATCATCAACATACAACTAACAATCAATAGGGACATCAACATACAACTCACAATCAATAGGGACATCAACATACAACTCACAATCAATAGGGACATCAACACCATCCCTTAATTCCTCAGGAAGAGGACAACTCCCCTTTGTGCTAGCAACAATCGGGGGAGCCCCCTTTGGTGGACCTTGAATAGCCAATCCTAAAGATGTTATCTCAGATTTGATTTCTGACAATAACTCATCTCTCAATTCTGGGAATAACTCTTTCTTAAACTCATTTCGTAGAACCTTCTTATCGGATTCAGTAAGTTGTGCTAAAGTAACCCTTTGAGTAGTACCACCAAAGAATTGTTTGATGCCTACCCCTCCTCCAACACCACGGACATATCCTGGCTTCTTAGGACGTCCAATGGCAGTAGCTAATATGTCATCTCTGCCTTGTTGAGTGAATGAACCTTGAGAGCTTTTTTCCACTAAGTCATCCTGAAAAAATAAATTATTTTATTCCACCTATTATAGAATACATGACAAAAAATATACATATTAAAATTAAAATTAGACTCTGAATGAGTTACTAACAATCCTCTCCATGCCATGTCCATTTTAGTCCATAACGAAATCCACATCTTCTGCTTCAGTTTCAGACACATGTGCTATTGGAACTTCTACTAATTCACCATGCCATGTCCATTTGGTGTAAGTCTTTAGGATCCCATCACACAAAACATGCTCTCGTATTATTGCAATGAGTAGTCTTCGCTCATTCAAGCAATTAACACATGGACAATGAAATCTTCCATTATTATCTGGAACATTCCTCGTAGCAAATTCAATAAATTGTTCTACTCCTCTCTCGTATTCTTCGCTTGTTTGTTTAGAATTTATCCAACTTCGGTCCATATTAATGTTTTGTGGCAATGAACTGAAACCAACAAAGAGGTGACACTTTAACGTTCAACGTCAACCTTTATAGAAAACTACAAGGCAACAACACAAGTAGGTGATGCCACTTCAACACTAAAAAGCTTATTTAATAATTTTATGCAAAGCTTTAAGGCTTCCTACAAAACAAGTAGGTGGTGCCACTTCAACACTAAAACGAAACTTAGGAATATCTAGTATTTCTACTGTGTTCCTAATAGTGAGAAATTAAAGAAAAATGATATGTAGCTTTAAGGCTTCCTAATGTGTTCCTAGTATTTCTACTGTTTTCCTAAAAGTTTGGTAAATTTATTATCGTCGAGTTATAAAAATGATTTCAATTTATGAAAAAGTATTTGAAGATCAACAATGTTCTAATTTCGTTCAAGAACAACTAAATAAACAATTAAATAAAGATAATGCATGATGAGCATAACAATGTACTAAGTGGATCTTAAAAATATTTATAATTTAAAACAACTAAAGAATATGTATGAAAAAAATAAGAAGATATATTTAATGATAGAAAATTTTCTGATCACACTAAAATTAAATGAATGTGACGTAATTTTACAGCTTAAAAAGATTATAAAAAAACTAAAATTTATAAGAATAAATAATTTATACAAAAATTAAATATGCTTTAAATTTTTAAACTGGACATGAAATTAAAATTTATATATGTTGTAAATTTAAAAATAAAAAAACATAATAATTTTAACTTAAAAGTTTGTAAAACAAATTAAATTGCAACGTAATTGATCATTAAAAAAAGATCTCATGTTATTATGGTTAATATGATATTAGAATTTATGAATTAAATTGCAATAATTTACCTGTTACAGTGTTCACAATATATAGGACAAGATGAGAGTAGGGGGCCAGGTAAAGTTTCAAAAGGTTCAACCTTCAAAAAAGAAATTCAAAAGAAAAAAGGGTTACAATGTTATCAGAAGGTGCATTAAATTTGTCCCTCCCATAAATAGGAAGTGTGTAGAGCCATAGCCTATGGTCACCAAGTCCAAAACTGAACTAAAACCATATTAGATGAATACAAAAATAGTGAGAAAACAACAAAAGTGAATAGCAGTAGTACATTGAGAAGGGTAACTTCTAGAAAACGTAAGTCTTTTGTTTTTATTTGTAATATACAAATGACAATGTTTATGTAAATTTTGATATTATAATTTTTTACTTTAAATATAAATATTATTATAAAAACTTGAAAGAAATGAGATTTTATAAAGTAGTGATAAACGGAATTAAAAGTTTAAAGAGTATAGAAAAGGACAGAATCAAAGGTCTTAGCTGCAAATGTTGTTACAGGAAACAAGATTCTTTGGTGTAGCAATTATCATGAAACTTTAACAGAACACAGTTACCACTTCCTTCCTTAGGAACTTTACCATAATAGAAGGCACGCATCACACTCTGATGCGATAACAGTTCAACCCTTTTTATGCAGTAAAATGAGTAACTCAACCAACCAGATTTTAGTGCACAGATTCAAATGACCTTTGGACACTGAAATGTATCCATATACAGCATTTAAAACTTGTTGAAAGCACTGGAATTAAAAAGGAAGTTCAGTAATGATCTAGATACTGAAACAGAATTAAAAATAAAAAATGGACCAAGCAAAGCAATGCAGTCCTATACCAGATGTTATATCAGATTCTAATGCATATGCATCATTGTTGTGATTACTTTATACACAATTATTGGATTTTGGCTCAAGTGTCATCATCATCCAGTGGAATAGCATGTTTCTTCACAATTTACATATATCTACAGCTCAAAAAGAGATATTTTTCCTGGGCAGAAGAAGAAAGTCATGAAGAGTAGTTGTAAATTATAATATCTACTTTAAATCAATGTCAGCCATATAAAAAGTGAGGTATGTATTAAATATAGAGCATTGAAGTAATCTCCTTTATATATGTAGATAAGTATCTTCTCAAAAAGGCTATTAGGTTCGATTTTCTTTAATTCAGTTTGATTAATTCTTTTGACCTTAATTTTCAGTAAAATGGACTAATTCCTGGCATGAATTAGTTCTTGATGTTTCATTTCAAGGTATTGATAGTAAACTACATCAGAAGTTAGCTTTTCTCTCCAGTAGAAAATAAACAATTGTTATCTGAAAAAAGTAAATTAATTGTCAAATTTTGAAAAGTAAGCTTTGGTACAGGTTCCCACCCACTTAAGCAAGTGCTTAGTTTGCTGTTAGAAGTTTCAAATTATGTTTTCAACATAAAAGAATAATTTACAACCATATTTGAGAGGTAAGAATCTTCAAGAAGGTCATGACAAGTAATTAGGGAATATCAGCCGACAACTATACAAAAGGAATTGAGAGTGAAAATGTGAAAGGATTATAAATGAGATAAATTACAGCTTCACATAATGTGCAGAAAAGAAAATGAAGCATTTGGTGTGCCAAACTTCCACGGGTTGGAAGAGAGTGGGAGTAGTAAAATCTCTTTTCCACTAAATAAAGCATCAAAATGTCATTTACTTCAAAGAAGGTTATACAAATTTATACAAAGTGAAGAGAAGTACCTGCGAGAGATCACTTGGAAGAAAACCCAATCATGTGAAGCCCTAGAAATGTGCGACTTGCACTCTTCCCTCGCAGTCTCGTCCCTGTCCTCTAAGCAGTTGAGATCGATGACCATAAGCTCACAATCCTCGGCGGCCACCAGGAGACGGCGTGGAGGCGTGCTGATGGCATGGATGCTCTGACTAGTGTGCGCGGCGTGGAGGCTTCGAGACGTTTAGGGCTTCGAGACGGCGTGGAGCGCGGTGTGTTCTGTGCTCTAGGATGAGACCAAAATATGCTCTGGGATGAGACCAAGATTGAGATTGGAAGAAACGAAATGGTGAAGTGCTCTATTGTGGAAGAAACGAAATGGTAAATAAACGCTTTGCGGGTCGAGCACTGGTTTGCAAGAATGAAAGGAGTTTTGCGCCTATTATGATATGTGTTTCAATATCTGTCATAATATGTTTTTCTCATAATTTCAATTTTGTCACCCTACTCAACTATTATGATAGGGTGGCCTTTTACCTATCATAATATATGTATCTTTTACTACGAAAATGTCACCGCTACACCTATTATGATAGGTTTCTTATAATATATCATAATATATCTTAATTTTATTACAAAATTGCCACCAGTCAATGTATTATGATAGGTGGATTTCACCTATCATAGTATCCCGTCATGGATTCCTATTTTTCCTCTAGTGATTAGAAAAAATAGCGAATGGCACATCAATAAAGGAAGCCTGGGAGAAATTAGACGTTGTGTATAAATGTGACAACTGTAACAAGTCCGAAAACAAGGTCTTAGAGAGGAGTTTGAATAGATGAAGATTGGGCCCAAAGAGCGGGTAACTGTACATAACTCAGGTGGAGAAAGTGACCAACCAACTCGGCAGGAATGGAGATCAAATGCTACCTAACCGAGTTGCAAAAAAAAATATTGAGATCACTCACAAAAGATTTTAAGGGTATCATTGGTAATGTATAAAATTCGTCGGTAATTGTCGTTTACCGACGGCTTACCGATGGTCAAAATGTCATCGGTAAAATCATTGTCGGTAACCTTTACCGACGGCCTTTTCAACTGTCGGTAATTACCAAAGGCTTTTGGCTTTCGGTAAATTCGTCGGTAATTATCGAAGGCTTGTGGCCTTCGGGAAATTCGTCGATAATTACTACGATCTGGTTCATCTTCTTCGTCTTCCTTCCTACCTCCGTGTCATATTTTTTTTCGTTTTCACGAACTCCGCCACCAAAAAAGCATCACGCCAATAACAAACTCATTTCCAAACAATCAAACAACCAATTTATTTTCAATAGTTAAAATCATAGAGAATCATAGAGAGTTTCTCTGCAATTCTCATATTTGTAAGAGAAAGAAGATGTTATTAGGATCGGTGATGTTCCTGATCGCACAGATCAACTTTGCAATGGCTCGCCAGAAAAGTTGAGCTCACCGAAAAAGTTGAGCTTGTCGGAAAGACTGAAAAGTGGACAATGGTGGGTTGCAACAGTGGCGAGCCCGTGATGGTGAAGAGCAACGGTGATGAGACTACGTGACTGTAAGCAAAAATTAGAAGGAGAAATAAGTAGTGGTGGCAAGAAGTTCCGGTGACCAAACATTGGAGGATGGCACTGCCGGTGGGAAGAAGTTGTACACGATGATGTTCCTGTTCTTTTTACCGACGGCCACAAGTCTTTGGTAAATCTGTCGGTAACGTCGCTAAGTGAAATAAGGGGTGGGAAAATTCCCGCTCTTTTTACCGACAACCAAAAGCCTTCGATAAATCCGTCGGTAACGATGTTAAGTGGAAAAAGAGCGGGAAAATTCCCGCTCTTTTTACCGACGGCCCAAAGCCTTCGGTAAATTCGTCGGTAAGTGATATACACATTAATGACGGCCAAAAGCCTTCGGCAAATCCGTTGGTAATGTTCATTTCACTTACCGACAGATTTACTGAAGGCTTTGGGCCGTCGATAAAAAAATAAAAAAACCCTTCGATAAATCCGTCGGAAATTAAAATATATTGATGGATATATATTCGTCGGTAAAAATCCCTCGATAATATGAATTTCTCAGTTCTCACAATGAATGAACTTGCTAAGTCATTAGAAGCCCTCAAACAAAGGAGAAAGAGTTAGGATAAACGAATTGAACCTCTCAAAACACTATAGGCACAGTTTGAGTCAAATGAAACTCATAATACTCAAAGCCGAGGTCGTAGAGATAGAGCTCAAGGACGAGGTGGACATGGTCGAGGAAAAAGGGAAAGGTTGAGGAGATCGTTCAAGAGTGGAATGTTTTAAGTGTGGCAAGCACAATCATTTTTTAAAGGAGTGCAGATCGAGGATGCGCCACAATTGTGGTAAGCCTAGTCAACTTACTAAATTTTGTTCAACTAAGAAGAAAAGTGAGAGAAATCTTCTTATAGAAGAAGAAGATGATGAAGAAGAAGAGATGGAGATTCTATGGTCATCATAGATCTTAGAGTCGAAGGTGGAGAACTCGAATGTTGGACCATGCTTGGAATCAAAAGCTGAGGAGATTTCTTCCAACTCGGTCGGTATGGTATCTAGATATTGGAGCTAGCAACTATATGTGTGAAGATGAGAACTTCTTTGATGAACTCAACAAGCTGGAGGTCGATTTTATGTCTTTTGGAGATGACTTGAAGGTAGTCATGAAAGTGCGTTGAACAATCCGACATGTGTAGAAGGGTGGACGAGTTTGAGAGCATATGAACATTTACTATGCTCCTGACCTAAAGAGCAATATTTTAAGCATACGTTAGATAGTTGAAAAAGGTAACTTAGTTTTTATGAAGGACCACGTATTGTATTTAAAGGATAAGCATGGTCATCTAGTAGCTTAAGTAAAAGCGAAGAAAAACCGATTGTATGAACTAGGGATGAAGATTTTACAAAAATGGGGCTTGAAACAAGATATGACTAGCAAGAGCTCAGATGACTCCACTGATGAGGTACATGTAGTATGTTTGTTAACAGGTGCAAAAGATGTTGATAAGAACCCAAATATGAGAAGCTCAGATACTGAGATAATTAAAAATATGTTGAGTAAAATTTTGGACAAGATAAAGAAGTCCGCCAAAGATGTTTAGAGGTCAGCTAAGATTGTTGATAATAAGTCACCTAGGGTGAGAAACGAGTTGGTCAAGATTATTGAAAAGTTAGCAATAACAAAGAAAAATTTGGCCAAAGCAGTAGAGAGGTCAACCAAGGTAAAAGACAGGAAGGCCATAAGAAAAAAGAAGAACTCGAATTGATTGAAAGAAGTAAACCCAATGTGGGATAAGGCATATGGAAAGCCGAATAAAGGATGTGAATGTAAGTTTATGGGAGAGTTTTGTTGGGATAAATTTAAATTTTAAGGATTTATCAGTAATTTTGTTTGAGTCTTATTTTATTAGTTAGGGTCTAGTATTATTTAATTTGATTTTGGTAAAGATAAAATAGGGATTGGTAATTTTGATTTTCCATTAATTTATGTGTAGTATTATTTTAAGTTGTTGATATAAGGTAGAGATAAATTAAGTAGTAGTTTTTATTTTGAGTCACTTATATTTTGGTTTTAGTTTTTATTATTTGTACATGGCTCAAGACCCTATTTGCACCTATTTATAGATTTTCAAGGTTCAATGACACCATAGCGAATATAAAGAGTTCAATTATTTGTTTGTGCCATGACTTTAATTTTCTACAAGTTATTTGTCTGTGCCATGGTTTTAATTTTGTACCAGTTAATTGTCTGTGCCATGGTTTTAATTTTCTACATGTTATGTGGTTATTGTGGATTTTATTAATGCTCGTGTTAATGAACTACTTCGTATTTTAGGTTTAGCTTTGGAAAGAACATTTTGAGGATTTTTTGCTATTTTGAAATACAAAGTGCAAAAATTTCTACAAAACATCTTAAGGATCCTAGTAATTGAGAAACGTTTTCTTATCTTAAAGATAAGTGATAAATATCACAAAAACTTAATTTAGCAATAAATGTTTTGAAAGATAAGTGATGAATAAGTTTGGTGAAGGCGTTAGCAAGTTAGACAATAAAAGAAATAGGAAGAAGACATATTAAACCTTATTGGATTTGTTCTCAAATAATATGACAGTCAATCTCAATGTGTTTGGTGCGTTCATGAAACACAAGATTATGAGTTAGGTATATAGCTAACTGATTGTCACAATATAAAACAATAAGATCCAATGAAACATGAAAGTTGTGTAAAAGATAATGTAACCATTAGATTTCACAAGCAAAACTAACCAAAGCTCTATACTCAGTTTTAGAGGAAGAACGATAAATGGTAGTTTGCTTCTTTCATTTCCAAGAGATCAACGAAGAGCCAAGAAAAACACACAACCCAGAGATAGAACATCGAGTATCCAAGGAGTAAGCCTACTCAGAGTCAGCAAAGAAATTCTAAGGTAGGAAAGAATAACCTTTGAGCAGAAGATCCTTTTAAGTAATGGAGAACTCTGATCACAACCATGTAATGAGTATCAAGAGGTTTGGACATAAACTTGTTGAGTTGTTATACAAAATACGTAACCTATACAGTCGAGTGATAATGAGATATATAAGAGTTTACAAATTAACCACCTGTAACCAACAACATCGAAAAATGTTTTTTTTGTCCGCAATGTTAGGTGTCAATGTTTGTTAATGGGGAGAGTTGAACCCACAACCTCTCATACCCTACCTTCTAAACATATCAAACCAACCTTATATCACCCAAGTGTTAGTGAGGGACTTGAACCCACAAATGTTACCAAAAAAGGGTTGTTTATACGTAGCTTGAAGTTTCACCTAAGGAATGGAGAGGGTATGAGCGGGTTTACAACCAAGAAAACTAATGTCATCAAGGAGCTCAAGAGTATATTTGCATTGATTCATATGAATTCTAGATTCAGATCTTACAATTTCGATCCCCAAAAAATATCGTAAAGAACCAAGGTCTTTGTTTTTGAATTTCGTATCCAAAACATTCTGGATAAATTAATCTCTTCCTAATCATCACTGGCTAAGACAATGTCATCAACTTAAACTAAAAAATCAGTAAAATAAGTGGATGTAGACTTCAAAAGCAAGGCAAGATCAACAAAAGATTGTTTGTAATTAAGAGATAAAAGTGTGACAAATAGGATGTTATGTCACTACCGCTAACTTGTTTAGGCTATTAAAAGATGTGTGCAACTAACAGACTTTAGAGGAACCAAGAGGAAGTTGTTAACAACAAGCCTTTTCTTGGTAAACACTTTGTAATATTAGTACTTCTTATGTAAAAATTTGAGTAGTACATCCACTATTAGTCACTATCTGAGTAGCGAATAAATCAGTAATCATAAGACCTGGTATAAAATAGGTTGAGTGACATTATTCCCCTCACATACCTTAGAATTCATTTTAGTACCTTCCAATAAGAATACCTCGACTTACCAACTTATTATCCCAATGCTTAACATTAAATTTGGTTTTGTATTTGTGAGATACCTAAAAGTTCCAATTAGACTTCAGTGCTTGCCTACATCACATTTTTCTCCTTCTCTATACTTAGATAATTTTGTACCAAGTTCCAATAGGGTGGAAACTAGGTTACAATTCTTCATTTTATATTTCTTCAAAATATCAATGGCATACCTTTCCTGGGACACGAAGATACCTTCATTTCCTTGAACAACTTCTAGACTGAGAAAGTACTTCATAACACCTAGATAAGTAATCACGAACTTCTTTCTCATCACTTCTTTAAACTCCTCCGTCAACTTGATAATGTTCCCCATGAAGATAAGATAATCAATATATAAGCTTAAAAACATTCTTGAAAGCAAATCTTTTCGTTACAAAAAGACCAACAAAACCTAAGTTTCCCTACTAATGTAGTAAAGGGCTAACCTCAAGATCAATCCAAGGTCTCAGTCCTTGTTAAGTTTGAAATGTAGAGTTGAATCCTAATAGTTACTCACTATTAAAGCAAGGTGGGGAATTAATGAAAAACGAATTTAAAAAAAATATAAACTAACTATTAATGCAAATGTATGATTCTAGCTAAACTAATTCTAAACTATGCATTTTAATTAATATATAATGATTGATCGAGGTCGTACCCGAATCAAATTAATATGCAATTAAGTGCAGTATAAACTAGGAAGTGACTCCTAGGTCATCTCTCAAGGGCCAAACTTTGGTTCAGGCAATAGGTCAAACACAAGGTGGGGGTGGTTTATGGACAGTTTTTGTGACTTGAATTTAACTAAATTAAAACGAATTCAACACAGATTGATAGCTGGATCAATTGCAATGCTTTCTATCCTTGATTAACAACAAATCAAACTAATATTACTCTTAATCCAACACGAATTACCCAACTTAGCGAAGGATAACTCGGTCTTCAAAATTGCGAACTAAGCGAATGCAACACACCTATTCAATTGATTCTATACAACAAATTAATCAACTAAGCAAAGATTAATCACCAATTAGGAAACTAAGCGTATACCTAATTGCAAGCACAAAACAAACTTCATACAACGCAAAGTAAGATAGCAAAATACAATCATAATTCAAAAATCTCAAGTAAGCAATGCAATATCCCCAATTATTATTCCACACAGATTCAACCTACCATTAATACGAAATTAAACACAGAAAAATAAACTTCAAACATTAAACACGAAACAGAGACTAAATTTGGAACAAATTTGCACAAGTAAATGGGGAAAACGAAACTGAACTATAAAAAAAATTGAGTGTAGTGAACAGAAATGAAAGTGTAACCTGGAACGAAAATTGAATGCTAAAAATTTGTACGAAATAGAAATGCTAATGCACAAATGAAATTAAAATCGCAAAATGAAGAACACAACAGAAAACGAATTGAAATTGCAATTGAAAACGTAAATGATTCATTACAAGGAAAGGGAAAGAGAACAAAACCTAAACCTCCAAAGCGGGAGGAGTGGAAAACGTCCCAAGCACCAAAACCTAAAGGAAAAACGAAAATGACGGAGAGGAGAGCTTCTAAAATCTGATTTGGGGTTTTAAAACCCCTAAAGACGAAAATGCCCTCAATATGGGCTTCTTACAAAATGTAACCTCAAATTGGGCTCAAAGGTGCAAATCTGTCCAAATCTAAAATAGTTAAAATTACAAAACGAAATTAAATAATGTGGCAACCGTCTTGAAGTCCCAAAATATGTTTCCAAAATTGTCCTACAAATAATAATTAGAATAATTAAGTCCAAATAAATTAAATTAATTAAAATAAGAATTATTAGTGAATTTAAACACAAATAATGAACATGAAACAATAATGGAGAATTAAATATAGTTCATTAATTGAATTCGGTGTGGAAAAGGGAATTAATGAAAAACAAATTTAAAAAAAAATAGAAACTAACTATTAATGCAAATGTATGATTCTAGCTAAACTAATTATAAACGATGCATTTTAATTAATATATAATGATGCATGCAATGAATGAATAGAAATGATGTAAATTCAATGAATATAAATGCTGGAGATGAAATTTCTTGTGCAAGAAATCAAAATATCAATCAGAAACATAAAATTGGCCATGAATACTAAATTGGAAATGCATAATTTCATTGAACTGATAACAACACTACAAAATACTTGAATCACCAGAGAAATGTTCACGGTCTGTCACCCCCGTGAGACCCTTAGCGAAATTCAAAAGCAACGAACAATGTCTCTATACTATTAAAACTCTAAAACCTAATTACTAAGAACTTGAATCGAAAGAAACTTGAAACAAAATCTAACTAACTCTCTCTCGCATAGTCCGACAATCTCGATGTTCTATTCTACACTTTCTAACACCCACTTCATAGTTCTACACTTTAGACTCTAGATTATCAACCTTCAATGTTTGACCAAAAATAGGTTTCACTAGGGCATACCTTCGAATAAGAGAAAATTGAAAAGGATGTTAAGGAAAAAATGTTTATGCTCCTAAACACTCTCATGTTTGAAGTTTAACCAAATAACATTAAACAAAATAATAATTTAGAAATAACATAAGAAAAAACATGAGACTTAGAACCAAAATCCACAACACAGAAAATCGTAGGAAAACACTTAGGATTTTAGGAAACAGAAAAACAAAAAAAGTCAAAACACCCAGATGCAAAGGACTGATAAGTCAAAAGCGTATAAGAGAGTTGAAGCTAAATGTGTAAAGCTTATCATACCCAAAAGGTGTTCAATTGAACTCTCAGGAAAACGAAACAGTGGCTAAGATGATGCTTTTGACAAAAACACTCTACAAGAACGAAACATATCAAAGAAATACAAACAATGTTAAATGCTATAAAGAGAAAAATCACAAAAAACATTTACTCAATCTAAACGATACCATCAACTAAACTATTACTTCGTCTAATGATGAAGTCTTTACTCAACACTTGACATCTTTAGAAGAAAAGCATGATTGTTAAACGCTACCTCAACGGTAGGAAATCAAAAAACACTTTGTTGTTCTGAGCAATCATTAAATGACATTAAATGTCCAATGTTCAAAAGATACAATATATATAGTGATAAGAGAAAAGACATATTTGCTGCATGCACAATTTATTCACCCATCCCTTGATCCATAAGCATGAGCCATCGAGCTCTTCTTTGCATTTGACGAGAATCATCTTCTTTGTCTCAAACCCTAACATAAGGGTGTTATTCATTTGGAATGAACCTTGCTCGAGCCTTACCGATATAGAACAACATGCCTAGATAGAAATAAGCCTAAGAAGTAAACAAAAATAATTAAGAAATGGAATTAAAAAACTAAATAGCCAAAAGTGATTAAATCTCAAGACAAGTTTCGTCAAATGACCATATTATGAAATCTCAGGATATGCATCGTCAAAATGGCTATATCATCAAGGTGTATAAATAGAAGATCAATAGAAGAAAAAGATGATGATGAGAAAAATGAGAGAAGAATATGAAGGAATAACATCATTAAAATTGAGTAACGAAATCTCTTTTATCTATTAATGTAAAATTCCTCTAACCAAGGACATAGAGAAAGAGAAGTGCTCAAGAAAATAAATGCTCTCAAGCTTCATCAAAACATTCACTTGAAGAAAGAAGAGAGAGTAATAGAGTGAAACACTAAGAAATTCTGTCAAGCTTAATTGTAATATTCATTTACTATTGTAAGAAGAAAGAAGAGAGAAAAAGAGAGAAGTCAAGCCACACTCTAGAGCTTCATTGTATCATTTACTTACTTTTGTAAGATGAGAGAAAAGAGTGAGGAGAGAAACACCTGCGAGTATTTAGACTGCATTGTATTGTACTCACATTCTCTCTCCGAGAGAAATAGTCTAATTACTTGTAAACAATCCTTGATTGAAATTCTGGAGAGAATCAAAACACTTGTAACTTAAATATGGAGAGTTAAGGAAATCTAGGCAATGTATCAGAAGATACCATAATTGTCTAGTACCAGGAGTGGTGTGAATACTAAACTTGTCTAGGGTAACTGAAGGTTATTCACTAACTAGGGATACCATCAGTGGTGAAGAATACTACACAACCAAGAGTGGGTAAAACTCAACTAGGCAGTGTATCGGTGGATAACATAAGTGCTTAGGGATACTAAGAGTGGGGCAAATATGCATCCAATCTAGGGTAACTGAAAAGTACTCGTTGACTAAGGAAACGAGGAGTGGTGAGAATACTCAACTGGTCTAGGGTAACTTGAGGTTATTTGCAGATCAGGGATACTAGGAGTGGTAAAGAATGTTTCACAACCAAGAGTGGGTTAAACTCAACTAGACAATATATCAAAGTGATACTAAAAGCGTCTAGGGATACTAGGAGTGTTGAATAATACTATGTAATCAAGAGTCATTTAAACTCAACTAGTCAAAAGTAACAATGGTTACTCAAAATAAGACTAAATTCATCAGGAGTAGTTTAAAAGACTTAAATATACTTCATTTTATATTTAATGGAACCCTTTGAGTTAACTTAGAGGAGAACTAGATGTAGCTCTAACGAGTGAACCCGTCTAAAAACACTATTCATCTTCCCTTCTAGTATTTTTCCACAACTCTAGGTAGTTCATGCACCATTCCTTTCATAGCTAGCTCGGTCAACCAACTAAAATGCAAGTGGCCAAAAAAAAGTGTCACATCATGGCCTTATCCTTCACAACGAGCTTCAAGCACCTATCTTGGACTATCTTCAACTCCAACTTATACATTTGTTCTTCTTCATTTCTACTTGGGAAATAAAACAATCTAATTTTTCTTTCAAGTATAGTACTTGGTCTTTTATGAAAACAGAGTTGCCTTTCACCATCAGTTGTCCCATGCTTAATATGGTGCTCTTGAGATTTGGTAAATAGTAAATGTATTTGATTTATCCAACTTGACCATTCTTTTGCATATACCAAATTGTCCCTCAACCTTTCATATCTAACCTCGACTTGAGATAGCTTCTTGAAGAATTTTTCATCTTCTCACGTGTGATTGCTTGCTTCTATATCTAGGTACCAAACTAAGTTTTTAGAACAACTCAAACTTGGTTCGCTATTCGAGCTCCTTAACATCATTAATATCCCTTCTTCTTCCTTAGCATCTGCTAAGAGAAAATTAATATCCTTCTTTCTCTCAAATCAACAATCTTTGGTGAAATGCATGACCTTCGCGCAACTGTAGCATTGATCCGAGTTAGACTCTTTAACGTAATAACTGTACTTTCCACATTTGAAGCACTCAACTCTTGAGTTGTTTGATCATCCTCCTCCCCATTGACCTCATTCTCGACCACACCAATTCTACAAACCGAATTGTTTTTTGCTTTTTATCATGTTCTTAGCCTCGACTTCCTCGGCCTTGACCTCCTCTGCCTCAAGTGCTTAGAGTATAAGATGCCTTCTTCTCCTTTATGGTTGTCTTAGATCATAGTGCTTGCTTGAGAGACTCCTCCTCCTTCTTCATTCTCTACTACTCATGAGCCTCAAGTGACTAGTAAACTCTTCCACTGAGAGAGTTGACAAGTCTTTAGACTCCTCAATGGCATATACTATACTGTCAAAGTCGTTAGTTAACGACCTTAAGATTTTCTCCACTACTCAGCCAGTGGGAAATGTTTCTCCATTCCTACCGAGCTGGTTCGTCATGGTCTATACTAGAGAGATGTACTCGGCCACTCATTCAACCTCATTCAACCTGCTTTACCTGATTATCCCCTTTATATGTCTTTTCTAGTATATCTCACGCTTTTTTTTAAGACATAGAATTTTCTATCTTATCAAAGCTAGACTGGTCGACAACTCGATACAACATGTTCAAAGCTGCTTTGTTCTTTGCTCATGATGCTCTCAACGCAGTAAGCTAGGCATTAGACATTCCTACAATGCTTGTTGGTTCATGGTGCCCATTTTCAACTACCTCCCATGCTTCTTGGGAACCAAGGATAACCTTCATCTACAGACTCCAATTGTCATAGTTAACAACTTTTGTTAACTTAGGTAGGGGCATATAGTTTGCAAGGTTAGTCATCTCACTCAAACTCTCTAGCTTTGAAATACTCTCTAGCTTTCTGAGTTTTTCTTAAGCACTCAAATGCGAATTTGTTGACAATAATCCTTTTCTTGATAAGCACTTTGTAGTATTGCTACTTGTTGTGTAAAACTTGAAGTAGTACATCAACTATTTCTAAGAATTTAGTCTTATCCCTTCAACCACATGTAATAATACAATTACTACCAAAATACAACTAATACATAACTACTCAACTATTACTAAAGTAAAATTAATGATCTTCTAATCTTAAACATAACTACCTAACTAGTAAAATTTAGTGAAATTCATTTATTACTAAGAAATACTCTTATCTTTTGCAGTTCTCTAAATACTCTCATTTATAAGTTTTAAGTTTGTGTATAGAAGCAAACTAGGAGGAGGGACCATATAAACCTCATAATGAAGCTCTCAATTAAGGAAAGCATTATTTCGATCAAGTTGCTTTAGAAAACATCCTTTAATAGTTGTCATGGTGAAATTAATAATGACTATAGTGATTTTAGCAACCGGAGAAAATGTATCAAAAATAATCAACACCTACTAATTTAGTGTAGCTTTTAGTTCCCAATTTAGCCTTATATCATTCAACAATATCATCAACATGATATTTAACTTTAAATTAATAAAAGTCTTAACTTTGAAAAGATCAATAAGAGATCCGATTTGGTTCCAAAAAGTTAATATAGTTATTATACATGTAGTTATGAAATATTAGTGATATTTTAGTTAATTTGCTAAGGACAAAAGTAATAAAATTTATTATAAAAATTAGATTTTTAAAATCAAACCCGTGTTTTTAATACTCAACACACATTTATTAGTCTCTCCTCTTTCTTTTATAAATTGAGAACATAATTTGAGCCCATAACTTTTTAGAATTTCTTTATCCTTGTTTTGCACATCAAAGCAAAAATAATTGATAACAAAAGTTAGTTTTTCACGTTATTAATATTGTCTAAAAATAGTATTAAAAATGTAAGTATGAGTTGAAAGTGTGATATAAATGAAAAAGTTTGATGAAATGTAAAAATTAAAATAAACTCAATCTTTAGTTGAAAATGGCATCATAATCCCTTATATAATTTTCATATTACTCATAGTATCAATAGTTAGGATTATTGCTATAAAATTATCAATAATTAGGATTATTGCTATAAAAAGTATCAATAGTGGTAACATAATATATACGAAACCATCTCACTATAGAAAAATACCAACAATTAATATTTTGATATCAAAACTTTATATTAATATATATATATATATATATATATATATATATAATATTAAGTGTTCTGGTATAGAGTCGAGTCACCTAAGTCATTCATAATTTCCTCTAAGCTTCGTCCGGTCAATACTCTATTTCCTAATCTTCTGTCCACTGATTGATGGTGTACCTGCCAAAGGTGTTCCGATACCATGGTCAGTAATAGTCCGATCGGTAATTTGAATATTGTAATAAATGTGCAATTAATGAATCTGCCTACCTTTTACCTTTGACTTGTATTCATAGTTTAGGTTATGGACTTTGGATTAGTGATACCTTAATCAAGGCCCAATCACAGCCCAATCACTAATTAATCAATGGTTTACCTTAATTGACTGGGAGCTCTCTTACCATACGCAGCCGTCGGACCTCATCACCATTCGTTTATCATCCGACTCTAGTCGTCCGGGGGATCCTCCAATACACTAGGCCCCCCAAGCCCTAGACAATCTATTGTCGTTGGGGTTTCAATGTTAAATGGTCGGAGTAAGCGTCAAGGAAGTTGAGCATATGATGGTCAGAAGTGCCATCGACTAGGCCATCAATGTTGGGGAGCGGGTGAACGTCCTTAGGACATGCCTTGTTGAGGTCGGTGTAGTCTGTGCACATTCGCCACTTTCGCTGACCTTTCTGGCCATGATAACATTTGCCAGCCATGAGGTGTATGTCACTTCCCTGATAAAGCCAACCTCCTTCAGCTTTCTGACCTCTCCATCTACCGCCTCCCTCTTCTCCGCTCCTATCCATCTTTTCCTCTGGGTGACTAGCTTTGCTTCTTTGAATAAGGCCAAATTATGGGACATTACTGCGGGGTGGATGTCGGGCATGTCCGCTGTCGTCCACGCAAAAAGATCGTGGTTGCGCCATAGGATAGAATGCAACTCTCGCTCTACCTCAGGTTCCAAACCTCTTGCCTTGCTAGTGACCTGTTGGTTGCCCTGTCCCACCTTAAACTGACACAATTGTCCTAGCGGTTCGATCCGACCATCTTTCATCCGGTTTACTGGGGATAAAGCCTTATCCCGGTTGCATAGCATTCTATGGCCATCCTCTGATCGGCCCAGACGATGAACATCGTTCCCTTCTCTGATGGGTACTTCATGGTCAAGTGAGGGGTAGATACTATAGCTCCAAACGCGTTCAGGCACAGGCAGCCTAGGAAGACGTTATATGACGTGTTAGCCTTCACCAGCAAGTATCGAACCTTTTTTCATCACCACCCACTTGGTGCCGAGCCAAGTACGAAGGTCCATATACCCTCGCGTGTTCACCCGTTCTTCGACGAAGCCCACTATTTGTTTGTTATAAGGGACGATTAGGTCCTCCGATAAGTCCATGCGCTGAAAAGTCTTCCAGTATAGAATGTTAACGGAGCTTCCTTGATCGATCAACACCTTGCTCACTTTATATCGGGCTTTCTCCGTAGTGATTACCATGGGGTCGTCTTGATCTAGGTTCGGAGCGTGGAAGTCTTCGTCTGTGAAGGTAATGGGTGGCATGGTTTTCCTAGTCCGGTCCACGGCATGAACGGGGCGGAGGTCTCGGTTGTGACGCTTCCTAGTTGATGAGGATGATCCTTCCATTACGAATCCTCCGGAAATGGTATTGATATGGCCACCTAATGGACGGTCATTACTCTTGCTACGACTCCAACTATGTCGCCTCTCTGATCATGGGCGTTCATTCCTGTTGTACCGCGTGCGACCGCGATCACCTGGCCTTCCTGGAGTCCTCCTCCGTGGACTGCGTCGCCGTCGTGACGATTCAGCCTAACGGTCGATTTTGATGTATATTTTCAACTGACCTACCCTAATCAACTCCTCAATTCGGTCCCTAAGGGTCACACACTTTTCAGTGTTGTGACCTAAGTTTTTGTGGTATAGGCAATGCTTATTGCCATCGACCCTAGGCGGTGTTGGGCGCCTCTTAGGCTTCTATATTAATTCAGCACTCAATGCTTCTTGTAATATTCTCGCGCGGGGGGCGTTTAGCGGGGTGTACTGCTAAAAATGCGGCCCCTTAGGAGGCTCTTTCCGCCTAAATCCTCTAGTTTTCTCTGTCGGCCCTTCATGCCTCTTTCCCTCTGACTTCTCCTTTACTTCATGCGCCTCCTTTCGCTAAGACTGCTTCATTTCCTCCACTGTTATTTCATCAGCCGCCCTCTTGCGCAGCTTCTCCAAGGTCTTCGGTGCGCGCCAGCAGACACTATCCTTGAAAGGTCCCGGCTTGAGGGCGGGCAGGACATACTAGAGGGCAAGTTCGGTATTGAGGCCCTTTACCCGCCGAATCATCTTCTGGTAACAGTCCATGAATGCCTTTAGCGTCTCCTTCTTCTCCTGCTTGAGGCTTGATAATTAAAAAATGGTTAAGTCTTGGGAACAACTACTTGCAAACTGTCAACCGAACATAGCTTTCAGACCCTCATAGTTTGCAAGGAGTTGAACCACTCCAAAGCCTCCCCTTCTAGCAACAAAGAGAACGCTCGAATCCAGATTGCCTGATTCCCCGTGCGGAATGTCATTCGATCGGTAAACGCCTTAATGTGATCGTTTGGTTCGGTTGTCCCATCATAAATACAAAGTTGAGGTGGGGCGAACTGTTCGGACATGTGGACATCCATGATGGCTTGGGCGAACAGTAAGTTTCCGGAGGTATCTTCGGCCTTCATCACCAACTGTCTACTCATAGCGACGCTTTCCTCAGGGGCGGTCTTGGCTCCATTCGCTCCTACCCTGGACTCGGTCGGCCTCCACGTTTCGTCCGGAATACTACTGTGTTCAGTCCTTTCCCCTTTAGCGGCCTTGCCGCGTTCTTTGTCAGCCTTCTCGCCTGCTTCGGCGCTCTTCTCCCCAGCAATCCACGCTTAGTATTCTACCCAGACTGTTGTTAACTCCGTCTCGTGGCATTGCTACTTCTCTTCTATTCTTTGGTGTAGCATCCTGATCATCTCAGTTGGGTCTTCAGCGCTCATATTCCTAGTGGTCATCATTGGGTCTTCTAAGTTACTCGGCCTCACGGTGGACGCCAAAATGATCCGGTATATGGTCGAGTCACCTAAGTCCTTCACAGTTTCCTCCAAGCTCCGTTCGGTCAATACTTTGTTTCCCAATCTTCTGTCCACCGACCGGTGGTGTACCTGCCAAAGGTGCTCCGATGCTAAAGTCAGTAATATTCCGATCGGTAATTTGAATACTATAATAAATGCGCAATTAATGAATCTACCTACCTCTTACCTTTGACCTGTATTTATAGTTTTGATTATGAGCTTTGAGTTACCGAGACCTTAATCAAGGTCCAATCACATCCCAATCACTAATTAATCAATGCTTTATCTTAATCGACCGGGAGCTCGCTTACCATACGTAGCCGTCTGGCCTCATCACCATTTGTTTACCGTCCGCCTCTGGCCGTCCAGGAGATCCTCCAATACATTAAGTATATTTTTAATCTTTAAAAGAAAATTAAATTAATTTTTTCTTTTTTATATATTTTTGTATTCAAATTTTAACTTTTGCTATATTAATCTTTTAAATTTGTTTAATAGTATTTTAGGTTGATATTTGAGTTGAAATATATTAAAATGATGTACAATTTAAAACTTATTCTAAAATACATTTAATACATAAAAAGTTTAATACATTTAAATTAAGAAGATTATATCTATTTATTTGAAACTTTATAGAAACTAAAATACATTAAAATATTAAACAAAACTAAATTCTAATTTCAAATTAAAATTTAAAAATAAAAATATATTTAACATGATAGGAACACTAACATATACTGTAATATTACACTCCAAAGGCATTATGAATATGCATCTTCATGTTTATGCCACACAAACAAAGTACCAGCACACGAATTTATTGTACATACAGTCCCTTCATCCTTTCAGCCAACACCATTATTTGATATTTCATATTTGTTGTTTTTTTCATAACTTTTGGAGCTATGCTTTGATAAGATTGGCATCAACTTCTCTGCTTCCTTTGTACACGAATTCGAGGAAGCCAAAAGGAGGATCAAATTCCTCACTTTTAGTTTCATATTCAATGATCCATTTGATGACGACACCACCTTCATCTTTATGAATTGCTTGAAATATTAGCTTAAAAACCTTAAATTTGTGCTCCAAATCTTCCCCGAAGATCTTGTAGGTTATTGTTTTGTTGTCTTCATCAGTGGATTCAATACTCTCGTGATATTTTGTAGCCTTACCATCTGCTTTTACAAGTAATTAATACCAATAACATTAATAAACGTAAGAGTTATAGAACAAAATGAAATCCTTTTATAATTTTATAGAATTACTTTTATATATCTTAGGAGTTAAAACTAAGAAGAATTTAGATGTATTTTGTTTTCTTAACCCTTTGAAATATATCTTAAACACAACAAATTTAAATGTATTTTGTTTTCTTAATCCTTTGAAACATCTTTTAAACACAAAATTGTGATAGTGTTGTAAGTTTAAAATATTTCATATATAATGATTAATCTTAATAATATTATTAAGGTTGAAACAAAAATCATTAAGAAATTAACTTCGTCATAGTGTGTTTTAGGGTATGTCCTGTTATTGGTTCATATATCAAATATGACTACTTTGAACTAAAAAGAACGTGTGGCTAGAATCTAGAAACTAAAACTGAAACAAAGAGAATTATTATTATTAAACTGAAATACAATAATTATTATTATAAAACATTTAAACTGAAATAATCTACCATTTTGGTTTGCTAATTAATTTTTAGATAGAAGTTTAGTTACCTATGGTACTTGTCCATTGTTTGATGGACTCATTGTGATGCCAGTCTTCACCATGATGTAGCTTTGTTTCATGGACTTGATCAGTAAGGTTTTGAACATGGTGGAGTTGCGTTGCCAATAGGTTGAACCACTTTGCAGCACTTCCATGAACCCCAATTTCAATGCTGAGTTTACCAGCGAGTGACATGACGAAGAAGAAGCAAGTAATATATGAACAAACTAATGAAAATGGTGGAAGATGGAGAAGAATGTTGCCACCATAATCCAACTTATATACACATACTTACCTACTTATACTCCTCACAACCAACTAATTTATTATGGTTTACGAATAAATTTTCCTTTGAAATCTTCATGATCTATATCTTTAATGATGTAAAGCATAAATAACCATTACACGCATCACAATTATATATACTAATGTCAACATGCATTTCACACGAAAGTCAATTACTCATTTTAATTTAAAAGTCAAAGGAAAAAAAATACTGAGGTAACAAAAGATATTTCTAAATATTTTATATGTAAAATATTTCTTTGGCTTGAATTGATTTGAGTTTAAAAAATGATCAACAAAACGTATATAACACTCAATATGCTGTTATTCTCTAACTAATTCTATTTTGAAAAATTCAAATAATATAAAATACAGTGGGGACCTATAAATTAAAACGACGACTTTTAGAAATGCTGGATTACCTATAATGCTGGATTACCACAATTACTGGATTACCTATAATGCTTGTATAGAACTGAAAGAAATTTTAGAAAATGAAAATGAGTTTCTGGTGCGTGAAAACTGGTTGGTGTTCCGGATGAAATCAAGGGAGACAATATCGTTTCTCAATACTCAGTTCTTGGGATATTGGAGCATGGGGTATATAGTCTAAGCAGCCTAGCAACCTACGATACAACAACGTTGTGATGTAACATACTGTTGTTCAGCCTATTCCAATATGATATGGCGCGACTTACACTAGTGCAGCGAGGGGCTTTTACTGCGGTTCATTTTCACTATACGTCGCGGTTCTTGAACCGCGGCATATTCAGCCGCGATAGTAAGTCAGACACTTTATGCCGCGGTTCTAACCGCGGTATATAGATTGCGGAATATGCCGCGGTTGTCTAGGGAACCGCTGCCTAAATTCATTTTTTTTAAAAAAAAAAATTAAAAAATGCACTATATGCCGCGGTTCAACCGCAGCATATAGGCTGAAGCATATGCCGCGGTTAGTGTCAAAACCGCGGCCATATGTCTCGTTTTTAAAAAAAAACGAAGCACTATATGCCGCGGTTGTGGTTAGAACCGCGGCATATTCCCCTGCAGTTTTTTAAAATTGCAGGTCTGTTTTTGTGATATCCACTACCACAAAAACAGACCTGCATATAAAAACATGTACAGAAATTCAATTTCAACATAACAAACACATGTTCAAATGTATTTCAACATCAAATAAAGTACAGAGTCTAAGAAAATTCTATCTAATCAAATGCATTGTTTAAATCTAAATCTAAGAGCTATTGTATAATCTAACTATACACTTCGCAGCAGCGTTCCTAATGAATAATAGTGACTTCTCAGGAACTGGTGTAGTAGTCTTGAATCTCTGCAAAAGACAATTCATTTTAATTAGTGTATATGAATTCAACATTTGTTAAAAAATCAAAATTTGTTAAAGTTAAATATTACCGTTTCCCAGCTTCTTGTGATGTGAGAACGAACAATATGGGTCATCCAATACATTACATAGTATCCACACTCATATGACCCATTTTGTCTGTTACACTACAATATATCATCACAGTTGATAATAGTTAGTGAATAACATTTGTTATAAAACAATTATAACAAAGTATGACTTTAGCATATGTCAAACCTTGGGAGAAATCCAAGCAATCTTTCTACTCTTAACAATTGATCTCCCGTCCATCATCATACTTGCTGGAATAGAACTGTATATAAAAAAAGGTTTTAGCATTCAGTTATATAACAAAGAAAGTCCAAACATTGAGGTTCTTACCAATCAATTGCTTGTTTGAGTTGTGTGGGAGGAGGCCTGTGCAATGAGCAGAACCACAAAGCATAGTTGTCTTGCACAGACATAACAAGAAGTTGCCAATGGCGCCTGAAATTCATAATAACGTAACTATTAAATATTAAAATCATATATGGAACATTATTATGTTAACAAAGTTGACTTACCCGGATATATAAGGCAAAAAGTATATTTTCTTGCCCCTTCCAAAACTTCTTATCAGACTCATGTTGATATGGTCAAAATCATTTGATTCATGAATTTCTTGGGGATCAATGAATCCATAATCATCAGAACGCCCCAACTTATTAGTGACCCCAGACATATACCTGAAATCAAAAATTAACTTTGATATAAGGATACTTGATATATAAATCAATTTTATATATAAATAATTGGTCATAGACTTACATCGTCCATAGTTGAATAATTGAAATATTCAACTCTTGTGTTCCCGACGCAAGCTCACGGACATCTTGGCTATTAAGGTATATTGGGACCTCAGAGGCATGCCCAAATACATTAGCATCATACTCAACCTCCAAAGGCTTATCATCAAGGATGTCAGCAAGTAGATGCAATGAAGAAAGAGGGTCATCCTCAGATAGAGGAATCTTCTATTGTGCCTGCGTCTGTTGTTACATGAAAAGATAAGATAAGTTTTGACATAAAAAACCTTTAAAATTGAGAAGTGTAAAGAAGAATTTCATACCGAGGGGTCAGGAACTGGTTTAACCAAAAATTTAGGCCAAGTGATAAACGACTTATATGCTTGTTCCACAGTGAAAATCTCTTCCGTGGACAGTGGAACCGAGGCATCTGGCATGATCATTTCATCCACTGAGACCTTCACCTCATCCTCTAATAGTTGCATACCATGACATACAGTCGCTGACCTAAACTCTGTTCCACGAGCTACCAGCACCATCTCAGTATCTTCTAAAATGTATAGCAGACATGGACTACCATCGTCCATGTCATCCTCTGGGATGGCTGATGCGGAACAACTTCCTTTGTCGCTTCTCCCTGTCAGAGTAAATGTTAGATTATACAAGAGATAGAAATAATTGCACATTAATGTTTATTAAGTTTACCTGTGGGAGGGGGAGGGATAACATGTTCCTCTATAGGAGACTGCACCGGGCGCATGCTCTGAAACTGCTCCTGGTATAGCATCTGGAATTCAGCCCTCACCTCGGCCCTGATCTCCTGCATAAGGTCTTGTCGGACCTTTTTTGTGATCTCTTCTGTCATCCTTTGTGTATCGCTGTATGAATATGAAGGCTGACGAGAAGAGCTCCCAAAATAATCTGTAATTCCTACTCCAGGACCTGCAGCACGTACACGTCCAGGGTGCTCAGGTCGTCCAATTGCAGCAGCAAGAATATCCTGGCGACCCTCTGGAGTGAATTGGCCTTGGGAGCTCTGCTCAACCAAGGCGTCCTGTAACATTACAAAACACCATTATTCTTTAAATAGTTTAATGTAGTATGTATAATGACAATATTTATTATTTTAGGAACAGTGATAACTTACAATTCTTTCAGAAATCTCTCGTGCAGTGTCGGAAGAGTAGGTGCCCGATGGTCGCATACGGGCCAACTTCCATTTCTCATGTCTAGACGGTGGAGAAGGAGGCTGAGGAGGGCTACCACTCTGAGATGGTGGTATAGCATCTGCCTTTTGCTTGAGGATTTTCTCCTCAAGCTTCCTATACCCACCACGAGATAATAGGTGGGGGTTTTTGTTCTTAGCACTTGTTCCTTGTGCTTTGCTTCTAATTGCCTGTCACATACACATTAATTAATCAGTTCATATGATATATATTTGTTAATGAGGAATTGAATAATATGAACTACACTAACCTGCCATTCCTCTGACATCCGACTCTCTTTAAAAAGCCGCCAAGTCTCCTCATCAATGGACTTATATGAACTACATGGACTTTTATGTTTAAGGTGTCCAAAGATGTACCTTGATGTCAACTTGCTTTTAAAGTTTCTGAAATTTTCTGCAACAGTTGACAAACACTTATTTCTAAGTGTTGGGACATTTGGAATGTCAAATGTCATCTGAAAAAAACATAATAAAGTTGTATTAGTACAAAATTATCAATATAAACAAATTTTAATTCAAATGCTATTAACTAACTTACCAATATATCTTGCCAAATAATGTTCCGATCACCCTCGGACACATGATCAAAAGATGGAATGAGAATGCTAATCCTATCACGTGCCACTACTCCAAGGTATGATCGGAAGTCATCTGCATGGGGGCCAGTTGCCACACCCGTGGTGACATTCACATTCACCGGAGTTCTTTCACCACTATTTTTCCTGATTAATAGTTGTTTCATCCTAGTGGGTCCTCTAGTGGATCTGGTTGGGGGAGCCTCATCCCCTGAAGAATGTGGATGATCAGCCATATATCTGTCAAAATAAATAACAACATTAAATTTTCTTTCAAGACTTATGTAATATCATATAAATTAACAAAACATGTAATAGTACAGAAATTGAAAATTCATACATAAAGATATGGATTCATCATATGTATATTCCCTCATCATGATCTGACCGAATTGCATGTACATCATCGTCAACTACAGATTGGTCATCCAAATTTGTTGTAGTTTGAAATGAATGGTTGTCAGCAATATCAATATTAATCAGATTGTCTTCGTTAACTTCAATTTGTTTTTTGCCTTGAAGAGCAACATACCAATGGTCAGACGCAGGATCTTTGACATAAAAAACTTGAGATGCTTGATGTACCATGATAAACGGTTCGTCTCGATAACCCACCTTGCGAAAATCAACCAGTGTCATACCCGAGTCATCTATTTTCACACCACTCTTATTGTCAAACCACTTACACTTGAACAATGGAACAGAAAACTTGGTGTAATCAACCTCCCATATCTCTTCTATTATACCATAATATCTCATTGATCCAAGTACAGGAGATTGATCTTTTGATGTGGAAAATTGAAGTGACTCAGCTTCTAAACTGACTCCACTATTTTGTACTGTGCTTTTATCATCCAAAGTCTTCGTATAGAATGTGCAATTATTGACTTCATAACCTGTACAACACACGACATCAAACTTCAAACCATTTGCAAGCCACAATAAAGTTTCAGAAGAATGTGGCTCTTTGTCAATTTCAGATTTGAACCAAGACATAAATGTTTTGTTATGCTCCATCAATTGCCATTTCTCTGATTGTCTTGGATTTTTATTCTTAACAATGGCTTTGTGTGCCTCCAAAAAAGGGATCACCTCATCTGTGTTGTTCAATATATAAAGATGCGCTTGCAACAATTCTTCGCGATCTTTTGTCACCACATTGACACCTCGGATGCTTTTACTTGTAGAAAATTTATTCAACCATGTTGTGCGAGGAACTCCTATTGGATTAGTTGATGTCATGTAATCTGAACAAAACTCGATACTTTCTTCAGCAATATACCTTTCAATCATCGAACCTTCAGGACGATATGGATTTTTAACGTACCCTTTCAAAATCTTCATATAACGCTCAATAGGATACATCCATCTTAAGTATACCGGTCCGCACAGCTTGATTTCTCTAACCAAATGAACAAGTAAATGTACCATGATGTCAAAAAAAGATGGAGGGAAAAACATCTCTAGTTGACACAAGATGATAACAATCTCGCCTTGAAGTTCATCTAACTTTGTAGGATCGATGGCTTTACTACATATTGACGAGAAAAATGAACACAACCTGTTTATGGTGTGCCTAACATTTTTGGGCAAAATTCCACGAATAGCCACCGGTAACAACTGTTGCATTAAGACGTGACAATCGTGAGACTTCATGCCAACAAGCTTTAAGTCCTGCATTGACACTAAACTCTTCATATTTGAAGAGTATCCTTGTGGTACTTTGATACTCTTTAAACATACACAAAAACTTATCTTCTCTTGTCTAGACATTGTGTAACATGCAGGGGGCAAATAAGTACGTTTACCAATCTCCTTGGGTGCCAACTCTTCTCGGATATTCATGTCAACCAAATCCAAACGAGCATTCACTCCATCTTTTGTCTTTCCCTGAATGTTGAGTAATGTACCAATCAAGCTATCACACACATTCTTTTCTACATGCATCACATCTATGCAATGTCGAACATCTAACTTTGACCAATATGGAAGATCAAAGAATATTGATTTCTTCTTCCAAGGGGTCGTTACAGATGACTTGTTCGATGTTTTCCCAAATACATGATGTATTTTATTAACTTTTTGAAGAACTTCAAGGCCAGTAAGTGGATTTGGTGCTTCGTCCCTCTCTTGATCTCCATTGAATGCTTTTTTTAACCTTCGATATGGATGATTACGTTTTAGAAATCTCCGATGACGCAGATACACCGTCTTTCTTCCATGTTTCAATTGATGAGCTGCAGTGTTTTCTTCACATATAGGACACGCTTTATGACCCTTGACACTGTATCCTGACAAATTACCATAAGCAGGAAAGTCATTAATGGTGCAAAATAACATTGCACGCATCATAAAAGTCTCTGAAGCGAATGCATCAAATATTTCAACCCCATCAACCCACAAAACCTTCAAGTCTTCAACTAGTGGGCTTAGATAAACATCTATGTCATTTCCAGGCTGCTTTGGACCAGATATCATCATAGACAACATCATGTACTTCCTCTTCATGCACAATGCAGGAGATAAGTTGTAAATTATCAATATAGCTGGCCAACAACTGTGATTGGTACTCAGATTACCAAATGGGTTCATTCCATCAGTGGCTAAACCAAGCCTAAGATTTCTACACTCTTTACCAAATTCGGGGAATTGTTGATCAATATTTTTCCATTGCTTTGAATCAGCTGGATGACGAAGCAGCCCGTCAATTTTTCTCTCATCTGCATGCCATCTAAGATTTTTAGCATCTTTGGGATTCGCAAACAAACGCTTAAGTCTGGGCACTATTGGAAGGTACCAAACTACTTTCAAAGCAGATCCATTTTTTTCTATCTGACCATTATCTTCACTATTGTTTTTTGACTTGTATCGTGATAAGCCACATTTTGGACACTTTGTCAAAAATTCAAACTCTTTCCTATACAAAATGCAGTCATTGGCACAAGCATGTATCCTTTTATACTCCATACCCATTGGACAAAGAATTTTCTTCGCATCATAATTACGAGTGGGCAGTGTATTTCCATCTGGCAACATTTCATTCAACAACGTCAACAGTTCTGTAAAACTCTTATCAGTCCATCCATTGCTCGCCTTCAAATTCATGAGCCTTAACACCGCTGATAAACGTGTGAACTTAGTTGAACCGACATACAAAGGTGTTTCTGCATCAGTTGACATCGTCTCATACACATGAGCTTTGGCAAAATTTTCTGCTCCAACATCGCGGATCATGTCCTCCAATTTGTCTTCATCCGGTCGATCTTCTTCCATGGTGGAATCAGTAACATTTACACTTTGAGAGTCAGTGGGAAAATCCATTTCTTCGCCGTGCCAGATCCATGTTGTATAACATCTTAGAAAACCATCACATATAAGATGTTCTCTAATTTGAGTTGCGTTCAACTTTCTCCCATTCAAACAGTTCACACAAGGACATCTAAACTTCACTTCATCATCAGTTCTCCCCTCATTACGTTGCGCAAATTGTATAAATTCCTCTACACCTCTCTCGTACTCAGCACTAATACGTGGTAAATTAATCCAATTTCGATCCATATTCCTAAATATTACATAAAACGATAAGCTACTAAAAATCAAACTTGCAATTTCATACATATCATTGAAACTTAGTGAATAATATTTTAAGGTTTATAAATAATACAAGAACTACAACACACATTACCAAAACTATAGCAAAAACCATACCATACATTACCAAAACTATAACAATTTCATGCATTATCAAAATTAAAGCAAAAATTATACCATACATTACCAAAACTATAGCATTATGCAAAAACTAATGAAGAAATCACGTTAAGAATGCAAAAGGGCATAAATACCTCGAAGACGAACGGCGAAAACGCTTGGTGCAAAGAAAACGAAATCGCACCGGAGAGGGAATGGCGCGTTTCAAACGATTTTGATCGGCTAAAACTGTTTTTTCTCGTCAAAAATGAATAATGACCGAACAATATAAGGTTTAAACGGTGAAAAATGGGCAAACGGAGATGAACAGAGTCGGAGGGATCGAAAACGCGAAACAGAGACGCGAGGAAAACGACACTGTTCCAAGTTTTAATTTTTAACTCTGAACGGGGGAATCTACCGCGGTTCACTACTTAACCGCGGTATAATAGGGGTATATGCCGCGGTTTCACGCCCAACCGCGGCATATACTGATTAAAAAAATAATACTAAATGGCATTTTTGAAATTATTTTCAAACTATATGCCGCGGTTCAGCGGGCAACCACGGTATATACCTCGAAATATTTCAAATTAATATTAAATTAATTTCAGATAGGAGAATATGTCGCGGTGGCTCGTAGAACCGCGGCATATACCCCTGTAACGTGCTCAACACAACTGCCCCCTAACTGCCTTCTGGGGAATTTCAGAAGTTACAGGGGGTATATGCCGCGGTTGCCCAGAGAACCGCGACATATACCCCTGTAACTTCTGAAATTCTCTGACTGGTAGGGAAGTTGAGACGTTACAGGGGGTATATGCCGCGGTTGCCCAGAGAACCGCGGCATATACCCCTGTAACTTTTCAAATTCTCTGACCCAGTCAGCACCTGCAATAAATTCGCAGGGGTATATGCCGCGGTTGTCCATAGAACCGCAGCATATACTCTGTTATTTAATTTTTTATTCATACGTGGCATCAAAGGCAATGGTTGACTGGAGTATATGCCGCGGTTTGGAGCAGAACCGCGGCATATATGTTCGATTTATTTACAAAACTGCCACCGCGCACCATTATGCTGCGGTTTTCGTTGAACCGTGGCATAATGTGCGCTGTAAAAACCCAATTTTTTACTAGTGTTATTGTTTAGTCTATTAATGCATAAAAGGGATATGATAACGACTATTTTCATCAATTGGCATTAATTTCATAACCAAAACAAGTTCAGACAAGATAATTATTTTTCTAATTATCTTTCAAACAAGTTGTTTGAGAATGATGAAGGAGAAACTCAAATCCTAGATCGCAACGCTAGATTTGTAGAAATTAGGATTTTTCTAATTATTTTGTAGTATCTTGTCCTTATATAATTGTTGACAGGATTGACCATGTATGAGTTTTGAAACTTATAGGGAAGAAGAAAAACTCATGACTGGAATTCACTGGATTGACATTATTATGATGTGTTGTTGGAGATGAAGAAAGGAAAGCAATTCAAAAAATAAATCGGGAAATTTTTTCCAATTTTAGGGCTTCTAACACAATTAGGGTTTCTAAATTGAATTTTTCACTTTGATGATAAATATGTGTTTTCATTTTGATTTTATAACAAAGAAAAATATATAAAATTTGTTTTTCAATAATTATTAACAGATTTTTTTTTCGATAATTATTTACAAGACAGATATAAAATTTCATCAACAAATACTTGTCAAAAATTCATAAAAAAAATCATTATCAATGTATTTTTAAGTTTTTAACGAATTTTGGTTGTAAAATAATATTTTTTTTCCATATTGTTCATGTAACAAATCTAAGCATATAAGAATACAAATAACCATGCCAGGACACCACTTTACCACACAACTCCTATTAACTTTTGTTCCAACCACATTTGTCTTATCCAATAATTCTATTAGAATTATCCTCAACAATTCAAGTAAGTTTCCAAAACTTGCAGCGACAACATTTCGTCTTTAACAATACATTCATGAAGAGAGGAAGAAAAATAACTTAAAAACTATGTTTAAACCCTTTAGTTCCTTATTTACGTGGGTTTTCCCATTTTGATCTCTTTCTTATGATAATCCCTAATTGAGTTCTTATAAGTGCTAATTTGAATCAATTGAATCCATGCTGTTAAATTTAGTTAACGGAGTTAAGTTTTTACACAGGTGGGAGGATGACGTGTTAATTTCTTTAAACGTGGCATGTTTAGAGTTGAAATGTGACATTTGGTTATCTTCTTCTCCTTTTTACATCTTCTCGTCATTCTCAATCCCAATCTTCTTCTCCATTCTCAGCACTCTCTGTAGATAGGTACGCTTCCCTTCTAAAGCTACCAATCCAATAATCCTCATTTCTTTAACTTCAGTTATGCTCTTTATTTTTCACGCATGCGTTAGGTTTTCATTTCCTCTGTTCTGTTTCATTTTTCTTCTTGGTCATTGTCGAGGACAACAATAATGGAATCCGTTTGTTCAGCTGGCATGGTGGAGATAAATGTTGAACTTGGAGGGAAAAGTTTCGGCTTTTCTGGGATGCTTAAAGGAAAATAGCTTTGTGAATCGTGGAGATGTTATTTTAGATTCTAGGTCTGATAGTGGTCAAGGTAGAAAGCAAAAGAGGCACGACTCTGAGTTTTACAAAGAGGAGTTGTTTCGTGATTTCACGATTTGGGCGAAGGGAAAAGTTTCGTGATTTTCATCCCATGTGATTGCGGTAATGAAAAAACCTTGGTGGCTATGTGTTGCTCTCGTAGTGTGCGAAGCTCGAGGTGGCTGCTCGCGATAAAGGAGGAGTTGCTCCGTCATGGTGGTTGAAAGATGAGCGAAGTTGCAATTTAGGGTTTCTGGTGCGAAGAGATTTGGGGCTTTCTGTGTTTCAGGTTTTGTAGGTTGCGAGGAAGTGTTTCGCGATAAAGGAGAGGAAGCGAGGAGCTTCGTCTCGCGATGGCTTCGTCTTGCGGTGGCGTGAGGGTTTCCGTTGGTGGTGGAAGGGACAATGAACTCTAGTGACTATATGAAAAATTGGAAAAAACAATCAGAGAGGTTCACAAGCACGTTACTCTCACAACAGCATGCCACGTTTCAAAAAATTGACACATCAACCTCCTACCTGTACAAAAGTTTAACCCCGTTAACTAAATTTAACGGCATGGGCTCAATTGATTCAAATTAGCACTTTTAAGAACTCATTTGGGGATTCTAACAAGAAGGAGATCAAAATGGAAAAACCACACTTAAATAGGGACAACTAAAGGGTTTAAACCTAAAAACTATTAAGGATTAAACTAGTTACCAAAATTAACTTTTTGATTAGTCTAAAACAATCTTCAATTCAAATTAAATTAATTAGATAATAAAATTAATTACAAAAATTCTTAATTTAATTTTAATAAATCTGGTTATTTTAAAACGGTTGATAGTAAAGCAATTACTTTATAAAATTAAAAATGACATTTAAATATCTTTGTTGATAACATTGCATGACATTAAAGAATAACTAAATTTTAATATAATTTTTTATTGTATGTAATTTTAATTTATTTTATTAATATAATTTTTTTGAAGAAAAAAAATTAAAAACACTAATATCAAATTATCAGAATGACTAAAACATAAACAAGAATAAAAATAAATTAAACAGTCTTAAATATAGTCAAGAAAATACATCTATTGACTAATGTTATGAATTGTTTTGAATAGTGCGTCAAAAATTATTTCTTCATATTTCTTTACGGTCTTTCAATTTTTTCTTCCATTGTTATCGATTTATTTCCTTTAATCCTCAAGTCGAGCGGTGGTGTAGTGTTAGCTGTAAAATCAATGAAAGTGATACATATCGTTATTTTCCAAGGAACTTGTGCAACACATAACAACTCTTCTTTTCATAACTCAATTAGACATTAAAGTGCACAAAAACACAACAAACTCTTTTTGGTATTTTTGTGAAACAGTTGGTGTGCAAGAAATTTAACATAGAGTATTTATAATTCGTTAAGACTATAATTCATTCACTTCATTCTCATGAATTCACAAACATCTAAATTTAATCCATTAGGTGTTCAATTTTAGTTCTAGGTTCAAATCATATTTTCCAATACATCAAGAACAACAACTCATGCATGTGTGGCCAATCCAAAGCAAGTTTTAAGCATAGAAATCGAATACTAACATGAAATAGAAAAACATATATCATTAACATCACAAAATACATAAGAATTTCATGTTTTACAACTAATCTCAACAAATGGTGGATAACTCAAGCTTCTAAAAAATTGAAGAGATAGGAAAGAAATTGAAACCATAGAGAGATGCACAACCTTTCCTAAGGTTCTTTTCAGTTGCTACAGGCTTCTATCTCGCTTCTCCTTCGTATTTCCATCTCCAATTCATGACTTATTGATGAACCAATATTTTCCTCACTTCACTTAGTTTAATGTGCTAGAATTAGTCGGGGAATTATGCTTAAACGTCCGGTATTTTCCTGTTTTTCCTAATTGTGCTTAATTTGATCGGAAATTCTTATTTTAACTAATTTGAATTATCTGAGCTTATTATTTTGCATTATTAATTACGGGAAAATTTTGGATAACTTTTGGGACATTTGAAAGCTAAATGAGAAATGGCAATTGAGCCAATGCATCTTAGCCATTTTTATTTTCGCTGGCTGCCGCGTGAATGTTGTGTCAACTTGTGTGTCTTCGTTTGAGTTCAATTCTTATCCGTTTTCCATGCAATTTTTTTTTCATAGTTTCGTCTGGATGTCTATTTTAACGTATAGTTTTTACTTTGTTCAAATTCGTTCTGTGCTATTCCCAGTATTTATTTTACTCTCATATGTCAGTCCAGTGATTACTGTTTGAGTGATTTCTAATCTGTTTGCATTGGTTGCTTGCTGTTTAGTAATTGTGGTGGCTGGAATTGATCATTGGACGTGCTAAGACCTCCCAACACTCTTAAGCAAGTCCTTCATTTCTTAAATTTTTGGAAGCAAAACTTGGAACCCACATACACATCACACAGCCAATTCATGCTAAAAGCACATTACCATTCATTTTTGCCGAGAAGTGGAGATTAACCGTGAAGCATGGAGGGAACCAATTGGAAGTGCAGCTCACATAATTTGGTAAAATAGGTTACACATGCATTTGAAGTCAAAGGAGGAAGTGGCCACGTAAATGCAAGCTGCACACGGCCCAACACAGCCCATGACAATTCATTTTGTCAAGTTCATTTTGTCAAGCATATCAACACATGCCACATAGGTCACGGCCCACATAACGGAAAAGAGGTGCATTCTTGTGGTGATTTATTAATTGAAGGAAGTCAAAAGTGCTAGGGGACAAAACTTTATGGAATGAAGCCGTACAGCAGCAAAGGGTGGTGCGCGGATGAATGGAGCATCCAGTAAAAGGGTAGCGTCAAAAGTAGAGGGGCCGGAGGTTGCATATCCAGCAGGGCCCATGGAGAAGTCCAGCTGCCACCATAGGGCACCTTCGTTTTAGAGTTCTTTTTTGGGGGCATCCAGCCGCCACTTGTTGGGGAAGGGAGATTTTCTTTTTGGGGGGAAAAGAGAGAGAGAACCACCGAGAGAGAATGGGGTGATGGGAGTAGGTGGTGTGCTGAAACGTGGAGAAGGGAAGTAATCACGCTTCATGAGGAAGCCGCCACCGAGGAGAAGAATGTTTTCTTTCTTAGCTTTTCAGTGAACCATGTTTACCTTCTTGGATTTTGGATGAATGAGAATGGAAAGCTTTATGTTAATTTCATTTTGCTGATTTACTCATTGCCTTCTTTTTATTTTTGGTTCTTACACTTTCTATTGAAGCTTAAATCTATGATTATATTGTCTAATGGTGCACGGTGATTGAGAAATGGTGCAGCAACTCACGTCCAGCACATAGTTGCACGGTGATGATTATTTTCAAATTGGAGAAAATGAGGTGTTGATTTTCATTTAGTAGGTGTACGGTGTGGAACATTCTAGGAGCTGTCACCGTTTGGATGCAAGAAGAATGAAATGGAGGTCCAGGAGGGTGTCTTTATTTTTCTTCAAAGAATAATAGTAGGTCATGATTTGAATTGTCCCATCACGTGATTGCTTAGCATGGATGCACACGGCCATTTTTATTTTTTTGCTGGAGAAGCTTTATGCTTGGAGGATTGGGAGACGTGAAGTTAATTTAAGTAGGAGGGCTGAATCATAGGATGGAGAGAAAGCCACGGTCACATCCAGCTGCAACATGCCTTCTTTCTTTATTAGTTTAAGTATTGGATTTCATGTTATCCTATTATTTTGTTATTTATTTTTAGCATTACAATTTGCACTCACTTTGAGCATTTAATTTTAATTCCAAGCCACATTGGGTATTTAATGTTTTAGTTTAAGTGTTAAGTTTGATTGGCATATCATGTGTTTTTTTTATTTTCTACCTTCTAATTAGTTCACACATTTTGTTTTAGGACAATTTACTGTTTCCATTCACTATGTTGTCCATTCGGTTTTGTTCGGCTTCTTTATTTTTTTTGCATTTCCAATTTCCTCACTTGTTTTAGAAATCGTTCGGTTACAATGTAGGATCGTTTGGTCATCATGCTTTGTTCATTTATTTCAGTGTTTTCAATTATGTTCGGTTAAATTTAATTTCCAGTTTTAATTTAGTTTATTTACAATCACAAAAACACTTTCAAAACCCTCCCCCTACGTGTTTGACTTAAGACTCGAACCACAATTTGGTCCTTGAGAGACGACCTAGGAGTCACTTCCTAGTACTATACTGCATTCTTTTATGCACAACTTTTGTGGGAGGTGCGACCCTCTCATCACTTATCTTCTTTCTCTCTCAGTCGCTCCAAGTGAAGAATGAAGTGTAGAAGGAGAAGAATCTCCAAAACCTTCGCCAAAACATGACTAAATACTCATTTTAATCGTCTTTGGTTTGATAGACTCGTCCAAGCAAAAAGTCAACTCCCTCAAGCGAATGAACAATGTCGATCAACACATGAACAATGTTGGTCAACACATGAATAAAGTCGGTCAACGCATGAACAGTGTCAAGTGAATAGTGAACAATGTCATTTTAATAATTTCGTTTTCTCATTGTGTTCGCAACACTGAACGTGACTCTTGAGACACCTAGTGTGAGTATTCACTTTAAATCCATCTTTTGTTGTCCAATCATGCTTCATTGAGTTTCGACTTGTTTTCCTCCACCATAATTGCTTCCTATCTTATTATTTCACACTCAAAGAGAGATTAGAGGTAAAATAAACATTTATTAACTAAAACACAATAAAACATGGAAACACACTAAACTGGAAGATAAAACAAGGTAAAAGCTCTGAAGGAGTTAATTTATGACTAACACAAAAATAGCTTTTAACGTTTGTTATTTTAGGCTTTTGATGTCTGTCTGATGTCATAGCGGGAGATGTAAATTGACGTATGTGTTCTTTGAACAAACATCAATTGACGTCTGTTGCATTTATAATATACGTTAATTGACGTATGTTGTAAGAACAACAAACGTCAATTTATGGGTTTTTTTAAAAAAAAACTTTCGCCGCCGTGAAGGTGAGGAAGTAGACAGGTGGGCTGTGAGGGTGAGGAGAAACACACGCATAATAACGGTTCGAAAATCGTCGCCGTAGTTGTCCTAGAATCGTCACCGTGATCACAACATGAATAATATGAAATATATTTCTTAGCGTGTTATTGCAATTAAATTATCATATTTTTTAGTGACACCGTTACTATGACACTATGGACATGATATGTTTGCATTTCGTTATATTTTTTTAGTACCTTTTTTTTAAACCCACCCACTCAGTACAAAAATAATTAATTTTAAGAGGGTTATTTTTTGGCGATTTTAGAAACCTCGAATAATTTTTGGCGGTTTTGTGTAAAACGGCAGATATCTTTATTTTTATTATTTTTTTAAACTTTCCGGCGGTTATTAATAATAACCGTCCCTAAAATATATATTTTTAAATTTTATAATACTTACTACCCATATCCCCTACTCCGTCTTCGTTCATTCCATCTATTCTAATTTCACATACTTTCGAACCCTAAAACCTTTTCCCCGTCTTCATCAAAATTTCTCCCAACCCTACCCCGCACTACAATCTTCTCCTGCTTGGCTTCTTCTTTGGCTTGGCTTCGTGTTCGTCTTCTCCTGCGAGGTGGAGGCATCGAGGTGGAGACGTCGAGGCATTTGTGGGTTGAGCGAGTTCGAGGTGTTCTGGCGCACTCCTGCACTGACCGTCAAGGTAAGACTATGTTTGATCTTGGTTCTCCGGTTTTGGCTCTCTCGTTCTTTGTTCAATCTTGACGTTCGATGTTTTTGTTGTAACTCAAAACATTTTGTCTCTGGTTTGGTCTAACACTTTAATAACAATTTTTGAAACATTGAACTCCACAATCTAACAAGGCTCGCGTCTGTAGAAGTGATTTGCAATGTGGTCTATAACCATATAACGGTATCTAGGTTCTTCTAAATTTCAAAGCATCTGTTGATTTTGTAACATCACTGTGGCTAGAATCCGAGGACTTCTCTCTTTCTTTCAACTCTCTTTGTGATTTGTCTTCCACTGGTTTTTCATCTTTCATTTCTAGTGAATTAGTGACCTTATCTTTGTGGTTTTTCATTTCTGAGATGGCTAAGACAGGTAGATTAGGATGGACTTGTTTTGATACCAACTTAATGTTAAACAAAGGGAAAAATATGTTTTTCAGGGGATAATTCACACCCTTCCTCTACGCATGTATATGTAGAATTTTAGGGAGCTATGATCCATAAATGACAACTGCCTATGAACGGGAAAGCCACTAAAGCATACAACTCACACAACTAGCAATAATTAACATACAGTTAACATTTTCTTATTCTAACAGGAGTGTTTTTATGTACTGAACTTCTCCACTATGTGATGTATATTCTCTGTTCTTCTAAATTTTAAGAATCTAATATTCATTTATCCTAAAATGAAAATGATTGATTTCATTAAAACACCAGCACCATTACAGACAACGAAAATCACAGTGACGAAGTTATAGGAGAAGGATGAAGAAATAAAAATCGTGTGAGAATGAGATCAAACCAGAGGAGTTTGATCTAAAAGGGAGTTGCTCAACGGGAATGACATCAGAGTGGGAAAAATCGTGTGAGAATGAGATTCTAGGACTCACAGAAGAGGAAGAAACTCCACAGTTTTCTGAGCAAAGATCAACTGCCATTTGGTTGAAAAGTTTGGAAGTTGGAAGAAGGGTCGAAGGATAAAAGAAAAAGAAAAGGGTTTGATTAGAGAAACACGAGAGTACAACATAGGATTTAAATGGTTGGAAAAGTTAGCAGAGCAGTGAATTTGATTGATTCAAACCTAACAAAGAATGAAATAAAAGAAGCATCTAAGACTGAAATGAAAAAGAATGCCATAAAGAGGGGTTTGAATTATTAATAAAGGTAGGAGGATGTTGAGTTTGCAACTTTACTGAGTGGTCCAAAGTGGACAAAACGGGATTAGAGGGATGGCTAGAAGGGGATATCCCTTCTGGTTTTTGTTTGAAGTGTAGCAAAGACTTAAACTTTTTGGTAAGGCTGATGAAGGGTCGTGTAGAGAGTGTTGTGTTGTGAGCTAAAAGTCGGCTTCAGTTCAAACTTGATAGTGGTTAACCACTTCTAAATGTGAAATTATGCACAAGAAATGACAAAAAATATGTAGAAAAAAATGATAAAATTATGCAGAAGAAATGATAAAATTATGCAGAATAACATAGCTATTGTCGCACCTACAAACAAACAAAACCAGAAAGATGCCAACGCATCAGTTTGTACTCCATTTGGTACTCAATCATAGACACACCAATTTTATTATGCAGGCAATTATGCATTTGATTCAATACACAACTTTAGGGTCTCCTCACTGTTATCTAAAACCAAATCCATAAATTGTAAATTACATTTAGGTTGTTTACATATAATGTCAAAAGGACTGTCCCTGCCATATGTTAAATCCATCCTATTTTTAATACACACTTACATCATCATTAATCAATTATATTAATTTATTTTCTTTTTTCTATATTTGAATTAATTTACTCTATGAATTATTGTTTTGAAATTTTTTTATTTTTTATCTTAAAAATATATCATCTTCTTATTGGTTGAAGCAGAGGTTAATTTCTAAAAGATTTAGATATGTTAGAACTTGGAAGGTAATATTCCTAGTTTCCGTACTTTTAAATTAAAAGATTAGTATATTAGGAAAATAGACATCTAAACGGCCTACTCGTTCAAATGTTTAGATTTTTAAAATTAGAAAGGAGTTGAATTGCATTTAAAGTTGTATATATAGTAATGAAGTTAAATAATTGCATACTTTTTTATTTCTATTTTATTACATTCATCATTACAATATGTGCAGTTAAGCTACATAAAGTGATTGACAAGTGTTTTTGGTTAGTTGAAAATTGTAATTGCAACATACTTTAATGTTTCATTTTTCATTGTCTTTTTTTTATTTAGTGTATAATCTTTTGGGTGGTTACTTTAGGTTAGATTGGATAATAATTTTTATAGTTAAATATATTTTAAGTTTATGCATTTACCTGAATATTATATTTTAGTTCCTTGTAAAAAGTGTTTTTTTTTATTAATAAAAATGTATGTTTTAGAATATGAACATACATTATGGCCACTTTTCAGGACCTGTGACTTGACTTGGGAGGACGATGGTTCCTACCAACACAGTCTGGTGAATTAATAATAAATCACTTTCTTTTTTTCTAAAATGAAAGTAATGATGAATATTAAATTGTAATAATTAATATTATAAAGCAGTAAATAAGGAGAGAGGTGGAAAAGAACTAAGAAAATGGAGATTTAGAATTAGTCAATTTGCATATGGATGCATATTTGATGTCACCCTCTTAGGTGTTCTAGATCTTAATCAAAGCTTCACTCATTTTTTTTAATTCTCTTTGCTTTGTTCAATCAACATTAGAACTTTTCATATTTTGTGAATTTTTTTGTTGGCACAACTTATGTTGGAAGATCAATTTCATTCTTTTTAGTAAGTGTATTCTTGTATATATTCTAATTTATTTTGATGATCTAAAAATTCATAATCAATTGTATAACAACATTTTTGTATTCACTTCTTGTGTATCAAGGAGTCCTATTAGCTGTGTTACAAGGTTTGGAGACTATTCTGCTAAAAAATCTCAAGTGGTAATAAAAAAATTCTGACTTTGTCCTCATTTTTTAAAAATGTTCTTGTAAATTACTTGTATTTCTTTATGTTGTGTATTATTTCCTCAATATTACTCCTAAAATATTCTTTCCTTAAAATCTAAAGTTCCTTCTTCAAATGTTGTTAAGAAATTGGAATCACAAGCTGGTAGTTTGTCAAGAGTTTATAATATGATTTATGTAGATAAAAAGTGAAACAAAATCAATCCTAATAAAGGAGCTAATTGTGAAATTAGCTCCTGAAATAAATCCCTTGATCTAAGGGATTGTGAGTTGACTTTTCCCATAAAGGGAAAGTCGATTGTAAATGATTTTCCTTGGATTAGTTCTCAAAGTTTAGTAAATTCATCTCATGTAGTGTATTTCGTTGAATATCGTCACTTATTCTAACCTTCCAATCCTCTTGGCATGAACAGAGGTCGTTGTAATGGATAGATCATGGATATGCATGCCTCGAAATACAAATCAATATATGAGAGGATTGAATACCTTCTTGGACTTCGCATTCACTAATAGTGGTGTTAGGGGAAAGATAGTATGTCCATGTCAAAAATGCAATTTTAAGAAATGGCAAAGTCGTGAAGAAGTATATGAGCACTTAATTATTAAACCTTTTCCAAAAGTTTATACAACGTGGCTTCTACACGGAGAGAGAAGAGTAAATGACGAAACTCCTCAAGTAATGGCCGAAGCTCCTCAAGTAATGGTCGAAGAAGATGGTGGTATTCAAAACTTTCTTTCTTGGTGAAGTTGTTTCACATCAAATGTCTATGCAGAATAAGTGACAAAGCTATGTCCATGATACTGGAATTGCTAGCAGATGCATTTGAACATGCTAAAATTCCAAATTCATTCTATGAAGCCAAAAAAGTGATTAGCAAGTTTGGTCTTCATTACACCAAAATTGATGCTTGCCCGAATGATTGTATGTTGTATGTTGGAGAAGACAAAGATAAAGATTCTTGTAAGAAATGTAAGACATCAAGATGGAAGCCAAAAAAGAGAAATACAATTGATGACGATGTTGTTGTTAATAAGTAAAAGAAGATTCCTACAAAGGTGTTAAGGTATTTTCCTTTGAAGCCTCGATTACAGAGGATGTTTTTGTCATCTAAAATAGCTGAGCATATGAGATGGCATGCATCAGAAAGTACGGATGAAGGCATGTTAAGACATCCAAGAGATTCTAAAGCATGGAAGAAATTTGACTTCATGCACCCTCAATTTGCCTTAGACCCTCGAAACATGAAACTCGGTTTAGCTACTGATGGGTTCAATCCATATGGGAACTTGAGCACCAATCTATGTATTTGGCCAGTTGTTCATATACCATACAACCTTCCTCCTTGGATGTGTATGAAACAAAGTTCATTCATTTTGTCCATGATCATTCCTGGAAAGCGAGCACCGGGCAATGATATTGATGTTTACTTACAACCATTAATAGAAGAGTTGAAGGAGTTGTGGAACACTGGAATTAAAACTTTTGATTCATATGGAAATGAAGTATTTGATATGCATGCAACCATATTGTGGACTATCAGTGACTTTCCAGGACTTGGAACCTTATCTGGATGGAACACACATATAGGATTGGCATGTCCGAGATGTAATTTTAACACTACTCCTAAGAAGCTTGTCAAAGGTGGGAAATTTTTTTTTATAAGTCATCGTCGGTGGTTAGATGGAAGACACACTAGTACAGGAAAGGGAAACGACAGCGGTTATTTTTGCTTTTCCGCAGCGGTTCTGCAACCGAGGTATATACAGGCGAGGTAAAAGGTGGTAGGCCTTTTTGCCTCAGTTGTGAACTGAGACAAAAAAATGTATGTTTTTACCTCGATTCACGTCCAACCGAGGCAGTAGAGAGCATTTTTTTTTTCGCCAAACTTTTGGCCTCGGTTGTTGGTCAACCGAGGAAATAGGTTTCTTTTTTTTTAATGATACTTTGTTACTTCCGGCCAGTCCTGTGAGGCTACAACCTGAATAGCAGTAAGAAGACCAAATATAAGGCATCCAAAAGTACTGTGTTCTTTCCTCCCAACTAAAAGTATATGTAAGATTAAGTGAAAAATGTAAAAAAGAGAGGTGGACCCTCCTGGAAGGTTTATGGCAAAGCAGGTTCCACTTTTTTACTGAGAACCATAATTATATGCACTTGTCTCGAAGGAAGACAAGAGTTAAATAAAGTACAAGAGTGGGAAAGGCATGAAGTGGCCTTGGAACAACTGAAAGCTGAAAAGAAGGGAAAAAAAAAGAAAGAAAGGTATGGCATGGCATCAAATCTCGACAGTGTTTCATCTTCCCGTAAGCGGTATGCTCTGAAACTGAAAGTGAAAGGTCATATTCCTCCGTTCCTCCAAGAAGACTCAATTCCTCCAAGAAGTAGGAAAGTAAAGACATGAATTGATTAACCAAAACAGAAGAACCAAGCAAGATAAAAAATTTTGGAAAGGCTTTCATCTTCTCTTCTTTTTCATCTTAGCACGCAAAGGCTTTCATCACGCAAAGTGAAAACAACGTAAATTTTGGAAGCCTTTCTTTCTTCATGAAGAAAAACCCTGTAAGCGACACCGTTCCAGGCAGTGATAGGAGTGTGTGGACCATCCAGTAATAAGAGTCCCCGGCCTCAGGTACTTGTTCCCAGAGCTCCGTGATTGCCTCCTTGGCTTAACCCTCCGAGTCTTCTCCTTCGGCGACACCTTACCCATTCTCTCGTTCCCCACACTCAACCCAGCCTGAAAAAAAAAAGAAAAAAAAATTGAAAAATAAAAATCAAGAAGAAGAAGAAGAGAGGAAGAGAAAGGTAGGTACATGGTGGTGAGGTGGAAGGTGAAAATAGAAGGCGGAACAAAGAGGGAAAGAAAGGAATGGGGTCGCTAGGGTTTTCGCCGCTAGGGTCCTTGGCTTCCGCTTCTCCCGCCTGGTACTCTTCTTCCTGTTCTCCACCAGCCTTTACACCGTTGAACAGGACGACGGCGGTGAGCACTGCGATCCGTGTGGTGGTCGGGCGGCACGGGACCCGAATCCGGTCGTGGCGGCACCCGGATCTCGCGGAGGTGATAAAGGCGCAACCGAACCAACTAGCCTCCTCTCTCCACTTCGCTCAGTTTGCAACCCCCAATTCTTTTCTCTCACTTGTTATCGCTCAAATACCCAAAGGTTAAAGTGGATGCAGAAACACAAAAAACAAAGCTTATATGCCTCGGTTCTTCTAATAACTGAGGCCTAAACACGTTTGGACCTCGGTTGCAATGCTACCCGAGGTCGTTTCTCTTCGGCATAACTTGACTGACTTGACGTGTTGCAGGCGCGTTTTGCAGGTGAATCAGGCCTTTTTGCTTCGGTTCTGCCATAAACTGAGGCAATATGACCTTTTCATACAAATTTCAGACTGTTTCAGACGAAAAGGATGTAAGTTAGGTGATGTTTAGGCACCGGTTTCTTGTGCAACCGAAGTTGTATCATTTATATTCAGCGGTTCTGTATTAACCGAGGCCTATAAGGCTTCCATAATTGCGGATTTGCCACCGTGTTTGGATAGACATCGGTTTTGTCTAGACAGATGTCTATTGTGCGAGTTTAAAGACACATTTTGTACTAGTGACATAAGTTCAGATTGGCTCATAGCAGGTTTGATGGAACTATTGAAAATAGAAGCCAACCAATGACAATCTCAGGACATGATATCCTACAACAACTTAGGAATGTTCACGTTGAATTTGGGAAAGAACCTATAGTTGAAGAAAGGTCAAAAAGACAACGCAGAGTTGATAATCTTAAGGTAGATACTCTACAATGGCGAAAGAAGAGTATATTTTTTGACCTTCCGTATTGGGTAGATAACTTATTGCACCACAATCTGGATGTTATGCACATTGAAAAAAATGGTTGTGACAATATATTATTTACATTGTTGAATGATAGTACAAATAATAAATGCAAAGACAATCTAAAGGCAAGAAAGGACTTACAACTTTGGGGTATTAGACCAGATCTGTGGCCTGATGAGAATGGTAGATATCTTCCTGCTATATATACATTGTCAACTGTAAATAAGGATATATTTCTAAAAATTTGAAGAATATAACTGTACCTGATGGTTACTCAAGTAACATCAGTAGATGTGTTGATGTCAAACAACGTAAGATTAGAAGACTAAAAAGTCATGACTCACATGTGTTGATGGAGCAAAGTCTTCATTTGGCAATAAGAAAGACACTCCCTAAAGAAGTGTCCTCTATTTTGAATGATCTATGCTCTTTTTTTAAACAATTATGTAATAAAGTTTTGAAGATAGATCAACTTGTCCAATTACAAGATAGAGTTGTCCTCACATTATGTCACATGGAGATGTTATTCCCTCCTTCTTTTTTCACAGTGATGGTTCATTTGATTGTGTATTTAGTAGAAGATGCCAAGCGTGGAGGACCTGTCCAATATCGATGGATGTATCCTATTGAGAGGTACTGGGGAAAATTGAAGTCTTATGTGCGTAATAAGGCACCAGCTGAAGGCTCAATAGCTGAAAGGTACTTTGCTGAAGAGTGCTTAACTTTTTGTTCTAGATACTTAGATGGAATTGAGACTGTGTTCAATAGATACTTAGATGGAATTGAGCATGGTTGGTTGATGTTATTGGTAAGACACAAGTTCAACATATTAATGCTTTCATTATGTTACTTATATGAATAGTTACTGCTGAAGTTGTTTGACACAAGAATATTTGACACAAATTTTCTTTCTTCATAGATGACCAATGTAAGATGACTACCTAACACTTAAAAACAAATGATGTTTGGAATTTGCCTCAAAATGAAAGGATTATTGTACATTGGAATGAGGAATATCAACCAATTGGAGATGGTGGCGCATTATTGAATCGATACTTGGGAAGTATCGCTAGAAACTTCAAGGTATTCCCTATTTGTTATTCTACTTGGAAGAAGATTCCTAAAATTTACAAAGAAGACATAATTCAAAATACAATTCAAGTAAGTAATGTAAATTCAAAATACCATTACAAAGAAGGCATCCAAAATTTATTTATTGGGTAATTGTTAATTTTTTTATTAAAATCTATTTTGAAGGCAAAGTTTGTAGTGAATTCCGATATTCAAATCAATTACATCTTGAAAGTGCTTAATCATAAATGGAGAGATTGTCGCCAAGAATTGTGGCAACAAAGAGATTATGACACCCGTACTAGAGATGAATTGATTGCCATGGCTCCAGAAGGCATAGATAGAGATCATTGGGCTTCTTTTGTTGACTATCAACTTGATGAAAGAACAAAGGTAAAACCTATATCTCTTTTCATAAAATTTTGTTATGATTTAATAACTTTTCTTATCACAATGTTAGGAGATTGCCCTAAAAAATAAACACAATAGGACAAAACAAACTCTTGCTCACACAAGGGGATCCAAGAGCATTGCAAGGAAGAGAGAAGAAATGGTGAAGTGTTATTTATCTTCAATTTTCTATTTCTCATAATATTTATAACATACCTAATAAGCATTTGTTAATTTTCATAGGAAAAAGAGTGTGGGCACAAAGTTAGCAAAGGAGATGTTTGGATAGCTACTCATAAGACGACCAATGGAGCTTTTGTCACTAATGAGGCAAGGGAAATTGGTGTAAGTTCCAATCTTTTTAGTATTTCCTATAATTGTTGTATTTCGGCATATTGTTTCATAAGGTGACTCTGTGATGAACACACCTCTTGCAAGAAATCAGCAGTTCCTTTTCTTTCGGGTTTTTCATTTTAATTAATTTGTTTGCTATGTCAAATTGGTGTTATTTCAATCGTTGTTCATTTTAATGCTTACTATTTTAGTACTTCTAATCTGTTTGCTTTTTATGCTTGCTGTGTGGTGTACTTTGATGGTTGGATTTCGTTCCCTGTACTTTGGTGTACTTAGGAATTTTCTAGAAATTTTTTCTTGAAATTGCACTTGCTAAGAGTCATTTTTTCATCATTGCTCTTGTATTCTGAATTGAGATGGATCAACTTGGGATTTAAGTGTGTAGGCTTTGCTTGTATGTTCTACAATAGTAGAGGTCTTAAACACATGGATTTTAGCTTTGATCAAAAACACATAATTAATCAATCATGCTCCAGCAAAATCAAATCAAAAACCAAATTTGTTTGCTTGCATTGGCTAGTCCGGCCTAGCCTTTTTGCTCACTGTTTTGCGTGTTTGGTAGCTTCATTTTGAGCCTTTCTTCTCACCAATTTACAGAACATATAGGTTTGAAGCTTGCCAAATTATTTCCACTCATTTTGAGGTCTTTCTCTTCATGTATGCATAGAGTTTTTGGTGTGCATTGCCTCTTGTTTGTGTCAATTTTTCCTACAGTATTTTTTGCACATGTACCTTTGTTTTTACTCTTATTTCCTTTGTGTTTCGTCTCTTTTTAGTCTCTAGCTTGATGCTAATTTTTTTGTGCCAATTTTATTGCTTTCTTAGGTTCCTTTTACATCACTCTCCTATATTGTAAAATCAAAGCCATTCATTGTAAGAAACCATTATAGTTTAGACAGTTAAGCATTAGATGTGATCTTTCTTTGGATTGTCATAATCTCTTTAGTGAAAATTCATGGTGTATCTCTTTAGTGATATAATTATTGATTGGCAATTCTTGATACTGTTTTTTGCAGACATCTTAAGTTTAGATATAAGTATATTGCTGCCAACTCAATTGTTTGTCTCTTTATACAAATGCAATGTTTTTAATGTTGGCATCATTGATTACGTTGTATGTAGGAAAAAATTCCAACATATGAATCTACAACATCGTCTCAATCAAAAGAAATATCAAGTTTAGATTCATTGGCTCATGTTTTAGGAAGCCAAGAGCATTGTGGACGTGTTCGTGGTCTAGGTTTGGGTCCTTGCCCATCTAAAGTCTTTGGAGTCCATGTTCGTTCTCATATTGGATCATCTTCATCTACTCCTTTTAATGTTGAATTACAATCTCAGGTTAATGAATATTTAAATATTTATTTGGTTTGTTCCTTTTAAAATTAACATGTTAGGTATCATATTTCTCACTTTTTAAATAAATTTTTCTGTTATAGGTATCTTCATTGACTTCTTCTAATGTTAAATTAGAATCTCAGGTTAATGAATATTTACTTGGTTTGTTCCTTTTAAGATTAATATTGTTAGGTATCATATTTCTAACTTTTTAAATAAATTTTTCTGTTATAGGTATCTTCATTGACATCACAAGTCAATGAAATGAAGGCAATCATGACACTTTTGTTGCAAAATCATCAAGGTCCATTGCCTTCACAATTTGCAGTATTTCAAAGATCATCGGTAATAACTGTTAAATTTATTTGTATGATTTTTTTATTAAATATATTATCGACTAACTATTATGTTATATTGTAGGTATCTGATCAAGGGAGTGGGCCAAACAATGGATCTAATGAAGAAAAAAATTAGATATTGTTATTGAATACTTTTATGAGTCATACTTTTAGTATTGAACATCTATATTGAACATATGTAATGAACCTCTTTCTTTTTAATTTTTATGTATGAACAATTAGTTGTATGAATGATATTAGGTTGAACAATGTAGTTTATTTTATACAATATTATTAAATTTTAGTTCATATTAATTTATTGTTTGTTTTGTCAATAAAACAATTTTTATTACAATAAAAAAAAATGAACTATACAAATTTCCGGCGGTTTTAAAACCCCGGTAAACTAAACCATCAAAAATAGGGGCGGTTTTGAGATAACCCCAGCTAGTTCCGGCGGTTTTTGAGTAGCCCCGCTATTTCCGGCGGTTTTCATAAAGCCCCAACTAATTCCGGTGATTTCTACAAAACCCCTGGAAATTCCGGCGGTTTCTGGAAACCCCCGCTAATACTGGCGTTTTTTGCCAGAACTGCCGGTACTTGCTTGGTGACAGACGTTTTCTCACCGATTTTCGAATCGTAGAAAATGTGATTTGCAGGGGTTAAAACCGCCGGTAATATCTAAAAAAAACTCCGGTAAAATTACATATTTTTGTAGTGAGTTGACAATATTTGCTGATACTCTTAAAAGAATACACTCATCTAATAACTCTAATTAATAATATAATAACATGTATTAAAATTTTAAATTAAAAAATAAAATAAATATAATTAAGAAATTATTATTTTAAATAGTAATATAAGAATTTATTCTTTCTTTTTAGTAATGTTAACAAATTATCATTCAAAAACAAAACTTTATAATATTCCTTCAGGATCATGTAAAAAACTTGTTTAAATCTCATTACTATGATTGGCTACTATTCATCTTTTTATTTTAAAAAATTATGATAGAAGAAGTAATTATGACGGTTTAACAAAATGGTAGAAAATTATTTTATTCCAATTTTATAATTAAATCACTTTATATTTCCTTTTTCATAGTTTGTTAGCTCGGTCTGGATTTGTTTGATAAGCGAGAAAAAATAAATTAGAGGATAAAGCTAAAACTCCGTATACATGTTTATATTTTTTTAATTTTTGAACTCTTTCATAACTTTTTAAATGTTTTATCCTCGCACTATCAAATGAAAGTGGTATTAATTTCTAAGTATTTCTCTTAATTAACTTAATTTGCTAGAAGATCTACTAATTCATGCACTTCAAATATCGGTCTCATTAATTGAAAGTATTTACTAATAAGGTTCTAGTACAAACTTAATTAAAGATTGTTATAACTTTCTCAAACTAGTACAAACTAGTACAAACTAGTACAAACTAGTACAAACTTAATTGAAAGTATTTTCTAAGGTTTAAATATGTTTACATTTACTATTAAAGATTTGATTTTTAGCTTCAATTAAATGTGTGTTAAATGTGTTGTTTAGTGGTAATTTTAACTATCACTATTTTTATTAATTGTCATCAAATTTATTATAATAGTCATAATAACTGCTATTAAAATTATTAAAGTTTGTTATAACTGTCTCAAAATTAATTTAAAGAAATAATTTTCTAATGCTCATTCTACAAATTTGTATAAATTACGACTTAAAAACTCACATACACCGTTGCTTCAAATGCAACAAGGCTACCAAGAGACTGCAACGCATTTATTTACATTTCACTGATATGTTCAAAAATATTACTCCACTTTTCAACCAATAAGAGAAACATAAAGTTGCACCTTATCACAAATGAAAGCTTATAATATACCACATACCATTAATGCCAAGCAAAATGATACTGAAACAAAAAGCCAAACTGCATGAATGGAACCTCCTGTTTCTTAACTTTGTGACACAATCATATGGCAATGGCATAGCCCCATCTCCAGAGAAAGCATAAGCCATTCTGGAAAATGTTTAAGCATATCATACTATATTCTCTAGTAAGTGTAACTGAGATATTTAATCCCTATAAAAGAAACAAAAGTGCACTTTAAACTTAAATCAATTGCTTAACTGAGATTTGTATACTATTTATATATTATAAATGGATCTTATATTTAGTTGATGTGAAAATTTTAATATATCCTCACAACAAAGTATATATATATATATATATATATATATATATATATATATATATATATATATATACATATATATATATATATATATATATTTTGTTGTAAGTAAACATTAATTGGTAGTCTAATAATAATCTGCATCCATCATCCTATTGTAAGTAAAAGACATTAATTGGTTGTTCAATAACTATTAGACAGTGAATGAAACAATAAACCCTATAAACAATGAATTTTGTTAGGAAATGTTCTAACTTATAATTTAGATATAAAAGGTGAACTTTACGTAACTTAATCTATAAAACTTGAAAGATAAGATTTATACTCTAATTATGTATTGTTTATTTAAGTATTAACGAACTTTAATTTCTATCCACCACAATTTTTTTAAAGCAATTATTACAATATAGTTTATCTCTCAATGAACTAGCTCAACTACTAGTTTTCTCTCTCAATTGTTATTACAAGGTCCCATTTATATATATAGTTTCAATAACTAACTTCTTTATAAGTTTTGTACGAAAAGTTAAATTAAATTAATTGTTTCTTATTTATTTTGAAGTTTTCTTAGAAATTGAAAAAAAGGTTTACAGTATAGTTATTATATACAAAATTGTTCTCTGTTATAAAAATCGTCTGACTACATATATACGTGTCACTCTGTAAAACAACAAAAATGTTGTATATATATACAAGCATCTCTATGAACATAAAAGGGTTGTGCTGTGACTGAAGGTAGAAGACAAGAAGAAAGCATTTGAAAAACAAAAAAAAAAAAAATTTATTGCATTGTTTTTCACTAAAATCTTGTATAAGTTAATAATATTATCATGTATATATTTTATCCATCATTTTAATAATTAATTACCAATTTTACAAAATTTACAATTTTGTTATTTTGTTGAATAACTCAAGTAAAAAATGTTGAAAGAGTAAACATTAGGCTGATTATATATTTACTATCTAACTAGTCTCAAAAAAGAAATTAAACAATTTCATCTTATTTTAATTGATGAAATTAGTATGTCGACCAAAATCAAACTACATATACATACAAATTGTAGAATCAAGGTAAGTTTATTTATTGAGTAGGTATACCGTGAATCATATTAAAAAGAAAAGAAAAAGGTTGTGAGTATCTTTTGTAAAGAAGAATGGAACATTTATGGAAAAATAAATCAGGAAATCATAAGAATTTCAAATGAAGCAAATCAGAAAATACATGAACACTGAAAGCAGAGGGAAGGAAACTACCCAAATTTATTTCATGCAAACAAAGGATCTTCATATCAAACATATCACAATCATATATATTATTATTACTATACAGATAAGGTCTTACCCTAGGGCAATGTCAAACCCATTATTTATTATACTCATAAGCACTTACCCTAGGGCTATATATTACAAACTTTTGAAGCTATTATTCCTTGAGAAGACTATCATCAATATCTCTTGTGCATTTGTGCAAGCACTCTATGTAGCCATACGGAGGATCAACTTCTTCATCAACCCTCTCATATTCAATGGTCCATTTGATAACAGCACTACCATCACCCTCAATAGCTTGAAATATGAGCTTAAAGATCTTAAACTGGTGATCTATGTCTCCATTGAAGAGCTTGTAAATGATTCTTTTGTTTGCTTCATCAACTGACTCAACGCTCTCATGACATGTTATAACCTTACCTTCTGTTCTTTCTCAAACAGTCAAAACCATTAACATAAACATTGTGTCAATCATAAAGATAAAATAAAAGAATTTATAGTTTTCTTTCTTTAATTTTAATCTTCATCTCTGTCCTTCAAATTGTTTTGATTTTCTCCTCTTTAAGAACCTTACAACAAGTGTTATAGCTCGAAACCCAAAATTGAACTAATTAGGCAAGTCGTCATGAATAATTTCTCACTCGTTCTTTAACCACAATCGTTAATTTTATTTTCTAATAATATGGACTGTTGAAAAATTTAAGTTTGAATATAAATTTCACATTAACTAAAAACCCAAGTTGAAAAATATATATATAAAAGAAAACATATGAATTCATTGATAAAAATCTTTTTAGGAATTTATCAGAAAGATATACAATATTGATGTCAATCTCAAAGATAAAATCTTAAAACATATGTGAATTTTGATTTCCAGGTTAACATAATGAGAATTTGAATTACCTATGGTATAAGTCCACTGTTTGATGGACTCATTGTGATGCCAGTCATGACCATGATGCAGCTTGACACCATGGATTCTATCAGCAAGGTTTTGAACATGATACAGTTTCGTTGTGTAGAGGGTAAACCACTTTGCAGCAGTTGCATGAACCCCAATTTCAATGCTGATTTTACCAGCAAGTGTCATGATGATAAAGAAAGAAGCAAGAACTATATGAAACAAACAAAGAAAAGGGTGGGAGATGGTGAAGAATATCACCACCATATTCTACTTTTATAATATATAGGAACATAATTTAACTACCCATGAAATTAACTAATTAACTAAACCTTGGGGTCCATATCTATACCCTACAGAAAAGAAAATACCTAATCACACACACACACACACGTTATATATTACTTTTTTTTACTAGTGTGAATATTTTATTGCAATCATAGCAGTCGTTATTATATAATATAAACGTGACAGTAACAAAATGTTTCCCGCCAAAAACACTTTTACATGCAGCAGTGATACGTTGAAGCATATATATATGACGATGTTCATATAAGAACACTAAAGCAGTTATTCACGATCTTTTCATTCGGAAATTATGGGTGATGTGGGTCATTAATGTCATCTAGTGTTCATTATTGAATATTTTGATAGATTGAAATGATTTTTACATGATATATAACGTGGAATTTGATCAAGATCATATTTAAGATTACATAATTTCCAAAGTCTGATCACATTGTCATCAAATCTTTCGTAATATCCAATATTCAAATCGTAGGGTCCAGCCCTTCCTTTTATTATACTCACAAAGCTTTTGAAGAGACACCATTGCTATGATGATGACAATTCAAGATTTGCATTAGTAATTATAATTTATTTATTTAGTTAGTTAATAAAATTCTTATTTTAATAAAAGCTATGGTGCGATTAGGTGCATCACAAAGTTATATAGAAAAAGGAAAATAAAGAATATGGCACTGTACCAAAATTCATGATACAACAATCATCATTAAGCAAGAGAAAAATAAAAAGGAAAAGTCATTCCTATTACTAGGAAAAGGTCATATCCGAAAGAAAAAGGCCTAACATCTCATCATATAATCGTAATTGTAATTATTAAAATATGTCGGTAAAACCTAAAAAGTAGTTCAAAGTAGAGATAGATGGAGCTTAAATATTTTATTATTAAAATGTAAAGTTTATAATAAAAAATAATAATTATTTAAGTTTTGTTTTAAAAAGATTACCATCTTTCTATACTTTATCCATTTCCTTTCTATGACTTCTTTCTAATATTCTGACATATTATTTATCATCTTTTCAAATATTAGAGTCCAAATATATATTTTGGCGTAGAGTAAAGTAATGTTATTTAGTCAAATTTTTCATTTGAGCAAATTGATCTTTACTTCTTTTCTTAAGTCAATTTTTGGATGTTTTGCATGCATCAAGATAGGGTGTTACATGTGACTCATCTGGGAGTTAAGATGAATTTATATTTGTCTAGGATTATTAAGATATGTTCAGATTGTTGATATGAGTTTTTTTTATGTACATGTATTATATCTTATGAGAATAAAAGTCCTCAAAGCTAGTCAAAAAACTTGATCTAGGTAAGAAAAGTTAGTTGTTAGATGAATTGGGTGTGGTCATCATATATGATATTATACAATTGATCTATGTTGATAAAATTTTGGATGCTGGATAATAATTGAATTATAAGTATTAGAGAGTTGTTTGATGCATGAAATGTTTTGTAGTTTGGGTTAGTATTGATAAATTAGATATATCAATTGAGTCAAATTTAGTCTAGTTTAAAGTCATTTGAAACTAAATATATAACATTTTTGGCATGAAAAAGGATTAAAAGTGCCTAGTGGAACCAATTTAAGGATTATATATATCTGATGAGTTTTCTGAATCATGTAAACTTGCTAAAGGAGTCATCTTCTCGTTGAGAAAAATTTAAGTTTTTAAAATTGATAGAGCTTAAGTTGCATTACCCGTTAAACGTACTTTTAAATAAAGTTCTCAAGGTTTTGGGTTGTTGGGTAAGTGAATCACTCGTTGAGAAAAATTCATTTTATCAATAACTTGATATCATTGGGAGGTTTGGTGTTTGGGCAAGTCTGGTGTCATTGAGCGAATTTATTTGTTAAGAACAGCTAGTACTTGGTCGTTGTGCAAGTTGTTAAGCCAAGATTGTTTAGAGAGTCTAGACTATCTAAAAACTCAAGTTTTAAAGTTTAACATACAACACTTAACGAAATATTGTTTAGTGAAATATAGCGTCTAAGCGAAGTGCATTGTTAAACATTAGCAAGATATACTATGACATGTCAGTTATAAAATGTTAAACAATATTTGACAAAAGCACGTCTAAAGAAAGAAGTAGTGAACATTGTGTAATTCATGAATTGTTGTACTACTTTAAAAATCATGCGTTAAACGCTTATCTTATAAATCATGCTGAAAAACTTTCTTAAACTAAGGACATTATAGGCATGAACATATTGTAGCTTTGTCTGCTTTGTGTTTTCTCTCTTTATCTATAAAGATAATGACAACACCAAGCTTTACTCAAAAGCACTACACATGGATCAGAAAGATGTCCTGAAATAGGAAGACATTCCTAGAATGTTTTCCTAAAGCTTTATGTCTTGCCATAGCCGTACAACCTCACACCGCTAAACTAATGCTGCTCTTCTCAAGATGCATAAAAGTATAAATCTTCGTATGAGAAGCCACCTACTTCCAAGAAAGTCAACTCTTTCTAAGTAAAGGTCATCTCTCGAAGAAAGTTATATAAGGAGGACTTACATAAGAGAATAGTAGAACTTTTGCTATCATTGAATTATTACGCAGTTAATCTCTCTAAAAGCTCACATCATTTGAGTCTGTTCTTTAAACTAGAAAGAACTTTGCAAGTTCTTAGATCTTATTGTATTGTATTTATCCTATCTTTGAGAGTTATCAGAATCTGTACTTGTATTCAAAACATTAATTGTGTTTGTATATTCAGAAGTGAATAAAACACTTATATTTTTTAACTTAGTTGAGTTAAACATTCTAGACAGGTTGTCTAGTGTTGATACCAATGGTTAAACTCCAACAAGTCAGGTTAACTAGGGGAACTATAAGTCGTTGATAATACTTGTATACTAAGAGTGATTTGTACTTATTTGTAATATTTGAAAAAGATTAGTGAACCCCTTAAGAGATCATAAGGAAAAATTAGACGTAGCTAAGGTTGATTGAATCAGTATAAAAATAGTTGTGTTATTACTTTTCTTGTTCAGAATGCTTACTTAAAAAACACAAGTGTCTAACAACTGCTGCAATATATCTAACACTCGCAATAGTTATTAAATGTTCTTTTTGTGAAAAGTATTTCAAACATTATTTAAGCCCATTTAAGCCCTCTCCCCCACCCACCACCTGCACCCTCCCTTTTTAGTGTTTCCTTCTATTTCACGAGTCAAACTTCTTATTGAGCGAAATTCATCAAATTAAAATCTATAGACCTTAAAAGGGCGCTACAAAAAAGATGGGCATTACCGAAGGCCAGAAACCCTCGGAAACAGCCAAAAACCGTCGGTAGAAGGTAATTACCGAAGGCTTATCGACGGCCAAAGAGCCCTCGGTAAATCCCTTGTCGCTAACATTTACCGAGGGCTTCTGCCCTTCGGTAATTACCGAAGGGCAAAAGCCCTCGGTAATTTCCGAAGGGAAAAGGCCTTCGTTAAGTGCATAACGTGGGAATTTACCGAAGGGCAAAAGCCTCTTGAGCAAGCCAGGTTAAGCGATGCAACCTCTAGAGGTTTCTTGTTTGACAAATGTGATCTCGTGTTGGGCGATCCCTTTATTTTTACAACTTTGGACGAGCATATGAGCTTGCTAAGAAAATATTTGTTTTAGAAGTTTTAAAACAATATTAACATATTAATAATTTATTTAATGATTGAGTACTATGTATGATTGAAAACATGTGATGATTTTGATTTTGATTGAAAATGAGTTGAGATAAAAATTTACACATGAACAAGATCACTATTTTGTGTTAAGATGTATTATCTGGTATGATGTGAACATAATTATTTGTAAGGATGAAATAGTGTTAAGAGATCATAGGTTATGTACTAAATTAGGATTTGAAAAAAGGTTATATTAACTCTACTAATATCAAATTCACAAAAAAGAAGATATTAAGTGATGGAAGTTATTGGACGTTTTCTAATAGCCATATACAGTACATTAGTAATTTAATTCTCTTTACTATATTAATTTTGTTTCATTGGGTGAACATTACATCATTTGGTATTCAGTTATTTTTGTTTGTCCTCAACAGACTTAGCTTAGATTAAGTAATCCGAGTTAACTCATAGCTCTGCAATTTGGGGGGGAATCACAAAAACGAGGAATTTTATTTAGCCCTTGTAACAAAAATATGGCTCACACAACAAAGAAAGGTATAACTTGGTATTCCTTTTCAAAGATCAAAATCCATAACTGCCTAGACATGTCCAATATAACTACTTTTGTTTACAGTAAAAGAATGTTCAATGATGAACCTTGTTGAAAATGCACACCCAATTATTAACCCTCGGCAAGTGTAACCGAATCGTATAAAGTAATAATAAATGGTAAGACCAAGTATCGTTTCTCAAAGGACTCACGGTCTAAACAGTTATGTGATTTGTTGATTAAATTAGACTTGTGAACGAATTCTTGTAGGTTTAAATGCAGTAAATATGAATGCATGTATTGATCAATTGGATCAAAAGAAGCAAAAGTGATTGATGTAAATTATGGAATGATGATGTTGTTGGGGTTTTCAAGTCATCCTATCCACTCTCATGTATTCAATAATTCATCTTTCTTCATTAATGTTAATGTCACTTTCTAATTTACCTTAAACCCGATGTCTCGGTAAAGAAAGCCTACTCCTAATTATAATGTCTTGTCTCCCTAGAAATCATTTATGCATTACATTAGCACAGAAGCTTAAAGGAAACCAATCCTCCTATCCCTATGTCTAGGCAATATTACTCTTAGGAGAATTTCTTCAGTTCTAGATTTATTCATATGTGTCCATACAAATAACACCAATGATCATGCAATTGAATGAGTTAAACAAAGCATGCATAGAGTATAGAAGAAAAATCCTAACAATTAATGAAAGAAAGCATATAGATTAAAGAACCAATTCAATACATGAGAGTTTCAAAGGATTACATTGATTCCCCAACAACAATGAAGGTTTAGTTCACCATAATCATGGTGAAACTAGATGAAAAGTAATGAAAGAATGAAAGAATGAAAGATAGAACCCTAGAATTTGAAGAGTGGAGCTTGAGCATCCAAAATCCTCCTCTAAGGGGTGAAGAAAGTGTGTTTTTGCTTCGTTCTGGCCAAAGATACAAAACCTAATTCGGTTGAAACCTTATATAGCCTTCTAAAAATTATAGAAAAGTGGCCCAAGGCTCAATAAAATGGCGCTCAGCGGTAATTACCGTTCAGCGGTAAGTACCGTTCAGCGATAAGTGCGGTTCTTCTATTTGACGCTCAGCTGCAGTTTTGCCCCTCAACAGTGACTGCAGGACTTCAAAGTGCTGCTCAACGGTAAAAGTGGCGCTGAGTGGTACTTCTGACTATTCTTTTATGCACTTTTTCTTCCTTTTCTGAGTCCAACTTCTGGCTACTTCATTTCTTTCATTCAATTCATCTTAAAACCTGCAAAAACAAGGAAAACCAAGCATAAAACCCATCCAACTCTCTTATTTCCAAAACATAAACAAAAACATGATTACAAGCTAGTTTCTAAGTCATAAAGGTTGTTTTTTATGTCAAAATTAAGTATAAAAATAACAGTTTTTCAACTGTTATCACAACCCCAAACTTAGAGCTTTGCTTGTCCTCAAGCAAACAAGATGTAACTCAATCTTCCACGAATGCATACAATGCTTCATCACATTCAAAACTCCTTCTTTCAAGATAAGTAATTACTCAAATCAGCTCCACACAAAGAATTTAGTCAAGATGCACACATGCTTTAGTGTTCACATAATCACATAATATCCAACAAATGTTATTCTCATGAATGATCAATAGACTAAGCATAGATGTACGCATGTGCTCATGGAATCCTTCCTCACCAGATAAAGTGTTTCACTCAAACACACAAGTGTATAAGAGGTCACTCCTTCACTCTACTATCACAATGTCACATGAATTAATTTTGTCTTTCATTTAACCACAATCAAATACATTCACAAGCAAATATCATCACAAGAACTTTTCTATGGCTTATAATGTGGCTGGGCTAACAAGAAAATTGGTTTTTCTAGATCACAAAATCCTTGAGTTAAGTGAATCATCTAAACACAACCATTCTTCCTTCTGCCCAACTTTCTCTTGCATTGAGCCTTTCTTTTTCTTTCTTCTCTTTTCCTTTTTATTTTAATTTTCACATGCTTAGTTCAATGCTTTTCAAATTCCCCTTTTTAAACCACCCAACAACCCCAAACTTGATCATTTATCAATAAGACAAGATATCTTCAACTTAACTGAAGGTAAAGTTTTTCAAAAAGGATTTTCTATCATGTTCAAAGCAAAGGGTTCAAGGGATAGAACACATTGTGCTCTCTTTTATTGAGCTAAAATCATTTGGCTAATAAAGGGTAACAACAGATGACCTTGATCATATGACACATACAAGCAAGTGATTCAATCATAGAAACCTGGGCAAAGTCATTCATGCTTTCAATGTAATAGCATTCATTCACAAAAACTTTGGAATTCAAGACTTCATATATAGGCTCATTCAACATTCCACATACACATCCTGCTTAGTAACATCATGCATTTGTTCACATATCTCATGAACAACCACCTGTAGGAAAAGTCTCGGAGTCCGCTCTTAGAGTTTAGTTCTTCTCTTCATGTTTGTTTGTTGTCTCTAGATTTTTAGTGAATTTAGAGGTACTTTTGACTTAAGTAATTTTAGTAAGTAACTAGGAACATATTTGGCAAGGCAAGACTTGGTATTTAAGCAACCTACACGGTTCACCTCTCTTACCTAGAATATTGGTCTCAAGTGAAAACCTTCTTTTTCCTTACTTCAAGAAAACCTTTTAATTCATAAAAATGTTTGGAAGACATTCCCCTAGGATCAACAACTCCCTCGAAGAACAATTTTTCTTCCAAACTTTAGTCAACAAACTCAACGACATTGATAGAAAAATAAGTCAAGGAAAAGACCATAGAGAGCTCCATAATGTTAGGGTTTAAAATGAGTTGAGAATACTAAGAGAGGAACAACCCATAGTAGGGAGAGGTCTAAGGGAAGTTAAAGTGCATACTACCAATGTGACAAAGATTCCTTAAGGGTAGGAGAGTATTACCAACAACCCTCTTCCTCCAAAAGACACAAGAGAGAATTTCAACATCTTCCATCCCCTAAGGAAGTTAATCTAGTGTTACCTCACTTCCATGGAAGAGATAATGTTGAGGCTTACCTAGATTGGGAGAGGATGGTGGAGCAAATCTTTGCTTGCCACAAAGTAGGAGAAGAAAGAAAAGTTTCTCTTGCCACCTTAAGCTTTCAAGGGTATGTAGTGTATTGGTGGACTGCTTTAGTTCAAGAGAGACTAAGACATCAAGATCCTTCAATAGAATATTAGAATGATCTTAAAACTGACCTTAGGAGAAGACACATGCCCTCCTATCATAAAAGAGAACTCATAGATAAGCTTCAAAGGTTGCAACAGAAATGTATGACTGTGGAAGAATATAGACAAAATATAGAGCTATACAAAATGAGGGCAAGAATTGTTGAGAGGGAAGAGATCACCTTAGCCATATTTTTGAATGGGCTAAATTTTAACATAAGGAATGGGTTGAATTACTACCTTATAGAGATTTGAATGATCTTGTTCAAATGTGTATAAAGGTAGAACAACAATGTTTGCGAAAATCATTTTCCAGAAGAGAGCAAGAGAGAAAAGAAGAGGAAAAAAGAAGAGAGTAAGAGAGAAAAGAGGAAGAGCGAAAAGAAGAGGAAGAAAGAGAGATAAGAGAAGAAGAGAGAAGAAGAGAAGAAAGAGATAGAAGAGAAAAATAGGGAAGAGAAGAAGAAGAGAGAAGAGAAGAGGAAGAAAGAGACAGAGAAGAAGAAGAGAAAAGAGAGCAAGAAAGAAGAGAGCAAAGAAAAGACAGCAAGAGAAAAGAGAGCAAGAACATAGAGAGCAAGAGGAAATAGAAGAGAGAAGAAGGAAAGAAGGGAGAATAGAAAAATATGAAAGAAAAGAACAAGAGATAAGGGAGAAAGCACAACTAAAAACACAACCTCCTCCCACACTCCTCATAGAACCAAGACTCTTAAGGGGAGATTTTTCATCCTTTTCTCCATCTATCCTTGAATTTCCAAATCTTAACTTGCCTCTCAAAGAAATTGCTATTCCATATTTTCAAAAATTACAACTTTCAACACATGGGAATTCACAACTTGAGTTATGGTTACCTTTATGGATACCACTAATTCAAGGAAAAAATGAAACTTCAAAAGAAGCAAGGTTTCTTTGTGGTATTAAAATAGAAAATTTCAAAACTAAGAAACCTCCTTCTTCTACACATATTCTTTTATACATCTTCATGGGTCAAATAAATCTAATTAGAGATATGTTTGATGCTTATTGCATTTTGACATTTGACCTAGGAGGGACTTGTATGAAGCCTACACAAATAAGTCCTCACAAAGAAAAAACACCATATTTTAGGACAAATCCTTTCCAAGGAGGAGGGGATGATGACTTTGGCCCGAGCCCCTCAACTAGTCAAGGAACCATTAGCCATAGCATAGTTAAAAGGGTACAACAAATTTGTGAGAATGCATCTCCAGAAGGCCAAAACTGAGTTTATTCACTTAAAATGGCAACCTAGAGCTAACATAAAGGTTTACTATGAATCACTTCATGCCATGAAGAGGAATAAAAGCCTTAAAAAGCAGTAATCGTGTGGTGCTCAGCACCACCCCTTCACCGCTCAGCGCTTGCGGCGTCAATCTTTCCAGCACGTTTCTTATGCTTTTGGATGCATCCAGCACATGTTTTGCACCAATCCACGTGGCCTGTGATCCGCATAATATGGATAATAATCTGTTGTGTGAATCTTTCGTGCACAAAGGGGGTGAATCATCTATAAATTCACCCACCTCACATTGTATGACTCACCTTTGAATATATGAGAGAAAACTTTGCTGATGCATTTTCCAGCTCTTTTCTCTACACCAAGGGTCACTTTCCACTGCTTCCTCCCTTACCCATATAGCTTCCTTCCTTGATGGAGGGCCGCCTGAGCTATAGCCGCTCCATTGAAGCACCTCACCCATTCCCAAACAACCATCAATATTCACTACTACTGCTGCCAGATTTCCCATTATCCTCCACCGTACCAATTTCACGGTTCTGTGCTGGACAAAGCCTCTGGGCATGATGGGGAAGTGCATGCCTAGAGAGAAGTATACTAATGACATTTAAAAGAATGAATGGAAAATAAAAGCGGAAAAGAGAAAGGAGGAGAAAACTTATGACACGTAGACACGCCACTTGAGAGAAGACTCCAAGATAAATGTCGAAGAAGGACCGCCACTCGCTTTGCGCAAGATAAGGTCTGCCCAAAATGGACTAGAGACAGAAAACTATCTCAAGAGGAATGAAAATTTGCAATTCAACTCAAAGAATACATTCAATTTCGAAGTTAATCTAAAAGGAGACCCTAAGCCTTCTTATATAACCCTTGGAGTGAGTTTAGATAGTGGAATTAAGAAATGTGGGACTTTTAGTCTCAGGGCCGGCCAGCAGCTCCTAAGATGCTTTGAGTCCCACATTACTTAATTCTCTTCATCCTAAAGGGTTTATAAGCAACTAGTTCTCCTAAAGTTCAAAACAAAGAAGAAAAGCTATGCTACCTTGCACTTCCATCTAAGATGCCTTTCTTCCTCTTCTTTTCTTTTAAGATCAAGCCATGAGAGTCCCACATTGCCTGTGCTTAAAGGAAAAGAAGAGTTTATAAGCGTTTATTCTACTAGAACTAATGAAAAGAAATCAAAGAGGCAAATACAAGCCTTTGAAACCTATATTCTACTCTTTTTGTGTTTTTGTCACTTTTGAATTGTTGCCCCACTTATGATCATACCAGGGCACCTCTATCACAATGTCTATGTTGTAAAAAAATTAATATTGACGCTTAAAATAAGATATTTTTGGACCTTTTTGACGTCTGATATGGAGGGTCGACGTCTAAAGGAGGATTTGACATCTGATTTGAGGGGGCCGACGTCTATGTCGTAAAATTAAAATGAGTTATTTTTGGACTTTTTGACGTCTGATCTAGGGGGACCGACACCTATGTTTGAACCTCGGTGAACCAACTTCTATAATGACGTTTTATTTACAAAAATATCACCGGTCATTTTTTACGTCGGATTTTCTTTCGTTAAACGTTAAATGCGTGACGTTAAAGACTACTTATGTACTAGTGGTTAAACATAATAATATCACCAACAAAAAATTAAATAAACATAATAAGACATTTGGGATATTTTAACCATTTCACAAGGTTATAGAAACACTACACAATTGGATGCTATTAGGATGTACCTCGACAATAAAGCAGAAGCCTAAAATTGTTAACTAGTAACAAATTAAATTAATATGAACAATATATCATAATACCACCATATAGATGTTCAATTAACAATTTAGTAAACCACCCCACGTCTATATTTAAATAGTTCATACACGTAATGATCCAAAAAAATAGTCTTCAAACTTCATATATATTCTCTACATATTTATTGCAACTTTTAGATTTGTAGGATATTTTAGCGGCTCCAGGCGTTGTTGCAAAGACCTTTATGACCATTTAGTTTAAACTTCAATCTCGTTTGGCTTGATGTTTTAATCTTGATTTTTTTGGCTTTTACTCCTTTCTCATAATTTTCACCTGCATGTTAGTTCACAATATGGGAATAAGATAAAGTGTATTTTCTGCATATCTACTTTTAACAATCTACAAATTTCTATACTAGAGTCATTTTCATTACCCTTTCCCTTTAGGCTTGTATTGAATCATCTATAGAGAGAACTATCCAATTTCTCTCTTTGGTGACAATAAAATGTTCTTCGCACATAGATTCCAGTCAAGTGATTAGGCTCAAACACCAATCAGAATATGAAAATGATACTTTTAGATACTTGTGATTCATGCATAAAATTTGATTTGTACTAATTTGAACACTTCCTCGTTATCTATTTTAGAGTTTTAAGGATAAAATTATTTCTGAGTCCATATACCCCATACTATAGCCACCTATACTGTCCAGACAAAAATTTCTTTAGAACTAACCTCTAACATATAAAACCCTAGGAAATGGTCCTTTTTTCTATTATGATATACTAATAATATTCTAATCCAAGAATCACACAACTTCCAAACTTAGCTAGTCATCCTACATGTGAAAAACAAGTGGCATAATGAATCATCACTCATGACACATCTTCTATCCAGTAGAATTCCTCTATTAAGTAAATTAGCATGTGTTGCTACTCTATTATGTAATACTCTTCATGCAAAAAGGTGAGATGTGGATAAAGCTCTAATACTCCAAAATGTTTCATACAAAGCTTCTTCATCTATAATCCCATTTTTTTTATCTTTTTATATGCAGATTTTAACTGTGTATTCTTGTGTGGCGTCTCCTCTTCAAGCCCATTCATCATCCTTTTTCTTATGCAATGTGCAACCCTTAATGTGTTGCCAAATTTCTTTTACCATTGGTTACTCCCATTCAAACCACTTTCTTCTCCATAATATGTTCCATTTCCAATTATTTTCACACTAATTTCCAAACTCAATTAGTTTTGCTTTCCTTTTGATTTGAGTTTGCAAAGATTCTAAGATATTTATCCCTCAGATAAATCTCCTATCCATATATAGTCCAAAAATAAAATTATATTTCTATCTCCACTTCCAAGTAATATTATTATCAAACCAATCTTCCCACTCTTCATTTTCACATACTTTTCTAAGATTTCTCCACCATCAAGACTCTAAATCGGATGTTCAGATGGGGAAGCGATAAAATGATTTTCGGAACACATTTCTTGGAAAATAAGTATTGGAATAAAACTAAGATTTTTGGAGGATAGGTAGGAATACTACCCTTAAGTATACATTTTTCTGGATTATACACAAATGCAATAAATCAGGTAATTATATATTGAGGAGTCAGGAAAGTGACTAAACACAAATTGGAATGAGTCATTCATTGGAGGATCGAATGGTTTTAATGAGGAAAAAAATACAAGTACCAGAATTATGCAAGTGATAATAAGAAATAGTCCAAAGTCATATAGAAGATGAATGAGTATGGAACAGAGATGACATGCAAAAATACACAGTAAAATTTGCATATACAAAAAACTAATAAATAGCTGCAATGGAAAAAATGCTGAAATTGGCTATGCACTTTGGGAAATAAAAGCTTTGAACAGGACACAGCACTTTTCTTAGAAGGTCATAGTTAATAGAGTAGCATCAAAAGCCTTAGCACAAAATTACCGAAGAAATTTGAAAGAATCATAGTAAAAAATGCATAAATGTTACATAATAGAGATTCATAAACAATATGTATCTTATGGATTGTCGAGTTACTAAGGATAGATATAAAGTTATCATGGAGTGTACGCATCATAGATCGTTGTGTACATACATCTATGAAATATTGTTATAGTGACTAAAATTTGAAAGTATCAGTGAGAGGGGATAAATTTTCAACCAAGTTAATTACATCATAATTAGGACTAGTAAATCAAGTAAGGTGTATAATTGTTAGGAAGAAAGGTAAAATGGTGTTGTTCTTAAAGAAAAACAAAGGACAAAAACTCAAAGGGAGACTTCAAGTATCATAAATGCATCTGCATCACAAATAAGTACACAAATATCATACACAACACTATCAAATACAAAATAGAAAGCAATTTTCAAAGTGGATTAACCATAGGATGGGGGAGATTTTCTGGTGTAGTAACAAATGATGTCAACAAATACCTACATTGGTTCAATAGAATGTTTTGAAAATTGTTATTTTCTTAATATGCTTTTGTTTTGACCAAGTACAACATTTATCTAGAGTTTAGAGAAAGAGAAGATGTATTGATGTATAAACAAAATGCAGAATAAGAGAAAAGGAGAATAAGCTAACTTGACAATTTTAAAAAATATTTATGTAAATTTTTGCTTCATATCTATATATATATATATATATATATATATATATATATTCTTTCAACCGATAAAAAAGTTAGAAAGAGAACCTGACAAGAAAATTTTCAGAAATTTATTAGATTTTGATCTTAACTAAAAAAGGTTGTATTTTAATCATAAGTTATAATTTGAATTTCATAATAATCTAATAAGAAAATTTGATTCAATAATTGATATGAATTTGAAGATGACGTATTTGATTACTTCATAAAACAATAATTGAGAAAGATTTTGTCGGCACTAAACTTCTAATCAAGTAAAAGGAGTAAGAATAATTGTTTTTTACTGTTGTAATAGGATTTAGATATTTTAGTGAGTGTAGATATAATCATGGTCATATTTGTCTGGTGCTCCCATAAGTCAAAAGAAGTACAGAAAACGATGAAATTAGCTAGGTTAGAGAGAAATATCCTTGGAATTTTTCGGTAGAAACAAGCAATATGAAGAATCTCTTTCCCTCCCCGATCGTATTTTTTCTTTACCAATATATATATATATATATATATATATATATATATATATATATATATTTACATAATGGACTGAATGGTCCGGACGGCCCTACGATTATCTCGCATTAATTGAACAGACGACTTTGGAAATTAGGAAATGGTTTATCTATAGGACGTCCTTAACCAAGTGACAAAGCCAGTTGGAAGAAAGTAAAGACGTCCAGTCAATCATAGTCAGAAGATAGATTTGGCTACAAGGATTAAGGTAAATGATAATTAGGGGTATTGAGCTTAGATTGGGTCGCGATTAACACTTTGCTAATCTCAAGCACATACTGAAAACTATAAATACAGGTCAAAGGTAATAGGTAGGGGTACCGTACGGGCAATCACTGACTTTGACATCGGAGAACCTTTGACAGGTACACCTCCGGACGGTGAACAAGAGATAGGAGATTGGAGCAATGACCGAACGGAAACTGGAGAACATTGTATAGGATTTAGGTAACTCGACCCTATAACCGGAACACATAACATACATATTAAAAAAACTTAAAATTGTATATTGATAATTGTAAATTAGAAGAATAATTTGAAGAATTTAATTTGTTTTACATTAAAATTATTTATTTGATAAAGTAATTAAAAAGAATTGAAATTTAAGAAAATTTGGAAACTCCCTCAAATGAACAAAATGAAAGAATTTTAAATGTGTATAGAAATATAAGAAATTTAAAATTTCTCATTTTTACTACACTCTCACCCTATTTACAAAAGTTGAGCTAGAGGGACTATGTTGAAGGTTGAGTTTCACCATCTCGAGTTCAAGGTTTAGTCGAGCTAATCTAAACTAAAAGTTAAATCGATTTAATTATACCCAAAGTTTGAGATAGGTTAGTAGAGGGAAGTTCAAGACAAGTAAGCATAAGAGAGAGAATGCAAGTTGAATGTCAAGCTTATTTAGCCTAGGCTCAAGGTAAAGCCAATTTGGCCTAGGACTAAGGATGAGTTGAGTCAATTGTGGTCAAATTTCAAGACGAATTGGTTGGATCAATGGTTGAGATGAATAGACTTGAGTTAAGGGTCGAGATCATCACGAGTCAAAGTCTGGTTAAAGGTCCAGGTGAGTTAGTTTGATTGAAGGTCAGAATGAGTAAGCCCATATCGAAGTTCCAGATGAGTCAACTCGGATCAAGGGTTGTGACGAACTACTTTGCACCGAAAGTCGAGTTAAGTTAACTTTCACTGCAAAATAAAGTTATCTAAATATTTTTAAAATAAAAATTTACTTTAAAAAAGAAATTAAATTACAATATACAAGTAAAAAAGTTAAAATATAAAATATTTCAAATATTTTATCCCAACAAACTAACCTAAAAATAAATACAATTTAATTATAAGTAATACTGATATTATATATTTCAATTTGCTTGAAATATTTAATCCAACCACATCTTAAAAGTAGTGTTGTCAAAATAGGTTGAAACCTATGAGTCAACCCGGTCTACCACGAGTTTGGATCAGGTTGAATTGAAAAAAAATGTGAAATTTTGATGCGAGCCAATTTTGATCTGGCTCACCCGGGTTGAACCCGTGGTGATCGGGGTTGCTCACCAATCCACTTATTCTTTTAGTTTTATTTTTAGTGTAATGAAACTAATTAATTATTTAATGAAACAAAAAACATTGCAACTCAAACCCTTATTTTGCCTATGTAAAACCCTTTTTTATATCAATTGGTCCAATTATTACTGTTTCAATTTGATCGATCAAAGTAACATGTTATAAGAATCTTGGAAGAAGAAGGTGAAAAAAGTTAAGTAAGTCAGTGAGTCAATCCGTTTAATCCACCAACCCGTGGTAGGTCAGACTGAATTCAAATTTTTTCGATTCGCTAATAAATAAATCGAATTGGGTTGATTCACTAACCAACCCTGTTGAGTCAGGTCGAATTGAATCGAGTCACCATTTTTGACAATTTTACTTAAAAGTCTAAATAATAACATTAATCCATCGGTTCCATCATTGACCCCAACAAAATATATATAATATAATTGTAATATTAAAAAGCCCGTTTTGAAAACTGATTCTCTATAATTTAAAGAAATCATTTTTAAATAAATTTGTCTAGAAAGCCGATTTTTTATATAGTTTTATACGAGTAATTGATTTAAAACCTTTTTTTAGAGAATCTATTACTATATATAATATTATCACGTTTTACAGGAGGTCTTCATATTCACTTAAAATGGCAACCCAGAGCTAACATAAAGGTTTACTATGAATCACTTCAAGCCATGAAGAGGAATAAAAGCCTTGAAAAGAAGTAACCGTGTGGCGCTCAGCGCCACCCCTTCACTGTTCAGCGCTTGCGGCGTCAATCTTTCCAGCACGTTTCTTATGCTTTTGGATGCATCCAACACATGTTTTGCACCAATCCACACGGCTTGTGATCCGCAAAATATGGATAATAATCTGCTGTGTGAATCTTTCGTGCACAAAGGGGGTGAATCATCTATAAATTCACCCACCTCACATTGTATGACTCACCTTTGAATATATGAGAGAAAACTTTGCTGATGCATTTTCCAGCTCTTTTCTCTGCACCAAGGGTCACTTTCCACTGCTTCCTCCCTGACCCCTATAGCTTCCTTCCTTGATGGAGGGTTGCCTGAGCTATAGCCGCTCCATTGAAGCACCTCACCCATTCCCAAACAGCCATCAATATTCACTACTACCGTTGCTAGATTTCCCATTATATATCCTCCATCGTACCAATTTCACGGTTCTGTGCTGGACAAAGCCTCTGGGCACCTCTATCACGATGTCTATGTTATAAAAAAAATTAATATTGGCGCTTAAAATAAGATATTTTTGGACCTTTTTGACGTCTGATATGGAGGGCCGACGTCTAAAGGAGGATTTGACATCTGATTTGAGGGGGCCGACGTTTATGTTGTAAAATTAAAATGAGTTATTTTTGGACTTTTTGACGTCTGATCTAGGGGGACCGACACATATGTCTGACCCTCGACGAACCAACTTCTATAATGACGTTTTATTTACAAAAATATCACCGGTCATTTTTTACGTTGGATTTTTTTTGGTTAAACGTTAAATGTGTTACTTTAAAGACTACGTATGTCCTAGTGGTTAAATGTAATAATATCATGAACAAAAAATTAAATAAACATAATAAGGCATTTTGGATATTTTAACCATTTCACAATGTTATAGAAACACTACACAATTGGATGCTATTAAGATGTACCTCGACAATAAAGCAGAAGCCTAAAATTGTTAACTAGTAACAAATTAAATTAATATGAGCAATATATCATAATACCACCATATAGATGTTCAATTAACAATTTAGTAAACCACCCCACGTCTATATTTAAATAGTTCATACACGTAATGATCCAGAAAAATAGTCTTCAAACTTCATATATATTCTCTACATATTTATTGCAACTTTTAGATTTGTAGGATATTTTAGCGGCTCCAGGCGTTGTTGCAAAGACCTTTATGACCATTTAGTTTAAACTTCAATCTCGTTTGGGTTGATGTTTTAATCTTGATTTTTTTGGCATTTACTCCTTTGTCATAATTTTCACCTGCATTTTAGTTCAGAATATGGGAATAAGATAAAGTGTATTTTCTGCATATCTACTTTTAACAACTACAAATTTCTATACTAGGGTCATTTTCATTACCCTTTCCCTTTAGGCTTGCATTGAATCATCTATAGAGAGAACTATCCAATTTCTCTCTTTGGTGACAATAAAATGTTCTTCGCACATAGATTCCAGTCAAGTGATGATTAGGCTCAAACACCAATCAGAATATGAAAATGATACTTTTAGATACTTGTGATTCATGCATAAAATTTGATTTGTACTAATTTGAACACTTCCTCGTTATCTATTTTAGAGTTTTAAGGATAAAATTATTTCTGAGTCCATATACCCCATAATATAGCCACCTATACTGTCCAGACAAAAATTTCTTTAGAACTAACCTCTAACATATAAAACCCTAGGAAATGGTCCTTTTTTCTATTATGATATACTAATAATATTCTAATTTAAGAATCACACAACTTCCAAACTTAGCTAGTCATCCTACATGTGAAAAACAAGTGGCATAATGAATCATCACAAGTTTCACTCATGACACATCTTCTACTATCCAGTAGAATTCCTCTATTAAGTAAATTAGCATGTGTTGCTACTCTATTATGTAATACTCTTCATGCAAAAAGGTGAGATGTGGATAAAGCTCTAATACTCGAAAATGTTTCATACAAAGCTTCTTCATCTCCTATAATCCCATTTTTTTTTTATCTTTTTATATGCAGATTTTAACTGTGTATTCTTGTGTGGCGTCTCCTCTTCAAGCCCATTCATCATCCTTTTTCTTATGCAATGTGCAACCTTTAATGTGTTTTGCAAAATTTCTTTTAGGTTTAATGTTTCTGTAGGTTCCTATTTTCGTCCAGAATCTCAAGTAGGTCCCTTTCTTTTTCGGCGTCTCAATTAGGTCCTTATTTTTGTAAAATTGAATCAAATAAACCCTTACCGTTAAATTTAGAAGACGCCGTTAAGAAGAGTGTGACGTGGCATGTTGATGATGTCTTTTTAAAATGACGTGGCATTAGAAATGTATGTGAAGTGTATTATTTTAATTTTTGAATTAAAAAATGGACTGTAAAAAGGAGAAATAAAATTTAAATAAGGACAAAGTAGTCATCTGCCATCTCCTGGAATGTCATCCTTCATCTTCTCCAGTGCCCAGCTTCCATGGCAGCCACCTTAGACTGCACAGGAACCCAATCGTTCGTCCAACATTTTAACCACTGTAAGACAAAATAAGAACTGAGAAAATTCCCAAATCAAAAACCAAAAAAACCCTAATTACAAAAACCCTAACTCGCACCTTAATCGCAAGTTTCTCCACGTCGTCGTAGATTGACCATGGCGTGAGTTTTATGTTGTTAATGAAGGTTGACAATCGGATGGAGAGGTTGTGACGGTGAGAGACTGACCGAGGAGCGTTGTCGGGATCCTTGCGCCGACGCTTAGGAGGCGGAGGCTGGACGAGGTGAGCGGGAACGGTGCGAGGTGGAAGCGGAGGAGGTTAAGGGACGGCTGGCCAGATTTCTTGAACAACTTCTAGTGTTAGAGCCATAGATACGAACCTTGAATCCAAGAGGACATCGACGGCGTCAAATGCGGCTTCGCGCGGTAGTGCATGGCATGGAGAGGATAAGACGAAGGAGGAGATGAAGAAGAGAACCACGAGCGACGACGCCATTGATGAACCTCGAGATTTGGTGGGATTTTGGATCTTTCTACTATTGAACCTTACGAAGTAGTTACAAAAACACACCTTCCAGTACCTTATATGTAAGTTAATCTGAATGGTGGTAGAATCGGAGGAGGGAGAGAAGTCTCCGGTGGAACTTTAGGAAAAAATTCTAACTTGTGAAAGAAGATCTGCGGTGGGTGGCTATCCCATGAAACTCTCAATTTTTTAATTTTAAAATAAACTAAATCCACGTCATTCAACATCAGTTAGTTCACCGTGACATGTCAAGAAAAAAATCAGTACAATGTGACACGTTTATCAGATACTGACGCCGTTAGGTTCAATTTAACATTAGGGGTCGAATTGTTGCAATTTTCACAAAAATAGGACCCAATTGAGACGCCAAGAAAAAAAATGACCAAATTGAGATTCTCCTCGAAAATAAGGACTTCTTGAATGATTAAACCTTTCTTTACCATTGGTCTCTCCCATTCAAACCACTTTCTTCTCCATAATATGTTCCATTTCCAATTATTTTCACATTAATTTCCAAACTCAATTAGTCTTGCTTTCCTTTTGATTTGAGTTTGCAAAAATTCTAAGATATTTATCCCTCAAAGATAAATCTCCTATCCATATATAGTCCAAAAATGAAATTATATTTCTATCTCCACTTCCAAGTAATATTATTATCAAACCAATCTTCCCACTCTTCATTTTCACATACTTTTCTAAGATTTCTCCACCATCAAGACTCTAAATCGGATGTTCAGATGGGGAAGCGATAAAATGATTTTCGGAACACATTTCTTGGAAAATAAGTATTGGAATAAAACTAAGATTTTTGGAGGATAGGTAGGAATACTACCCTTAAGTATACATTTTTCTGGATTATACACAAATGCAATAAATCAGGTAATTATATATTGAGGAGTCAGGAAAGTGACTAAACACAAATTGGAATGAGTCATTCATTGGAGGATCGAATGGTTTTAATGAGAAAAAAAAATACAAGTACCAGAATTATGCAAGTGATAATAAGAAATAGTCCAAAGTGATATAGAAGATGAATGAGTATGGAACAGAGATGACATGCAAAAATACACAGTAAAAACTAATAAATAGCTGCAATGGAGAAAATGCTGAAATTGGCTATGCACTTTGGGAAATAAAAGCTTTGAACAGGACACAGCACTTTTCTTAGAAGGTCATAGTTAATAGAGTAGCATCAAAAGCCTTAGCACAAAATTACCAAGAAATTTGAAAGAATCATAGTAAAAAATGCATAAATGTTACATAATAGAGATTCATAAACAATATGTATCTTATGGATTGTCGAGTTACTAAGGATAGATATAAAGTTATCATGGAGTGTACGCATCATAGATAGTTGTGTACATACATCTATGAAATATTGTTATAGTGACTAAAATTTGAAAGTATCAGTGAGAAGGGATAAATTTTCAACCAAGTTAATTACATCATAATTAGGACTAGTAAATCAAGTAAGGTGTATAATTGTTAGGAAGAAAGGTAAAATGGTGTTGTTCTTAAAGAAAAACAAAGGACAGCAACTCAAAGGGAGACTTCAAGTATCATAAATGCATCTGCATCACAAATAAGTACACAAAGATCATACACAACACTATCAAATACAAAATAGAAAGCAATTTTCAAAGTGGATTAACCATAGGATGGGGGAGATTTTCTGGTGTAGTAACAAATGATGTCAACAAATACCTACATTGGTTCAATAGAATGTTTTGAAAATTGTTATTTTCTTAATATGCTTTTGTTTTGACCAAGTACAACATTTATCTAGAGTTTAGAGAAAGAGAAGATGTATTGATGTATAAACAAAATGCAGAATAAGAGAAAAGGAGAATAAGCTAACTTGACAGTTTAAAAAATATTTATGTAAATTTTTGCTTTATATATATATATATATATATATATATATATATATATATATATATATATTCTTTCAACCGATAAAAAAGTTAGAAAGAGAACCTGACAAGAAAATTTTCAGAAATTTATTAGATTTTGATCTTAACTAAAAAAGGTTGTATTTTAATCATAAATTATAATTTGAATTTCATAATAATCTAATAAGAAAATTTGATTCGATAATTGATATGAATTTGAAGATGACATATTTGATTACTTCATAAAACGAGAAAGATTTTGTCGGCACTAAACTTCTAATCAAGTAAAGTAAGAATAATTGAATTTTACTGTTGTAATAGGATTTAAATATTTTAGTGAGTGTAGATATAATCATGGTCATATTTGTCTGGTGCTCCCACAAGTCAAAAGAATACAGAAAACGATGAAATTAGCTAGGTTAGAGAGAAATATGCTTGGAATTTTTCGGTAGAAACAAGCAATATGAAGAATCTCTTTCCCTCCCCGATCGTATTTTTTCTTTACCAATAAATAAATATATATATATATATATATATATATATACATATATATATATACACATATATACGTATATATATATATACATATATATACATATATATATATACATATATACATATATATATATATATATATAAAAGGTATTTACATAATGGACCATATAACCCGGACGGTCGTACGGTTATCTCGCATTAATTGGACGGACGACTTTGGAAATTGGGAAATGGTTTATTTATAGGACGTTCTTAACCAAGTGGCAAAGCCGGTTGGAAGAAAGTAAAGACGTCCGGTCAGTCATAGTCAGAAGATAGATTTAGCTACAAGAATTAAAGTAAATGATAATTACGGGTGTTGGGCTTAGATTGGGCCGCGATTAACACTTTGCTAATCTCAAGCCCATACTGAAAACTATAAATACAGGTGAAAGGTAAGAGGTAGGGGTACCATACGGGAAATCACCGACTTTGACATCGGAGAACCTTTGACAGGTACACCTCTGGACAGTGAACTAGAGATTGGAGATTGGAGCAACGATAGAACGGAAACTAGAGAACATTGTGTAGGATTTAGGTAACTCGACCCTATAACCGAAACACATAAGATACATATTAAAAAAACTTAATATTGTATATTGATAAGGGTAAATTAAAAGAATAATTTGAAGAATTTAATTTGTTTTACATTAAAATTATTTGTTTGATAAAGTAATTAAAAAGAATTGAAATTTAAGAAAATTTGGAAACTCCCTCAAATGAACAAAATAAAAGAATTTTAAATGTGTATAGAAATATAAGAAATTTGAAATTTCTCATTTTTACTACACTCTCACCCTATTTACAAAAGTTGAGCTAGAGGGACTATGTTGAAGGCTGAGTTTCACCATCTCGAGTTCAAGGTTTAGTCGAGCTAATCTTAACTAAAAGTTGAAACAATTTAATTATACCCAAAGTTTGAGATAGGTTAGTAGAGGGAAGTTCAAGACAAGTAAGCACAAGAGAGAGAATGCAAGTTGAATGTCAAGCTTATTTAGCCTAGGCTCAAGGTAAAGCCAATTTGGCCTAGGACTAAGGATGAGTTGAGTCAATTGTGGTCAAATTTCAAGACGAATTGGTTGGATCAATGGTTGAGATGAATAGACTTGAGTTAAGGGTCGAGATCATCACGAATCAAAGTCTGGTTGAAGGTCCAGGTGAGTTAGTTTGATTGAAGGTGAGAACGAGTAAGCCCATATCGAAGTTCGAGATGAGTCAACTCGGATCAAGGGTTGTGACGAATTACTTTGGATCGAAGGTCGAGTTAAGTTAACTTCCACTGCAAAATAAAGTTATCTAAATATTTTTAAAATAAAAATTTACTTTAAAAAAGAAATTAAATTACAATATACAAGTAAAAAAGTTAAAATATAAAATATTTCAAATATTTTATCCCAACAAACTAACCTAAAAATAAATACAATTTAATTATAAGTAATACTGATATTATATATTTCAATTTGCTTGAAATATTTAATCCAACCACATCTTAAAAGTAGTGTTGTCAAAATAGGTTGAAACCTACGAGTCAACCAGTCCACCACGAGTTTGAGTCGGGTTGAATTGAAAAAAAATGTGAAATTTTGATGCGAGTCAATTTTGATCCGGCTCACCCGGGTTGAACCCGTGGGTTTAGTTTTATTTTTAATGAAATGAAACTAATTAATTATTTAATGAAACAAAAAACATTGCAACTCAAACCCTTATTTTGCCTATGTAAAACCCTTTTTTATATCAATTGGTCCAATTATTACTGTTTCAATTTGATCGATCAAAGTAACCTGTTATAAGAATCCTGGAAGAAGAAGGTGAAAAAAAGTTAAGTAAACCAGTGAGTCAATCCATTTAATCCACCAACTCGTGGTAGGTCAGACTGAATTCAAATTTTTTCAATTTGCTAATAAATAAATCGAATTGGGTTGATTTACTGGCCAACCCGTATTAGGTCAGGTCGAATTTAACCGAGTCACCCGTTTTTGACAATTTTACTTAAAAGTCTAAATAATAACATTAATCCATCGGTTCCATCATTGACCCCAACAAAATATATATAATATAATTGTAATATTAAAAAGCCCGTTTTGAAAACTGATTCTCTATAATTTAAAGAAATCATCTTTAAATAAATTTGTCTAGAAAGCCGATTTTTTATATAGTTTTATACAAGTAATTGATTTAAAACCTTTTTTTAGAGAATCCATTACTATATATAATATTATCACGTTTTACAGGAGGTCTTCATTTATTTTATAGTAATGGTGATAGAGTAAATAAAATATTATTACACACACACACACACACACATATATATATATATATATATATATATATATATATATATATATAATATTATCACGTTTTACAGGAGCTTTTCATTTATTTTATAGTAATGGCTATAGAGTAAATAAAATATGATTACACAGATAGCGAATTTTTCCATGAAAAGTGATTAGGTATTTTCATTTTCTTTTGTAGGGTATATAGAAATGGATCCCTGAGATTAATTAATTAATGACTGCTACTGAGCAGGTAAGTTACATTTCTATATAAATGAGACATTGTGTAAATATTCTTCACCATCTCCCACCCTTCGTTGTTTCTTACATATCTTGATCACAATGTCCCTTTCTGGTAAAATCAGCATTGAAATTGAGGTTCATGCAACTGCTGCAAAGTGGTTCAACCTCTTCGCAACTCAACTCCATGAAGTTCAAAACCTTACCAACAGAGTCCATGAAACCAAGCTGCATCATGGTCGTGATTGGCATCACAATGAATCCATCAAACAATGGATTTGTACAATAGGTAATTAAACTTCTAATATGCAACGAAAATCTCTTAGATATATTTTTTTACTTAAATAGAATTTTAGTTTTTAGATTTAAACACAAAATTCGATTTCATTTCTATTCTAAATTTTTATATATTTTAGTTTCTAAACTTTAAAAATAATTGATATAATTCTTTTAATTTAATAAAAATTATTTTTTTAAGTAAAACTATGTTTCAAACTCACATTTAAGTTTGAATGTATTAAATTATATAAATAATGTAAGCGTGATTCTGAAACGTGTTTGAAACGTCAGGAAAAGTTTATGAAAAAAAATGCATGAAAAGTTAAATTAGAAAGATTATGGTCAAAACCAACTATATCAAAATTTGAAATAAGAATAAATTTCAATTTCACATTAATATTAATATTAAGTAATTAAAACATATTTAATCCTTTCTCTTTTTCTTAACTTTTAATATTAATGCATTTTTGTTTTTTGATAATGATATATTCTTGATTGGTTGTGAAACGATAGATGGTAAGGTTACAAAATGTCAGGAGAGTATTGAATCTGTTGATGCAGCTCACAAAAGAATCAGCTACAAGCTGTTTGGTGGAGATATTGGTAATAAGTATAAGGTGTTCAAGCTGATATTTGAAGCCATTGATAAAGAAAGTGGTGCTATTATCAAATGGAGCATTGAATATGAGAGGATTGGAAAGGAAGTTGATCCTCCTTATGGGTACATGGAATACCTGCACACTGGAAGTGGAGAGATTGATGGCCATCTTAAGGCATAGCTCTCAAAGTTATGCACAAAATATGTTAGAAATAAGAAATAATGGGCTTTGCCCTCGTGTCTTCATCTGTATAATAAGTTTGTGATGTTTTATGAGAAGGATATGGTTATGTAGATCCTTCGTTTGCATGGAATAAACTACTGAATTTGCATGGAGAGATGTTTGATATGCAACAATTTGTTGTTTCAAAGCTTTTTTCTAAATTAATATAATAAAAGTGATACTGATATCATATATTCCGATTAACAATAATACTAGCAGTAATAAAAATATGTACGCTAATGTATAATTTAACAAACAAAAAATCAGAATTACAAAATGTGAGGGTCCGTAGTTATTGATGGAAGTCCTACATCGACTAGAGATAAGACTAATTTAGAGTATGCAAGTAGATGCAAACCTCACCTTACAAACCGGTTTTATAGGTTTGAGTTAGACTTAAAATTCAATTTTAACATGGTATCACAATTATGGTTAAAGCATATCTTAGCAATAATTGTTGTTTGTTGGGCATTTGTTTCACACGCTATCGGGCAACTATAATAGTACATAAGTGGGTGCAAACCTCACCTTACAAGTCCGTTTTATGGAGTTGAATTAGACTTGAAATCCGCTTCTAATTAGGATCCATCAATAATTATGATAGTCAAATTTTGTCGATAATTATACACAAAGTTTTATCAACCAATATTTTCTGACACATTTATAATTGTTGGTAAATTATAGAAAGATTTTATTATCCATCTATCGTTATCGGATTTTTATATACAAATATTTATCGACAAATTTGTAATAGTCAATAATTATCAATGGATTGTGAAATTTATTGATAAAATTTATTAATAGATTTTGGTCATCGTTAACTTGTTGGTAAAATTAAATTATTGACAAAATTTTATTACTATTATCGATAGATTATATTCGTATGAAATATGTGATTTTATTATAATGACCTTGACAATTGATTATACTTACACATAAAAAAACACCACCAAACAACCTTACGTATATTGATTTTTGTTATGTATATATATACTCACGGTTATATCTTCTCCATAATCTAACTTTGTAATGCAATTTGTGTATGGGAACGTTAACATTTTGTGTTTGATGTATAGCCAGGCGTTTAAATGTGTTAAACTAAAAATATTTTTTTACCAACCTTACTTTACTTAAATAATACTCCATGGTTTCAAAGTGTACAAATAATTTCTACGCATAATGGTTTGGTTATGATGCACAAAACTTACACTGGTACAAAAATCCCGTACAACGTCGAATATTTTGATCTTTTAACGGCGAATTTGCGAACGATGTCATATCAGGAGATGTTAAATTGACGTCGAATTTTAAAAAATTCGACGTGACGTCGAATTTTGTCAATATACGACGTTAACTTAACATCAAATTTTGTCAATATTCGATGTTAATCAATTTTTTTTTAATTAATTGTGATCCTTTTTAACAACTCTACGAGATCGGAAAAGAAGAAAAACAACAAATTTCAAGTTTTTGGTATTTTATAAAGTATGAACTTTGATCAACAATAAACAACAATAACTAACAACAAACAAGTTCAATCAAACAACAACAAACAAGTTCAACCAAACAACAACAACAAACAAGTTCAACCAAACAACAACAACAAACAAGTTCAACCAAACAACAACCATAAACAAGTTAAAAAAAACAACAAACAAATTCAACAAATATGTTCTTCAAAAACGAAAACTAACCTTCAAAAGTTGGGTTCATTGGAATAAAGTGTCGTCACCCGTGAGAGAGAAAGCAGAATGCATCTATGAAGGACTGGAACACGAAAATAATCGGTTAAAACAAACAAAAATCATACATAAAGTAGTTAATTAACATGCATTTGTATCAAATGAAAGAAAGATTACTTGTGATGGTCATCAAACTTCGTTCAAGAAAAGTTTGAGAAGAGAAGAGTCTCGTGTGTTAAGATAAAGTTAATGAATTTTCAATCTTCCGCTCAATTTTTTATTGAATTCACTAACATTTTATATCTTTTTACGTCGAATTACAATTATAAACGACGTTTAATAATTGCATTTATTTAAAAAAATGTCACCGGTCATTTTTAATGTTGGCTATTTAGTGGTTCGACGTTAAACGCGTGACGTTATACATTGTTTTTGCACTATTGTTATACTCATTCACCTATCACATAATTGCACACTAACTTAGATATAGGACAATCATAAAATAAATGCTTTATATTATGCTTTGCTTGCTTACATATAAAGTATTGCTTATCCATGCACTTTTATATACTAAATTGTCCTTATGTAATAAGACTTTCAACACAAAATGATGTATATTGTAAAGAACATTTAAATTCCAAAATACATTAAACATATCATTCGTGTCCTTTATAGAGAGATTTTGTAACAACTTATATACATATTTTACGGTGAACTCTTCCTCCTCATCTTCTTTCCACACCAAGATATTGTTAGAAACAAGACAATAAAAGAGGAAAGAGAGAAATAAACTACACAAGAATTTAACGTGGTTCAACATACAAATGCCTACGTTCACGACTACACTAGGAACTATATTTTATATTTTTTGTGTATCTCTCAAGCTTTATAAAGGCTTGCTTATATAACTAAATAGATAACAACATTTCACAGTATTAAGCAATGTGAGACTAAATTAAGCTCCATAATACTAACAATTCTCTCACTTGGAGCTTGATTTACATTATCACCTAGTGTAGTTGTCTTCATCATCAATTAATCTTGAATGTCAGTTAAGGCAATACAAAGCCTCAATTTGTTTGTTGTGGCAGTCTTGGTCAACATATCAATGAGATTCTCTACACTTGGAATCATCGACAAAGACAAGTCTCCATCATTTATCAAGTTTAGAATAAAATGATACTTCAATTCAATGTGTTTGCATCTAGAATGAAGAAGTGGAATTTTACCAATATATATAGCACTTTCACTACCACTGAACAACGGAGGGTCAACTAGCTTTTTTCCTAATTCTTTTAGAAGGTTCTTCAACCGTATCATCTCCTTTGTTTCTTCTGAGATAGCTACATACTTAGCTTCAGTGGTTGAGAGAGAGACTCTTCATTAAAGTTTAGACTTTCAACTAATAGTTGTACCACCGAACGTAAAATATGTAACATGTTGTGCTCTTTCTACCATTTAGAGTTTCTCCCAAGTCTACATAAAAGAACTCTTATAAAGTGAGATTGCTTTTTTCTAAAAGACAAACGCATCTTTGAAATGCCCCTAAAATATCTCAATATTCACTTCACACCTTATTAATGTTCCTTCTGGGATTTGATAGAAATCTACTTACAACTCCCACTACATGTGCTATGTCAGGTCTACTGCAAACCATAGCATACATCGAGCTCCCTACTACAGATGCATATGACACTTTAGACATGTAAGATTTTACTTCATTTGTCTGAGAAGATTTCCCTTTTGAAAACTTTAAGTGAGTTTCCATAGGTGTACACCTGGTTTTAGCATTTCCAACATTGAATATTCTAAGCAATTTCCTATATATTTCTCCTAAGATAAGTTCAAAATACCTACAGATCTATCCCTGAAAATTCTCATACAAAGAATTTTTTTGGCTAGGCCAAAATCTTTCATTTCAAAATTTTCTAACATTTGTTTCTTCAACTTGTTAATTTCTACCATATTAATTCTTGTAATTAACATGTCATCAACATATAAAGTAAGGATGATATAACTATAAACATATTTTTTCACATAACAACAATGATCTTTTGTACATCTGTGAAAACCTAAGTATTAATCCATACAAGTTTTTATGAAGCTTGCATATAAGATTCTCCTTTCCTTGTGCTTTAAAACCTTATGATTATGCCATAAAGATTTCCTCCTCAAGATCCCCATGTAGGAATGTAATTTTAATATCTAACTAAACCTTTTGAGATCATGAGTTTCACTCCTTTCTCACTCATATGCATAAGCCTTTGATGCCACAAAGAGGAACTATTTCCAACTTTTGCAACTGGTATCATATTCTCATCTACAATCATGTAAAGAGATCATTGCTTCTTTCCACGAGTAAAACCAATATTTCCTTCCATTACCTTCCAATGTCCATCTCCAAAGGTGGTGCCCCTCATCATCTAACTGTCCATTAGAGTTTTTGATATTAATATAAGCTCTTCCCACAATATCAAGAGATTTTCCATCTGTAAGGTAAATCTTCCCAAACTTTCCAAAAACATAGTTAGATAATACTTCTAAGGAAGGTGTAGTATGAAATGACGTACCAGACTCCATAATCCATGAGTCAGTAGAACTATCTAAACTACATAATAATACATTTATAATTTCATCTATTGTTGCATTTCCTAATTGATCATCATCTTGTTTATTTTTGTTGTTGTTCTTCCATGAAGAACAACATCGATTCGTTAAGTGACCCTTTTTCTGGCAATTTCAACAAGTGATATCATTCCATACTTTTCTTTATGGTCTCCTTCTAGACTTTAATCTTCCTTTGCCTTGATTACCACCTTTTTGACTTTCTTTCTGTATTTTTAGCACTCAACGTTTCCCTAAGAATTACTAATTGCACTAACAGTTGCACCCCAACTTTCCAAAAGAGATGATAATAAGACTAATGCTTTCACCTCATCATCAAAACTTATGTACGCTGATGCTAATTGAGCAATACTTGTATTAAATTCAATAATATGATGAGTAACCGAGTTACCTTCATCCATTTTGAGGTTGACTAGCCTGCAAATAAATACACTTTATTAGTTGTGGATGGGTGCTCATAGGTATTTGACAATATCTGCATCAAATTTGCATTGAAGAAAGCTCTCACGACTTCTCTAAACCAAGATTCCCAAGAAAAGAAAACAAGAAAACCACTCATTTTCGGATGTGGAAGATGAGACAAATAAATAACGTGATTTAACATAAAAATGTCTACGTCCACGACTACATTAGAAAATATATTTATGTATTTGATATATCTCTCAAGCTTTATAGATGATTGTTTATATAGTTAAATAGATAATAACATCTTATATTATTAAACGATGTGAAACTAAATTAAGATCCACAATACTAACAGATATTTCACTATCACAATCAAATTTTTAGTTCATTATAATATGTCTTAATACCTTTTCTATGGTATGATATTACCGTATTATTCTATCCCTCCTCCAAGATTTCAAATTAAAATTGTCTCACAATTCTAAACTATCCAATGATGTTTTCCTTTTGATATTGCTTGTTTCTACTGAAAAGTTCTAAGCTTACTTCAGGCTCTCCAGCCGAAGTTCGATAGTTGTGCCATCCGTCCGCAGGTATCTTTTCCACAAGAACCTTTTATGTCTCCCACAGGTAAAATTAATAACTATTTTGTGATAAGTTATGAACTGAATAATTGTTCTTTAATAAAGTAACATTAATATTGACTTTGACAAATAGGAAAAAAGGAGTTATTATACTCCTCCTCTATCGGGGGATAACATGGATGACACCCGTCCAAGTAATTATATGTTTTGGATGATACAATGAGAAAACTAGTGGCCCGTAGTTGAGGTAACCACAGTTCTTCATGGTATAAAGGTATCAAATAATGATGTTAAGGTCATGGTAAAAGAAATTCTCGTATCAGTTGTTTTAGTTTTTATGTCGATAGATGACGTATATATCATGACACAAACATTTTAATCTTTCCTCGACTAGCCTAGAGATTAGGTTGGTTCTATTTCTGACACTCCGATATGAACTCCCAAACCTACCATACACTACTCAACTTTTAATTTTACCTATTATTTATGTTCGAACTTAAATTATTTTCCATGTAACAATAGTCACATCGAGAGGAAAGTCCTAAACCCAATAAGTTTCCTCTATCTGGGAGCAATCCTCTTGGTACATTCCACTAGCTTGTTGACATCATAAGTGATAAGTCGATGTCGGTTCCATGAGATGCTGGTGTATTTGGGACAAACATTAACATCTCACTTTACTTGTTTAAGCAAGATGTCTTAGAACTTGCATCGAGGAAAGAAGAACTAATATTACCCTTTTTTAGTTATGGATGACATTGGTCTCTAAACCATTATTTATATTTAATTGATTTATCTAGTTACTTATATCAAGTAAATTTTTTGTGTTTAAGTATACGTTTAATGTTAGTAACAAAATTGGATTGAATGATGTATACGAGTTCATAGACCCCCAACTCACTATGAAGATAAGAAGTTTGATGACATCGAAGCATACATTACCAAATGCTTTAAATGTTGCGTAAATGTAGTTTATTGACTTGTAATTATAGTCCATCATTTTTAAAGTATAACAATGAAGTTATTTTCAATTTAGATGTCATTTGCAACTACTTGTGGTTTTCTAGAAGGACAACATTATTGTGTGGTTTCTCTCCTTGCAAAAGTCTCCCACAACCATCTAAGACAAGTAATAGATTCGTAAGAACCTCAATGATATGAACTTTCTTTGTTATATAAGTGTATCCTAAAACATTTTCTTTATCATAATTCATTTATTAGATATAGCGTGTTGTTAGAGAAATCAACTACTTAAGGCAAAAAAGTTTGCATGGTTGTCTCTCCAAAGGTTTGATATTTTAGTCTATATATTTATAATTTTTTTATTCTTTTTCTTCTTCAATTCCTTAGAATTCTGTTGGTATATTATAATGTAATAAACAAATTGACTCATATGAGTACCATATGTAAGACAATGGATGACAATAATTGTTCATGTTCCTATTACAACTAGTTAATAAATAGTAGTAATTGCATTAAATCAAATCTTTTGTAACTTTGTCTTTTTATATTCTAATTGAAATTATTATATTTTGTGAAAAAGTTCAAGAATCCTACCCCAATTCTTGATAAGTAAATTAAGTATTTAAGGATAGCTTGGGAAAAATACATAATACAAATGTAAAATAGTATTTAATACATTTACTTGTAAGGATAAAATATTCTTGTATCTAGATTCTAACTTATTTTGGGTTTAATAAATATAATATGTTCTTTCTATGTTAATTTTGTGATATTTTGTACATGTTTAATATGTAGAATAAAAAAAAATATTTAAAAAGACTCCAGTTTTAGTGATAATCGAAATCTAATATTATTTTTTATTTAAAAATATTTTAATGTCAAGGGTATTAAACTTCGATAATGATAATAATTCAAATCTAATACACTTTCTTATTTAAAATATAATTTAATTTTATGATTATTAGGCTTCGATTCTAATTATTATTGAAACCTAATATTCTTAAAATTAAACAATTTTTTTAAAATAAAAAATAATTTAGGTTTGGTTTACTATAGAAATGAAACCAAATTTACAATTTTATTATTATTTATTTATGCTTTCATGTTTAAGATGCGAGAATTAAAATATAATAAAGACGTTTATGCCAAATTGATAAAGGAAGACAAAAAATTAATTTTTTGCTTTCTCAAAATGTGTTTGATTATAAAACTAATACATAATATTCAAAATAATCAATAATCAGTGTCAAAATTCTTTCGTATACTAGTGCGTACTAAACTAAAGTAGTGAGTTTAAGCAAAAGTCAAGCTCTCGAAATCAGCTCAGTAAGGGAAGATTTTGAGTATTTATATTCTGTAATTTACCTTATTTCAGTTTGATATGAAATGTTGAACAAAAATCATTAAGAATTACCCAGAAATGGGGAAGGTGTAACCCCTACTCACCTTTAGGAATTCCAAAGCACGTTTTATGTGAAAGCATATATTTTATATAACATGTAAAAAAATCCAGGGGATTTAAAAATCAGAGTGCGTTCTGTAAGACACCTTTTATAAAACATGTACAAAAATAATTTCAATTTATTAGTTAATAATAGATGACAACAATAACTCACTATCATTCATTAACTTTGGAATGAAAAGACCTTCAATTGTTTATATGGAACAGCCTCAGAGATATGCTTCAACGTATCACTGAAACATATAGAATTGTTTTGAGCGGGAAACATTATACACATGAGAAGATAATAATTGGTATATGATAAATAAAATAATAACAATAGTAGTACTAGATATATGGTATAAGATAGATTTGTTTCTCCCAGAAAATCTGATTAGGTACATTTTTTTATGGTAGTGTATCGAAATGGACCCCAAAATTTAATTAATCATTGGATTGTTATGGGCAGGTAAGTGTTGTTGCTATATAAGAGGGGATATTGGTGGCAATATAATGCACCATATCTCCCACTCTTCTTTGTCTATCTCATAGTTTTCTGCTTCTTGTTTATGATCATGGCTCTGGGTGGTAGAATCAGCATTGAAATTGGGGTTCATGCAACTGCTGCAAAGTGGTACAACATCTTTGCAACGCAACTCCATCAGGTTCAAAACCTTACTGATAGAATTCACCAAGCCAAGCTGCATCATGGTCAAGACTGGCACCACAATGAGGCCATCAAACACTGGACTTATATCATAGGTAATTTATCTGTTTTGTTACCTTATTTTAAATCGTAAAATAATTTATAAATATTATTTGTTTTGCAATTGCTTGAAAAAGAACAGATGGTAAGGTTAACACATGTCAGGAGAGTATGGAGTACGATGAAGCGAAGAAAATAATAATCTTCAAGCTCTTCGGTGGAGACGTGGCTAAAGAGTTCAAGTTCATAAACCTTGTATTTGAAGCAAGTGATAAGGAGAATGGTGGTGCTAATATCAAATGGACTGTTGAATATGAGAGGCTTAGTGGAGAAGTTCTTCCTCCGTATGGCTACATCGAGTACCTCTACAAATGCACTGTGGATATGGATGCTCACCTCAAGGCATAGCTTCGAAAAGTTATGCATAAAATTAAGAAAGAAATAATGATCTTGGCCTTAGGTTAAGCGCTTATCTGAATAATAATAATAATAATAATATATCTGTGTGAAGTTTGAGGAGAAGGATGGTTATGTAGATCCTTCCTTTGGGTGGAATAAAGTTCAGTTTGTTGCATTATTATGCGTAAAACTGTTCAGTGTGATGCATATGAATATTAAGGAGTATTTATGATTTGTGTAGAATCTTTCATGTTTTGTGCTTTTCTATTGATTGAATTTACTGACTTTGTACCAACCTATCATTGTGAAGTACCAACATTTTATTGTCATTATAATGCATCTCTGCTTCATAATGATGTACATTGCTAACACCTTTCAGTGCATTATACTTACGCACTTATTGCATTGATTATCCGATATTTTACAAGTGAAAAATAAACTATAATTACACACTTTTCATTTAATTCACACATTCCATTTAATATGTTTATTTATTATTTATTTACTCTTCAACTTATACTAAGATTTCTCCAATATTTACTATCTTTGTTAGCTAATTTATTTATAGAAAAAATAACATTAAAATTTTGTAACAAGAAAAGAAAACTCTATCCAAATCTCTATAATAAATTAGCCTTCTTCTTACATGTTTCTCTCCATTAGGTAATATTTGAATATCATTTGATGAAAAAAATATTTATCTTTCGAAAACTTTATATTTTAATAGGATCATTTTCTACTAATATTGAGCTTTATATTAGTGAATAACAGTACAAAAAGTTTTGATTTTTGATATTTAACCTTTTATTCAATATGACATATTGTCGTATTGAAAAGAAAAAAATGTTAACCTACCTCCTTTTACTTGAATTCCAAAGAGTGAGACATATGTATAATACATAAAACATGAGAATAAATTCATAAATATTGAGTAATATATTAGCCGAACTATTAAAACAATGTTCAAGAAAGTCAAGGAATAGAATCACTAGATCAAAAGTTACGGAGTGAAAACAAAAAGATAAATAGAAATTGATTAGTAATATAACAGAATAGTAACCACTATTTTTTTCCTAAAAACATTATGATTTATTTATTGAAATGAGTTCTTAACTCATTAAATATCACTTTTAATACCAATAAATATTATTAGTCACTAATAATTGTAAAATCTCACAATGATATTTTAGAAATGGTGGTAGTCTAAAAACAGTGAGACTTGGTTATTTTAATATTAAATGATTTATTTGTAAATAATTTTGTTATAAACGAGTTTCATTATTTTAAATCATATCATCTTTCTAGAGTTCTCTCTACCTTCTCTCTAAGAGTTCTAACTCCCGAATCATCTTTATGACGATCAGGAGGTACCTAATCCACAACGATGTCTACATTTCTATCCGATCAGTTTCTTTAATAAAGCAAGTAAGTTTTGACTCTTTTTCCCCTTCCGTTATCAAATCTGTTTTAGAGAAATCTTGTACTATCGAATATGTAATCGTGTCTCCCTACTGTTGTAAAACATTGATTGCAAAAGACGTTGTATTGCAACGTTGTATTTGGCAAAGTTAATGTGTTTTATTGCCAACGGGAAGAATTTTGAGCAACGATAAAAAATTCCTTAAGTGCTCAAACGTTCAAAATTTAATGTTTTTATTTTCTTTTATTTGTTTTATTCTCTCCTACCTCTATAAATAGAGAGCTCTTCCTCCTTTCCAAAAGACACCTAAATCAGTCTTCTCTCTTTCTTCTTTTTCCTTTTCCTCTTCTAAAATTATTCTCAGTTATTTTTATACTCCTTTGAGAGATTCTTGCTAGTTCTGAGATCCTCAGAAATATTTTGGGAAGTTCGTGTTGCATCCTGGGGGACTTGCGCAACACACTGCGGATAAGTCCTTAAGGACAGTGACTCTACACGCCTCAGGAAATTTTGTTCGTGATTCTATCAGCACTTTTATAACAATCTTAAGGACTTATGACTGACATCAACCACATGCCTTCTGAAAGCCAAACCATCTCTTTCGGAACCCACACGGTCTTCGCAAAATCGCTTCCGGACGTGTCAAAAATTGAGGTTTTCTCTGGACAAAACTTTCGACGTTGGCAAAAACGTGTGTCTACCCTTTTAGACATGTATGGAGTTGTTGTTGCTCTTTCATCTCCGAAGCCCTACTCCACTATTCCTTCAAACTCAAAACTAGTTGAAGAGTGGACTTACTCGAATAAGGTATGCCGACACACTCTGCTTAATGCACTTTCTAATGATTTGTTCGATGTGTACTGTTCCTACAAGGAAGCAAAAGACATCTAGGACTCGTTGATTCTCAAATACACTACTGAAGATGTCGTCAGACAAAGATTCGTCATAGGAAACTACTACCGTTGGGAGATGATTGAAGACAAGAACATAAAAATTCAAATCAATGAGTACCACAAGCTGCTGGAAGATATCAAAGAAGAAAATATTCTGCTACCAGATGAATTTGTTTCAGAACTTCTGATCGAGAAATTGTCGCCATCTTGGACAGATTAAAAACAACAGTTGAAACACAGGCACAAACAAATGTCTTTGCCAAAACTTATTACACACATAATAATTGAAGATACCAACAAGAAGGAGTCTGCTACTGCAAGGGCAAAAGCTTTATCTACGAAAGCAAATATGGTAGAAGTAAAACCTGTTCCCAAAAGGTACGAATACAAACCTGATCACAAAAAGAAAAATAATTTTCTTAAATCCCGTCATAATGAATCTAAATCCACCTTTAAGAAGAAAGGAAATTGCTTCGTATGTGGGAAGCCAGGCCATCATGCACCATAGTGTAGGCGTAGAGCGAGAAACAACAATCCTCCTAGGGCTAATATAGTTGAAAGAGATGACATTATTGCTGCGGTTGTTTCTCAAGTGAATCTGATGACCAAAGTGAGCAAGTGGTGGTAGACTCTGGTGCTACCAGGCATATCTGTGCAAACAGAAGTGCCTTTACCTCTTACACTAGTGTAGGGGATGGAGAAGAACACGTCTACCTCGGTGATTCCAAGACCATTCCTGTTTTGCGAAAAGGAAAAGTTCTTCTCAAACTCACATTTGGAAAGACTCTGGCCTTGAGTGATGTGCTACATGTGCCATCAATTAGAGTTAATTTAATCTTTGTAACACTATTGGGAAAGGTGGGGGTTAAAGTATCATTTGAGTCTGACAAGATCATTTTGACAAAAATAATGTTTCCGTGGGGAAGGGATATTGTGATCAAGGACTCTTCATTCTAAATGTTTCCGAAAATATTAATGAATCAAGTTCTTCTGTTTATATTATTGACTCGTATGATATATGGCATGCTAGATTAGGACATGTGAATTCCTCTTATGTTTTGAAATTACAACGACTAGGATTGATTAATATGCATGATAAACAAAGTAGTAAATGTGATATATGTGTAGAATCTAAATTAACAAAGAAAACATGTTTTTTTGTAGAACGCTAAACTGAGCTATTAGGGTTAATTCATACTGATCTAGTTGATATGAAACAAACCATGTCTAGAGGAGGTAAAAATTATTTTGTGACCCTTATATATGATTATTCTAGATACACCAAAGTTTACTTAATCAAACATAAAGATGAAGCCTTTGATGTGTTTTTAACCTATAAAGCAGAAGTAGAAAATCAATTGAATAAGAAAATTAAAAGGATTAGATCAGATAGAGGTGGTGAGTATGTGCTCTTTAATACTATTGTGTTAAAGAAAGAATTATCCATGAAGTGACCCCACCATATTCACCTGACTTAATGGAGTAGCTGAGAGAAAAAATAGAACCCTTAAGGAAATGATGAATGCTATGCTTGTTAGTTCTGCTGCACCTAATAACCTTTGGGGAGAAGCCTTGGTTACTGCATGCTTTTTACAAAATAGAATACCCCATAAGAAAACCGGTAAAACTCCTTATGAGTTGTGGAAAGGTTACCAACCTAACCTTAAATATCTCAGAGTGTGGGGGTGCTTAGCTAAGGTGATGTTACCCGATCCTAAGAAAAGGAAAATAGGATCTAAAACCTCTGATTGTATGTTCTTAGGTTATGCTGAACATAGTGTTGCCTATAGATTTCTAGTTGTTAAAAGTAACATACTTGAGAGAAATTCTATAATGGAGACTAAAAATGTTGAGTTTTTTGAACATGTGTTTCCCTTAAAGGTTAGTGAGATGTCTCAACCTGTTGATGATAATGATAATAGTGATACTATGAATGAGGATTTGAGAAGAAGTAAAAGACAAAGAAAGGAAACTTCCTTTGGAGATGACTTTTATACTTATCTTGTTGATAATGATCCAATAAGCATTATAGAAGCTACTAGTGCTCCTGATGCAAAACAGTGGGATAAGGTCATTAGAACTGAAATGACTTCAAAAAAACAATACTTGGACTTTAATAGATTTGCCTAAAGGAGCAAAACTCATTGGTTGTAAGTGGATCTTTAAGAAAAAGTATCACCCTGATGGATCCATAGAGAAGTATAAGGCAAGGTTAGTAGCAAAAGGATTTACTCAAAAACCCAACATAGATTACTTTGATACTTTTGCACTAGTGACTAGGATTTCCTCTATTCGAGTGTTTCTAGCTCTAGTAGTTATCCATAAACTAGTGATACATCAGATGGATGTTAAAACAACAATTTTGAATGGTGATTTAGAGGAGGAAATTTATATGACTCAACCTGAAGGGTGTGTTGTACCTGGTCAAGAGGATAAGGTATGTAAACTCTTAAAATCCTTGTATGGGTTGAAACAAGCACCAAAATAATGGCATGAAAAACTTGATAATGTGTTACTTTGTGATGGTTTTTCACCTAATGATGTTGATAAATGTGTGTACTCTAAGTTTGAAAATGGTGATTGTGTCATTATATGCTTGTATATGGAGGCCATGTTAATCATTGGTACATATGCAATGAGATTGTCGCTAGAATTAAATTGTTTCTAGGATCAAAATTTGAAATGAAATACATGGTGAAGCCAATGTGATTTTAGGTATTAAAATCATAAGGAAGGGAAATAATATATTACTATCTCAAGAACAATACGTTGAGAAACTTCTTAAGAAGTTTGGGTTTTATGACTTAAAACCAGTGAGTACCCCTTATGATGCTAATTCTAAATTAATGAAAAATAAAGGAGAATCATTATCTCAGCCTCAATATGCCCAGATAATTGAGAGTTTACCACACTTGATGAGCTTTTCTAGACCTGATATTGCTTATGCAGTAGGTACACTCAATGTCCAAATCAGGAACACTGGGATGCACTTGCTAGGCTTATGATATACTTAGGAGATTCAAACGGATTATGCCATTGAATACAGTGGATTTCCCGCTGTAGTAGAAGGGTACATTGATGCTAACTGGACCTCTGATTCAGATGAGACAAAATCCACTAGTGGTTATGTATTCACACTTGGGGGTGGTGTGATTACATGATGGAGATCAGCCAGACAAAAAATTATTGCAAGATCAACAATGGAGTCTGAGTTTGTCGCTCTTGAGATGGCTGGTAGTGAGGCTGAGTGGTTGAAAAACTTCTTAGCAAACGTTCCACTAGGAATGAAACCAACCCCATCGGTGTAAATACAGTGTGATTGCCAATCGGAAATAGCTATAGCTAAAAACAAGAATTACAATGGAAAGAATAGGCATATTGATGACAAATTTATGAACACCGAAATACGGCACCACAAACTTGTTGAACAATCGGCAAGTGTGACCGAATCGTATCAAGTAATAAACTCGGTAAGACCAAGTATAGTTCTCCCAAAGGACTCACGGCCTAGTTTAGTTATGTGATTTGTTGATTATTTAAGACTTAAGAACGAAATAAGTGAAGTTTAATATGCAAAACAGAAAATAAACATGTATGCATGAATGTGATCAATGGCTAAAACAAAATACAAACACTTCAATGGAATATATGGATGAGTATGTTGTTGGGGTTATCAATGTCATCTTATCCACTCTCATATACTTTAGGAATTCAACATTCTTTTCATCATTGTTAATGCCACTCTCTAAATTACCTTGCAAGAAGGCCTATCCCTAATTACGAGTTCATACGATTCCTAGCATTCCTAATAATTAGTTCTTTTAGTGTAGGACCTTAACGGCAACCAATATACTATTGGGATAAATTCCCCGGATCTAGACTTCCCCGTACATTCCCGTATCGACAAAATCAATAATCATGCATTGAATGAGTTAAACAAAGCAAGCATTGAGCAAAGAGGAAAAATCCTAACTAATGATGAAAGAAAGCATAGGTCTTAAATATAAGATGTAAAAACAAGTTCCATATATGAGAGTTTCACAAGACTACATTGATTCCCCAACAACAATACAAGGTTTAGTTCACCATATTCATGGTGAAACTAGATGAATAATAATGAAAGAATGAAAGATAAAACCCTAGAAAGGTGAAGAGGTAGCCTGAGCATCCAAGATCCTCCTTCAAAGGGGTGGAAGAGAGAGTGTTTGCTTCGTTTCTGCCAAAGATACAAACCTTAGGACGTCCTAAAGCTTATATACTATTCTAAAATTACAAAAAATTTAGGCCCAAGCCCATAAGTGTGCCGCTCAGCGGTAAAGTACCGCTCAGCGGTAAGTGCGTGAGTTGGTTTCTTCCCCTCAACGGCCATTTTGCCCCTCAGCGGATCCCCCGTGAGCTTCTGAGTGCCGCTCAGCGGTAAACTGCCGCTGAGCGGCAGTTGCGGCTTCTCCTTTTGCACTTTTTGATGTCTTTTCTGATTTCATCTCTCTCCTTCTTCACTTCTTTCACCAAATTCACCTTAAAACCTGCACAAAAACACTGAAATCAAGCATAAACCTGTCCAGCTCTCTTATTTCTGAAAATATGAATAAAAACACGATTTCAAGCTAGTTTCTAAGTGTTAAAGATTGCTTTTAGTATCAATTTCAAGCATGAAAATAACAGTTTTTCAACTGTTATCACAACCCCAAACTTAGAACTTTGCTTGTCTTTAAGCAAACAAGATGTAACTCAATCTTCTACCAATTCATATGATGGTTCTCTCATTCAAAAATTTCTTTTCAAGATAAGCAAAGACTTCAATCAAACTTTTGACCAAGATTTCAATCAAGATGTGCACATGCTTTAGTGTTCACAAAGTCAGTTAATATCAAACAAATGCTATTTTTCATGAATGATCAATCAATTAAGCATGGATGTTCATGTGGTCATGGAATACTTCCTCACCAGGTAAAGTGTTTCACTCACACACAAGTGTATAGGAGGTAATCACTCATTCACTCCACTATCACAATGTCACATGAATCAACTTTGCCTTTCATTTAACCACAATCAAAACATTTACAAGCATGCATCATCACAAGGACTTTTCAATGGCTTATAACGTGGTTGGGCTAACAAGAAAATTGGTTTTTCTGGATCACAAAATCCTTGAGTTAAGAGAATCATAACAACACAATTATTCTTATTTTTCCCAACTTCCTTTTACATTGAGTTTTGCTTTTTCTTCTCTTTTCTTCCTATTTTTCTTTTCTTTTCACATTCTTATTCTTAACTTTTAGCTCAATGCTTTTCCTTTTTCTTTTTCATGCTTTCCCAACAACCTCAAACTTGAACATTTAACAATACCACAAAAGATTTTCTTCTTAACTCAAGGTAAAGCTTTTCAACAAGGATTTTCAATTTATGTTCAAGGCTAAGGGTTCAAAGGATAGAACACAAAGTGTTCTCTTTTAGTGGGCTAACTTCATGAATTTGGCCAATAAAAAAGGTTCCAACAAACGGCCTTGATCATATGATGTAAAACAAGCAATTGATCCAATCATAGAAAACCTGGGCAAAATCATTCATGCTTTCAAAGTAATAGCATTCAATCAATAAAAACTCTAGAGCTCAAAACCTCACATATAAGCTCATTCACATTTGACATGCACATCCTGCTTAATCTCACAATCACAATCATCATATCCTGCATTTGTTCATAAAGCTTGTGAATCACCTGTATAAGCATTTAATGTGCACATCTATCTCAACATCAATCAATCAATAATCATCATCAAGCATTACTTATCACACAATCACAGTCAATAGCAAACCATCATAACAAACCAGGTTTCCAATAGAGTACATCAACCCTAGTCTAAAACAAAAGTAAATAAGTTCAGAACACTTAAACCAACAAAAGCATAAGTTCATGATAGCATTCATCAATAAATACTATCTCAGCTCCTCATCAATCTGAGCTGTCCTCTGTATCTTCCTCTTCTTCCTCATCTTCATCATCTTCAAATGCATCATCATCATCAGCTTCATCTTCTTCCATCTCCCTAACTGAAGCTTCAGTTGCTTCAGCTCCTCCTCCTTGCACCGGCTCCTCTGTCCAAGCTACAACATTATGGAATTCCTCCATAGTCCACCTGTGAGTTGGAGGTGTATCATACATCCCCACAATCATCTCAGCAGTAGCCACCTGCCCTCTATGAATGGACTGTAACTGAGCACCTATAAGAGACATGTACATGTCCCTCATCTGGAACGGTTCTGCTTCATGTGTCTCAGCAGATGTCTGGCTCTGTGCTTGCCCTCTCTCTCTGCGAGCACTGTGTGGTGGAACTGGCTGAGCTGCCTCCTCACCTCCACAATACTGTCTGTAATAGGCCTCATCAATGGCTTTTCTTAGCCTTTCAAATGGTGGAGCAGAAGTGTCCACCCCAGCTATCTTGCAAAGGTGAGTGATTAAGGAGGGATGTCCTAGGGGTGCTTTGTTATTTGAGGTATTGGCACACGCACTAATCTCATCAGCTATCACCTGCCCATTAACATTTAAGTTCCTGATAGCACATTAGATGAAGAGTGCCCTGCTGAGAGTAATATCTGACACATGTGAACATGGCTGAATGTTGGCATGAGAAAATGCCATCCAATACTTTGCAAGAGGAGTCAGATCAGTCCTCCTAATGTTTACCACTGAACTAGATCTATTCCTTTGGAAGTGTCCTCCAGGTATACATAGTACTCTCTCTACATCCTCAAAATCAGCCCCTTCCTCCATGCAAAGAGCAAACTAGCACTGCTCACCAGCCCACACAGTATCCAGGAAGTTATTAATAGAATCAGGATCATACCTGATAGCATGGCCTCTGACATAGCCCAGATAATTTTCAGCTGGATAATCACCAATCTTCTTTGCATTGGTGTAGAATTCTTTTACCACAACTATGTGGGCAGGTGCAGGATATGTGGCTAGCTTTCCCCAGTCATTCCCTAACAATTGCTCTCCAAATTGAGGAGAAAAATTAGGTATCATTCCAACTTTTCTCTCCATAAAGAGTCTCCTGTCTTGCACCACCTTGAAGTGCTTCTCATGTTTCCGAGAGAGGAACCTACTAGAATGGGGCTGTTCTGGTTCCTTTTCCTTTCTCTTGGTTGCCATAGTTTTCCATCTTTTTCCTGAAGAGGATGCCATTCCTACAATCAAACACAGATACAAAACCACAGAACATGATGTTAATCATTAGTAAAACACATAATACAACTCCTTTCGAAGCTAAACCACCGCTGAGGGTCAGAATTACCCCTCAGCGCCACCAGTGTCACATTCCAGAACACAAATTTTCAAAAATTTCAGGTCTGGCAGAGTGCCGCTCAGCGGCAATTTACCCGTGAGCGGTAACTCTGCAGAGTTTTGAAAAAACTCTTTTTAAGCTGTCCTAACTCCACCCAAATGCAATTTTCAGTTTTCCAGATCAAAATCATGCAGTTTAATCGGTTCAAACATCAATTATAGCATCAAATCATGCATAGAAATCAAAACCCCTAAATATTCATGCTTTGACAATCACATTCAAAATCAAGAACCCTAGAATGAACAAAATGCTTTTACTTACTTGGGTGGAGATACTAGATGCAATGAGAATGCTTCCAAGCTAAGATGCTCTCTTCCAACCCCAAACTTTGATGAAACACTAGTGAGAAAGTGAGTGGAAGAGAAATTTTTCAAAAGAGAAGAGGTAAAAGATGTGGAGAACCTTGGAAAAGGTATGTGGGAGTGTTTGTGCAGAGAAAAGCCTGAAAGTGAGAGCATTTGCGCAACTTAGGGTATAAAAATACCCTAATGGGCTCGGGTCCCGCTAAGGGGAAACTAAAGCCCACTTTGCGATAGTACCGCTCAGCGGTAAGTTGCCGCTCAGCGGCACTTTCGTGAAGTGCTCTTCTCCTTCTTTTCTTAACCTACGTGCCTCCTAGATGTTCGGATTCTTCTCCTCCGTCTACTATCGTCTAAACCTTCAAGAAGAGTTTCTGTAGTTATCTTGCTCCTAGTTCGAATTGCCTCCTGCATACACAAGAACACAAAACCCTAGAATATTTGGTTAGCACAAAAAGATATAGGAGAAGATATAAGATTCAGAGAATAAAATAAAATAAAATAAAATAAAATAAAAATAGGAAAAATAAAAACAGAAATTCAAAATTAAAGTTAAAGATAATGAATAATCACACAAATTAACCAGTTAAACCACGAGTCCCCGGCAACGGCACCAAAAACTTGATGACAAATTTATGAACACCGAAATACGACGCCACAAACTTGTTGAACAATCGGCAAGTGTGACCGAATCGTATCAAGTAATAAACTCGGTAAGACCAAATATCGTTCTCCCAAAGGACTCACGGCCTAGTTTAGTTATGTGATTTGTTGATTATTTAAGACTTAAGAACAAAATAAGTGAAGTTTAATATGCAAAACAGAAAATAAACATGTATGCATGAATGTGATCAATGGCTAAAACAAAATACAAACACTTCAATGGAATATATGGATGAGTATGTTGTTGGGGTTATCAATGTCATCTTATCCACTCTCATATACTTTAGGAATTCAACATTCTTTTGATCATTGTTAATGTCACTCTCTAAATTACCTTGCAAGAAGGCCTATCCCTAATTACGAGTTCATACGATTCCTAGCATTCCTAATAATTAGTTCTTTTAGTGCAGGAGCTTAACGGCAACCAATATACTATAAGAAATTCCCCGGATCTAGACTTCTCCGTACGTTCCCGTATCGACAAAATCAATAATCATGCATTGAATGAGTTAAACAAAGCAAGCATTGAGCAAAGAGGAAAAACCCTAACTAATGATGAAAGAAAGCATAGGTCTTAAATATAAGATGTAAAAACAAATTCCATATATGAGAGTTTCACAAGACTACATTGATTCCCCAACAACAATACAAGGTTTTGTTCACCATATTCATGGTGAAACTAGATGAATAATAATGAGAGAATGAAAGATAAAACCCTAGAAAGGTGAAGAGGTAGCCTGAGCATCCAAGATCCTCCTTCAAAGGGGTGGAAGAGAGAGTGTTTGCTTCGTTTCTGCCAAAGATACAAACCCTAGGACGTCCTAAAGCTTATATACTATTCTAAAATTACAAAACATTTAGGCCCAAGCCCATAAGTGTGCCGCTCAGCGGTAAAGTATCACTCAGCGGTAAGTGCGTGAGTTGGTTTCTTCCCCTCAACGGCCATTTTGCCCCTCAGCGGATCCCCCTTGAGCTTCTGAGTGCCGCTCAGCGATAAACTGCCGCTGAGCGGCAGTTGCGGCTTCTCCTTTTGCTCTTTTTGATGTCTTTTCTGATTTCATCTCTCTCCTTCTTCACTTCTTTCGCCAAATTCACCTTAAAACCTGCACAAAAACACTGAAATCAAGCATAAACCTGTCCAGCTCTCGTATTTCTGAAAATATGAATAAAAACATGATTTCAAGCTAGTTTCTAAGTGTTAAAGGTTGCTTTTAGTATCAATTTCAAGCATGAAAATAACAGTTTTTCAACTGTTATCACATATCCAATTGAGACATAATTTGGTGAAGCAACTGCTAAAGAGTGGAACTATTTCCATTAACTATGTGAATTCAGAACGAAATCTAGCGGATCCTCTGACAAAACCCCTGGGAAGACAAATGATATTAGAAACATCGAGGAGAATGAGACTTAAGCCACTTGCAAACAAACAAGTGATGGTAACCCAACCTTTGTGATTGGAGATCCCATGAATAAGGTTCATATGGGTAAAAATAAGTCACTTGTTAGTTCTGATAGCACTAAATTGATTTTAATCAATTATGTCCCTTCCTATGGTGTGTGTGAAAGTGCTAGAGATTGCATTATTGAGAGGCTAAACTTTGTCATTAAAATTCTATATGGTGGTAGAATTTTATCTTAAAACAAAGTTCTTAATGATTTTCATATCCCTTATGGGTGGTGTATGATTTGCAGCATACACTTGATGAAATCACCTATATGAGTGTCAAGTGGGGCCGCTTGCATGAGATCTTAGCATGATCTCTAGAGCACTCATGAATACCAGGCACGCGCATGGCCTAGTTAGCGCAACATAACGATAACAACAAGGATTGTGGAGGTGTATTGTGATTGAGAAACCTCTAACACACGTCAAGTGTTTTGGTTCATATAGCTTGCTATACATCCTATGACACCCAGAATAAAAGTTTTTCTTTCTTTTAATGTTTGAACTATTTGAGTCAAAGACTTTTCTTTCAACTTTCTTTTGCAATAAGTGGGGGATTGTTGTAAAACATTGATTGCAAAAGACGTTGTATTGCAACGTTGTATTTGGCAAAGTTAATGTGTTTTATATGGCAAAGTTAAAGTGCTCCAACGTTCAAAATTTAATGTTTTTATTTTGTTTTATTGGTTTTATTCTCTCCTACCTCTATAAATAGAGAGCTCTTCCTCCTTTCAAAAAGACACCTAAATCAGTCTTCTCTCTTTCTTCTTTTTCCTTTTCCTCTTCTAAAATTATTATGAGTTATTTTTATACTCCTTTGAGAGATCCTTGCTAGTTTTGAGATCCTCAAAAATAATCTAGGAAGTTCCTATTGTATCCTGGGGGACTTGAGCAACACACCGCGGATAAGTCCTTAAGGACATTAACTCTTCACGCCTCAGAAAATTTTGTTCGTGATTCTGTCAGTCCTTTTACAACACCTACTTGTTCTTGGTTCATCTAGAGTTATAAGGACTCTATCCATTTTCAATTTGGTGTTTCGTAGGTTCGTATAAGTATTTCTTGCGGTTCAAGTAATCGGCGAAGCGTTTTTAGATTTGGACAATTTCTTTGAGAGGTAATGGAAGCTAGGATTCTTTCTTTTGTTATAGTTATATTACTAATTTGGTATTTCTATGAATGGTTGCTGATTTCGAAGAATTTACTATGATTGAGTGTTTTAAAAGTGTGTTTAATTGTTAATTTGGATGGTATGATGTTGAGTGTATGATGGGCATCGCACCCCATAAAAATTTGATCTGCAAATGAGAATGCATTATAGACTAGGAAGTGACTCCTAGGTCGTCTCTTAAGGTCCAACACATAGTGGGGGGTTTGAAAGTGTTTTTGAATGCGATTGAACTAAACTAAAACATGAAATTGAACATAACGGAATTAAAAGCGTTGAAGTAAATGTCAAAATAGTAAGGCCGAACGGTAAAAGTAAAACTTAACAGTCTAAACGCAACAAAACTAGAAAATGCAGAATTCATTTGGATTTGGAAATAAAACGTTGAAATATGTTCTTGGGGTTAAATTTCACCTAGTTTACTCTCTTGTACATACGAATTCTACTTCTTCATTAATGTCATTGTCACTTTCTAAAATACTTAAAACCCGATTCCTCCGTGAAGAAATTTTATCCTTAAATATTAGTTCATACGATTTTTAGCATTCCTAATAATTAATTCTGAAGAATAGAAGCTTAAGACAACCAGAACTCATACCCCCATTCTTGAGCAATACAACTTCTGGGAATAATTCTCCGGATCATGAAATTTAAGATACCTCCCGGTACTCATGCAAATCATACATCATGCTAAAGAATGAGTTAAACGAACAAAGAAGAATTACCCTAAGAATTAATAAAAGAAGCATATATAATCAAGAATCAATTCAATACAAGAGAGTTTACCAAGGTTACATCATCCCCAAAAACAAATAGAGTTTAGTTCACCGTTGACATGATGAAAATAGATGAACAATGGAAAAAGAATGAAAGATAACCTACAAATTTAGGATAGGAGCTTCCGCATCCAAATCCTCCTTCGAGGGAGCAAATAGTGTGTTTTTGTGCCTATTTCGTCCAAAGATGTGAACCCTAGGACGTCCAAGTCCTTAAATAGAACAAAAAATAACAAAAAACGGGTCCAAGCCCACAATAATGGCGCTCAGCACCCCCACTTATGGCACCCAGCGGTGTGCGGGCCAGAATTGATGCTTAGGGTCAACTCACAGGGAAAGCAAGTGTGGTGCGACTCGACGAAGTTACACTCAGCACCCCTAAAAAGGGCACCCGGGCGCGAGCCTGAAGCATCCTGCGCTGAGGGCTCCAGAAAAGGCCAGCCAAGTGTGAGACAATGTACTTTGGCGCTGAGGGCCCCTAAAGTGGCGCTCAACGCTGCCGCGATCCTTTTTTCTTTATGTTTTTCCATCCCTTCCTGAGTCCAACTCCTTACTATTTCAACTCTTCTTTCAAATCATCTCAATTCTTGTTGAAAACACTGCAAAAACCATTAAATTCACCTTCAACTCTCTTTATTCCTCAAAACCATGATTCCAAGCTAGTTTCTAAGTCAAAAAGGGTGTTTTTAGTATCAAATAACGGTAAATTCAACCGTTCTCACAATCCCAAACTTAGAACTTTGCTTGCCCTCAAGCAAACAAAATGTAACTTGGCTTTCAAACAATCAATACAATGGTTTCAACACCTTTCAAAACCTTTTCTTTCAAGACAAGGAATTGCTTATATTAGCTTATTATAGAGAATATCAATCAAGATGAATAATTCAATTAAGCTCATTATGGTGCTATCATACTTACAGAATGTTTAATAGATGCTACACTCATGAATGATAAACCAAGCAAAGATGTAATCATACATACATGGAACTACTCCTCACCAAGAAAAAGTGTTTCTCTCAAACACACAAGTGTTTATAGAGGTGACTCATTCACTCGACTATCACGATGTCACATAAATCAACTTTGTCTTTCATTTAACCACAATCAATCAAACTCACAAGCAAGAATCATCACAAGGGATTTTCTATGGCTTGTAATGTGGTTGGGCTAAGAAGAAAATTTGTTTTTTCCGGATCACAAAATCCTTGAGTTAAGAGAGTCATTCATAATTTCATCATTTACACACAATCTCTCTCATTCAAGAAACCATTCTTACTTATTCCCAACTTTCCCTTGCATTGAGCTTTTCTTTTCTTTCTTTTCTTTTTCTTTTGCTTTTCAATTGCTCAATACTTAACTCAATGCTCATTATCTTTATTTTGCCTTCTCAGATTTTCCAACATCCCCTAACTTGAACCTTTATCAATACCACACAAATATTCTCAACTTAACTCAAGGTAAATATTTTCAATAAGGGTTTTCATATCATGACCAAAGCTAAAGGTTCAAAGGATAGAACACATTGTGCTCTCATTTATTGGGCTAAAATCATGCATTCGCTAAAAAGGGATAACAACATATGGCCTTGATCATATGACACATGCAAGCAAGTGATTCAATCACAAAAACCCGGGCAAAGTCATTCATGCTTTCAAAGTAATAGCAATCATTCACAAACACTCTAGAGTCCAATCCTCACACAAGTTAATTTAAGTTCCAACATTAGAATAAACATCCTGCTCAATAACACAATCACAAATCATCATGCATCTGTTTCACAATATTGTGAGCAACCACCTATATATCAACATCATGCATAATCTGTAAAGATTGGGAAAAAGTTAGCTTCTAGAGAGGACAAGTGTCAACAAATAATGGGATTGAGTCATTAGTAATAAAATAATGGTAATATAAAACTTGGACTCAAGACCATTTTCATTATCTGAGAAAAGCTTTGTCACTCTTGAGAGCCCTAATTCCTCTTCTATGTCTTCTCTCTACCAAATCTCTTCTTTGAACCATTCAATTTCCGATCAGGTGGTGCCCAAGCATCCAGAGCGTAGAAACCTTCAAAACCAACCGATCAGTTTCGGGTCGTAGTCGGGTAAGCGGCTCTATCCAGTTCTTCTTTGTTCTTGAAATGGAACATGCAACCTTTGCTAGTTGCATGCGTCTTGTGTTTTCCCTTTTCTGTTCTCTGCTAAATATTAAGCTCTAAAAACTATTTCCATCACCATTTTGGTGGTTGTAGGGCACTATTTAGGTTCTTCACCGAGTAGGGTACTATGGAAGCGGTGTTGTGAGCTGGGCTGTTCAACTCCAAGGTAAGGGGAGCTAGAAATACTTCTTTATAATTAGTTGCATGTATGTGTATATACTAAGTTATGTATTATTTCCGCTGTTTGGTTTGCATGTTAAGTTTTGAGTAGATGGAATGATATGTATTGCATGTGCTGAAGTGTTGAATCTGTGAATCTGTGAGGTGATGTTAATAAGCTATATTGGATGCGTTTGACTATTGGAATGGTTCATGTTAGAAGTATTTCGAGTAGAAGGTTGTTGTAACCTGGTTTTGGCAGAAGCATAGTGAAATATTAGTGTTTTGAAACTATTGAAAGGAAGTGAGATAGTGATTTTGAGCTTTGGATGTCCAGAGTGTATTTGGGCTATTGGGGCAGTTTCAACAAGTGTATTGTGACTTGTTTGAGTCACTAAAGTGGTCCAAATAGGTGCAAAGTGTTCAAATTGGGTTTGGGATCCTTAAGTGGTGATAATTGATGTTGAGGAGTAAAAAGTTGAGTTGTAATCACATTAAAATTGTATTAAGAGGGTTTAGGAACATCTAGACAAGTTTAATTAGGTGTAAAACATTAATTAAGGGTGTTAGAAATTGGAGAAAAGGCCTAGAAATGGTAAGGGAGTGTGTGAGTGCATAATTCTGCAGAATTTGCGTTCTGCAGATGATGCAGAGTCGCCATGCGAATTGTCTCGCATAGCGAGTCCCTATAGAGAGTGCTATCTATTTGAGTCATTCACTATGCGATGTGGTGCGCTGTGCGAATGACTGGAGGGCGCTGCTCTCTGGCTTGAGATTCGCCTTGCGTTGCGAATCCTGTTGCTGTGCGACTGGTGGTTGCCTGGGAAAATGCTAGTTTAATTCGAATAGCGAATTTAGGGCGCTATGCGAGGGTTTAGGGTCTGATAATGTGTAGCAGAATTTTCAGTTTAGCATAGCGCATAGACTTAGTGCGCTGTGCGAATGGATTTTAGCATAGCGCACAAACTTGGTGCGCTGAGCAAATGTGAGTGAGTAAAACCCACTGTTTTTGTTATTCGCACAGCGAGTTTGGTGCGCTGAGCGACTTACCCAGAACCTACTTTTATTCTTTTTATTCCTGTTTTATGATAACCTTGAACTATGTTTTCATTATTAGAATGGTGTAAAAGTATCTATGATATTGTATGATCAGTGAGGTTATATGTTTGGATTCAATGTGATAATATTATGGTATTTGGTTGTTCATCTCTTGAGTTAAGTTTCAAAGTGACAGTATGGTTGATGGACGTAATTCCATGGATCTCAAAGGGAGGTCACATGGTGGTGCCCTATGTTATGGACGTAATTCCATGGATCTCAAAGGGAGGTTACATGGTGGTGCCCTATGTTATTGGACGTAATTCCATGATCTTCAAGGAGAAGATTCATGGTGGTGCCCTTAGTGTATAGAAAGATGTGCATTGAAGCTCAATCTTGGGGGCTATCCTTAAACTACAATGGTCAATCATTCTCAAGTAGAGAGGATTGAACCATGTCGTGAGTAGTAGCAGGAGGTCCTAGTCTTGGATGCTTCCAGTATGGCCCAAGGTGAGTGATAACGGACTAACCTCGTGAGTGTGGTAGGGTGAAACCCATTGGCAATGGCTTTGTAAAGCAGTAGAGGCCACCACAAGTGCATAACCCGTCATAGCTCGGCAATCATTCTAAGTCCGGACGAGTCAAGTTTAAAGTGTACCAAGTTGTGTTAATGACCCAGGATATGTGAATTAAAGTTGCATGTTATGTGTGATTGTTATAACATCATTTTTATATATCTAGCTCACCCTTCTGCTTGTGTTGTCTTTTGTTTGTGTTGTGTTTTCTTTGCAATGATCATCCATTTGGATGTGAACAAAGGTAGATGAGGTGCTTCTAGAGTAGGCCTTGGAGGGAGATGACACCATTGCTTAGCCTAGTTAGGATCCATAGACGTTTTGTGTATTTGGAAATACTCTTCTGTGTTAAAAGTTTTAAATTATAGCCGTTTTGGGATGACTATAACCTCGAGACTTTATTTGCAAGTCTTTTTCTAACTGTTCTATTATATTAAAATGTGGACTACTATATTATATAGTTCTATATAATCTGGGATGTTACATTTATGGTATCAGAGCAGTTCGTCCTTAAGATGACCTGTGAGTTGAGGGCTTGTCTTGTCTTCTCTGTGAAGAATTGAGTCTAAATGGTATGATTTACCATTACCTCCAAGTCTAAATAGTAGAGTGTGTATCTAACTAGAATTTTTGAGAACACAAAACGTCTTGATAAGAGTAATGAGGGTCCACACTCATGACTTTTACCAGAGATGATTTTCCATTCTTAATTCTGAAAGTTTGGGAAAAAGTAAGGGTGGTGATTCTAGTATTGTTGTCAATAGTAATTCTTGTCTTGTTCTTGCCTTTGTGATAGTGTATTATGCTCTATAGTGGTAGAGGAATGCAGATTCAAGGACAGCTTGAGCTGTATACCTTTATTAGAATTGGTTTAAGTCTTTGAGACAAATTCTTACCTCGAAGATAAGGAGTTAGAAGACCAGAATCTTGGTTTCACAAGACGAGTGAATATATTGGAATTTAAAATTAATCTTTTTGGGTGAAGAAAAAGCTCTCAAGAACAGAGTCAGAAGATCAGCTATCGTACGTTTCACAAGAAGAGTTGAGCTCAAAGGCTAGAATAAGAGGAACATTGGGTAAGAATAGGTTTAGCAAGGTTTAAGAAATCAATTTGGTTCAGTACATTAGTAACGTCAAAGGACAAAAAAAAGGAAAGTATTGGTGAGCAACGAAGTAGCATTGAGTGAAATTGGTATCATGGGTCGGTGTATCAGCGATGGTTGAGACCTGAATAAGAAAAGTGGTGGATGGTTTGAAGTTTAAGTTAAGAAAGGAATAGGAATTCTAAAGTGGACCAAGGGGAATAAGTATCAAGAAGAGAAGTAGAAGAACAAGAGTTTGAGAAACAGTCGTTTAAGGCATAGAGTAGAGTTACAAAGGAAATAGTTGAAGGCAGAATTGCCAAGTTGAGAGCGAGCATGAGGTCTTTGAAGAAGAATGAAGTATTGTAAGGGTCTTAAGTTAAGTGAATAATTGGAAGGAGATAGTCAAGTTTCTCAGCAAGTGGATGATTCAGAGTCAAGTTTAGAATCATGTTTCAAGATTAGTAGTTCGCATGGAAGAAAGGTTAGAGAATTAAGAGCCCCATGAGTGAAGAAAGGGAAAGAAAGGTCTGAAAACAGAAAAAAAGGGGGTGTTTATAATATAAGTTTTTGAAGTAATTTTCAAGATTATTAGAGAGTTGAATTGATTGAGAAGTCCAAGGATATGAAGTTGTAGATTAAGTTGAAGTCAGTTTTCATCAGGTGCGGTTTGTGATGGGTTGAGTTTGATCAAGCTCGAAGTGAATGTTGGATGTTGGGTTATAGAAGGCAGTGAGTTTGTAAGTTCAGATAAGATCCGAGGTTTGGCATGAAAGTTAAGGTACTTTGAAGTTCAGAGGATTAAAGGTAGGGTTTGTATTTTGATGATTCTAAGTTGAGGAAGGAAACTCTTGAAGAAGAAGGTTTTAAGTTAATCTGGCAGTGCTAAGTACAAGAAGAATTCTAAGCAATGTAGCGTTTGTAGAGTCGATCAGAGGGATTAGGTTTGAAATTGATATGAAGTGGTTACTTGGCGGGGAACGAAAGTGAGGATGGTGCATCACGTGTAGTTGAGGGATAGATGGGAGCAAGTGTTATGGGAAATACGAGAGGTCTAATAAACGCAAGTGAAGAAGAGATGATGTTGTTCTTTCATAAGTTGAGGTGTGATCATAAGGAGGAGTTTGATTGATTTCCAAATCGTTTTGGGGGTTATGGTTTAAAAAAAAAAAGAAGTGTTGAGTTTAAGGAGAACAAACGGTTATGTATCAGAAGTGGATCAAGTTAAAAATGTGCAGACAAGGGATTGTGAAGTCAGAAAGAGTTTAACGAAGATAAGTGGAGAAGAGAAGACAAATCTTTATGGTGTATGAGTTTTTGGTTGGTGTTCTGAAGCAGGTACTAGAATTTCCACATTAGAGTGATGGAATTCGCTGTCATCCAATGTTAATGGTTCCTAATGGGATAATTCCTGTTAAGTGTAAGGTGCACAAGAGGTAGGTGATGGATTTGGTAGAGCAGTTATAGTTTGGACTTAGTTCAAACATGGGAAGAACCACAAGGTTGAAGAATCTTAGAAGAGAAGTAGATGGCAGGTTGGAACAATCTAGTATAAGTCTTAGAAATCAGGAGTAGGTTCAAGCATGTACGTTTTCGAGGAGTAGAAATAATGTTGAGGAATTGAATGACAAGGTTATCATAGAAGAGAAGATTTCTCGGGGTTTTTGCAAGATCATAGAAGTTTTGAAGAAGGTTCTTCAAGGGTGATCATTTTCTGGTTCCAACTGACATAAAGGAAGAGTTCCTTTCAGTAAACTGGTGAGTAAGGAAGTATGAGGATCAGAGTAGCGCAGCAGATAATGGTGGGCATGTTCTTATCAGTAAGAGGTATGCGTGAAGAGCTCTCGTAATCAAGTGTTGGTGGTTTGAGTGGTGATGTCATTATTTGAGAATGAGTTGAGAATGTGTAGTGATCTTCAAAAGTCATAAGTGAGTTCATGCCGGCAGGAAATAGGTAAGAGTTAGAGAAGATAAAGTTAGCCTACGGTTTCAAACTGCAACGTCAACCTTAAAGTGGGAAAGTATTAACGGATGATGAATAGAGTAAGTGGGTCAGGGGATCAAGGAGATGAGTTGAGTTATGGTTTCGAGTTATGGAGTTACTCTTGAGGTAAGAAAATGTTAACAGATGGTTTGAATAAAGAGGAGATTCAAGTTCTTGTTACGATAAGGATTGAGTAAGAGTTCATTAAATACTATGAAGATGGGAATTTGAAGAGAAGTTGTAAAGAGATTTCATTAACATAGTTGAAATACTATAACTAGTGGGTTTCTCAAAATGGTTGAGAAAGCGCAGTTTGGACAATCCTAGTTTGAGATGCATCATCAGTTGGCTTGATACTAATCAAGTTAGTGATCTCAAGTCGAAGAGGTTACTAATCAAGAATTGCATATGGTTCAGGCTGACAAATTGAATGGGTGAAGGTGGAGAGTTTACTTTGTTTTGTTGTTGCAACAGAGCAGAATTTTAATTTAGTAATGAGATAGTATAGTTGGAAACTATAATACTCAAGAGTGTAAACCAGTAAAGTAATGTGAAGTCCTCAGAATAGGTATGGTTCAAGATGATCAAGAGTATGACAGTTGGTGGATTAATCAGAAGTGGTAGCGATAAAGTTAGTGGTAGCGATAAAGACTAGGAAGAAGCCAGCTTCTAGAATGGACAAGTGGCAACAGATAATGGGATTGAGTCATTAGTAATAAAATAATGGTAATATAAAGCTTGGACTCAAGACCATTTTCATTATCTGAGAAAAGTTTTGTCACTCTTCAAAGCCCTAGTTCCTCTTCTCTGCCTTCTCTCTACCAAATCTCTTCTTTGAACCATTCGATTTCCGATCAGTTGGTGCCCAAGCATCCACAACGTAGAAACCTTCAAAACCAACCGATTAGTTTCGGGTCTTAGTCGGGTAAGCGGCTCTATCCAGTTCTTCTTTGTTCTTGAACTGGAACATGCAACCTTTGTTGGTTGCATGCGTCTTGTGTTTTCCCTTTTCTATTCTCTGCTAAATTTTGAGCTCTAAGAGCTGTTTCCATCACCATTTTGGTGGTTGTAGGGCACTATTTAGGTTCTTCACCGAGTAGGGTACTATGGAAGCAGTGTTGTGAGTTGGGCTGTTCAACTCCAAGGTATGGGGAGCTAGAAATACTTCTTTATAATTAGTTGCATGTATGTGTATATACTAAGTTATGTATTATTTTTGTTGCTTGGTTTGCATGTTAAGTTTTGAGTAGATGGAATGATATTATTGCATGTACTGAAGTGTTGAATCTGTGAATCTTTGAGGTGATGTTAATAAATTGTATTGGATGCGTTTGACTACTGGAATGGTTTATATTAGAAGTATTTCGAGCAGAAGGTTGTTGTAACCTAGTTTTGGCAAAATCATAGTGAAATATTAGTGTTTTGAAACTGTTGAAAGGATGTGAGATAGTGATTTTGAGCTCTGGATGTCCAGTGTGTTTTTTTGCCTATTCCGTCCAAAGATTTGAACCCTAGGACGTCCAAGTCCTTAAATAGAACATAAAAATAACAGAAAACGGGTCCAAGCCCACAAGGTTGGCGCTCAGCGCCCCACTTATGGTGCCCAACGGTGTGCGGGTCAAAATTGATGCTTAGGATCAGCTTAGAGGGCAAGGTGGCGTGGTGTGACTCGACGAAGTTGCACTCAGCGCCCCTAAAAAGGGCGCCCGGGCGGGAGCCTGAAGCATGCTGCGCTGAGGGCGCCAGAAAAGGCCAGCCAAGCGTGAGACAGTGTACTTTGGCGCTGAGGGCCCCTAAAGTGGCGCTCAACGCTGCCGCGATCCTCCTTTCTTTATGTTTTTCCATCCCTTCCTGAGTTCCAACTACTTACTATTTCAACTCTTCTTCTAAATCATCTCAATTCCTGTTGAAAACACTACAATCTAGCACAAAACCATTAAATTCACTTTCAACTCTCTTTATTCCTCAAAACCATGATTCCAAGCTAGTTTCTAAGTCTAGAAGGATGTTTTTAGTTTCAAAATTAAGTATCAAATAACGGTAAATTCAACTGTTACAAGAAGCATGATTGATTTTGCCTAAGTTTCTATGGTTGAACTAGTTGCTTGCTTGTTACACATGATCAAGGCCTTGTTTTCTTCTCCCTTAGAGCCAATGCCAATAGGTGAACCCAACAAAGAACAATGTTTTTCTATAACCTTTGAACCTTGAGCCTAAATGTGAAATTTGAAAAGAACCCTTTTTGGAAATCCTTGCCTTGAGTTGAGTAGAGTATGTTTATATAGTAATGGAGAATGATTCAAGTTTGGGGTTGTGAGAATTCGGAAATAACTTTGTGAAACTTATTAAAGAGCATTGAGCAAAAGAAAAAGAAAAAGAAAAAGAAAAGAGAAGCAAATAAAGAAAAGAAAAGGTTAAGCTCAATGAAAGGAAAGTTGGGAATGGGTTGAATATTGGTTTCTCACATAAAATAAGAAAGAGAGATTATTGTTAATGTGAATAAATGAATTATGCACTCTCTTAACTCAAGGCTTTTATTGTCTAGAAAAACCAACTTTCTTCTTAGCCTGGGCATGTTACAAGCCGTAAAAAGTCCTTTGATGATAACTTGCTTGTGAGTGTGTTTGATATGTGGTTAAATGAAAGGAAAAGTTGATTCATGTGACATTGTGATGGTAGATTGTAAGAGTGTCACCTCACTATACACCTGTGATTTGAGTGAAACACTTTTGAGTACTTGAGTGAAACATTGTCTTTGGTGAGGAATAGTTCCATGCACATAGGGTAACATTTTGTGTGCTTGTTGATCACTCATAAGGTTATTGCATCTATTGTGTATGTCTTGATTATGTGAGCACCATAGTTGAAGCTTGATTGGCTAAAGCATCATTATATCTTAACTAATCTTTCTATGATGAGCAAACATGAGTTACTTGTCCTAGAGGAAAATTATTTTTGGTGTGCTAGACCATTGTAGTATGATTATTTTGTTTAAGCCAAGTTATATTTTGCTTGAGGACAAGCAAAGTTTCAAGTTTGGGGTTGTGATAATGGATGAAAATACCGTTATCTGTGATTCAATTTTGATATTAAATCAACCCTTTTTTACTTAGAAGGCATACTTGATGATTTTATCACTAAATTCCCTTGATTTTGTAGGTTATTGGAATTATTTAAAAGAGGAGTTAAAGTACCAAGGAGTTGGAATGCAGAAAAAGAGAAAAAGACACAGAGGAGAAAGGTCAAGCTGAAGCGGAGCACTAGAAAAGGCCCCTGAGCGCCAAAAAGGGGGCCTCAGCGCTAGTTTCATGCATCGCACAAAGCTTGAGCGCCTTTTTAGGGGCGCTAAGCGCCAGTTTTCTCGCAGTTTCGCCTGGGTGTCCTAAGTTGGGGCGCTAAGCGCCAACGACGTTGGCCTATGATCCAATTTTGATCTATTTAAGGACTTGCACGACCTAGGGTTGGTATCTCTTGATGGGTTGAGCACAAAAACACACTTTTCTCCCCCCTTGGAGGTAGATTTGGGGATGTGGGAGTTGTTCCCTTGAGTTTCTAGGGCTTTTCTATCTCTTTCATTCCATTGTTCATCTAGTTTCCCCATGACAAGGGGGAACTAAATTCAATTTGTTGTTGGGGGATGACGTAACCTTGTGAACTCTCATGTATTTTAATTGATTCCAATTTATTTATCTAAGCAGCAACCTCTTCTGTCTCTTCAATAACTTTCATGATTGGAGGTTGCTCTTTAGTTTGAACGACTAGAGCAAAGGGCGCTGGAAAGGTATAGGCACGAGTTCCCCATTAACTATGATCTTCATAGCGTCAAAGCGGGAATCATCTAGAGGAATCTGGTAGAGTAGGTTACATTGGGCGAGTGCCTTTTCAAAATCGAGGACGTGCTCGTTGATCACTTCCTCACCCAGGAATTTGTTTTCTTCTTCCATCTTTTGCACCTTATCGCGCAGGGAATCCCACTCCGACCGAATGTTGTCCCTCTCGGTGGTCAGTTCTTTGTTCGTTTCTGTGGCACGCAGGAGGTCCAACTTTAGGTCATCGTTAGACTGTTGCAATTGACGCACAAAGGTGCGAGACTCACCAACCAAAGTCTTGGCCTTAGCCTTCTCATCCACTGCCATCTTCTCCACCTCAGCTAACCGAAGGGTGAGCTCTTTATTGGACTGAGTGGCCTCATCAATTTTCTCTTGGAGGACTTGAAGCTTAGTACAAGCATCTGCCTTTTTCTCATCAACATAAGCCATACACATGATTGACTGAGCGGCAAGCTCGAAGGCCATGTGGGAAGCCTCTTCTTCGGTCATCCCCTTAACAAAATCTTTTTCCTCAGAGAAAAAGTTAAAGTGGATTCGTGGGGCCACCCACAGGATGGGGTCGAGTGGCTCGGAGAGAGCAGGACCTTCAGGAATCGCCCTTTTGCTGTGCTTGGAGGACACGAAAGGCTCCCGAGTAGTCTTCCTCTTACTATTCTTATTCTTCTTCTAAGTGGGATCAGAAGAGATATTTTTGGCTTCGATCTTCTTAGCAACAACGATCGGTCAGCTGGAAGCTATAGTTTGGACCTTAGGGTTGGCTGGTTGAGCTTGTGTCGATTAAGCTTGTGCTGTAGGCTTAGAGACAGGGGGAGTAATGGCGGCACGGATGGAACACCCCTCGCCAGACTTTAAATCCCCTCCTCGACGGGCGATCATTCGGGCAAAGGTACTGCTCTTGGTTGGGTCCATCGTGGTAAAAAATCTGCATAACAAAAGGAAATTTAGATAAGTTACAAACGACTGCTAGATGAAAGGTGTGAAAATAGCTTACCGAACACTTTAGTGTGAAGACCCTTAGAGTCCATGAAGCCAATGAGCTTTTGAGAAGAGGTCATAAGGGGTATCTGATTTAGCTGGATGATCAACTCCAGCTCGTCCGAGGACATCGAAGATTTGGGCCATGAAACCATGTTGACAATATTTTTGATCTCCAGAAACGAAACCAAAAACTTGTTGATGGATCAGCAAGTGTACCGAATCACACAAGTAATATAAAATGGTAAGACCAAGTATTGTATCCCTGAAGACTCTCGGCACTAAACAATTGTGAGATAACTCAATTAATTAAAACTTAAATAAAATGAGATTCTTGGTTTCAAATGCAAAAACATAAAATTAAATATGAATGCAAATTGATCAATAGTAGAGTAACACAAAGATGAACTGAGGTTGTTTATAAAATGAGATGATTATGTTGTTAGGGTTTGATTTTACCAAGTTTACTCTCATGTATGTAAGAATTCTTCTTTTTACATTAATATTAACGCCACTCACTAAATTACTTAGAACCCGATCCCTCGACGCAATAAGTCTACCTTAATTCCTAGTTCGTGCAATTCCTAGCGTTCCTAGAAAATTAAGTTTGAAGATCAGGAGCGTAAGACGACCAAATACTCATACCCTCGTCCCTGATAAATAACCCTTGGGAGAATTCCATAAGAACCTAAAGTAACATGGAGAAACTATATGAATAATGGAAAAGCATGAGATAGTGAAACCCTAAGAGTAGAAGAGGAAGCTCCCGCCTTCAGATCCGCCTTTAGAGAGTAGAAGAGTATGCTGTTGTGTTGCTCCAGCCAGAGATACAAAACATAGAGCGCTTGGGTCCTTTAAATAAAGTTGGAAAAGAGTAAAAACAAGGCCTGGTCCAAAAGAGTCGGAACAAAGCAAAAACTAGGCCAAATCTGTAATGCGCGACGCTCGGGCGCCCCATTTAGGGTGCCCGGGCGATGGACGACGATTTCCATAGGGCTTGAGCCTTCAATTGGATGCCCGGGCTTTGGGGCTCGACGCTCAGGCGGGCTGAGAGGGCGCCCGGGCGGCAGACATTAATTTTTCTACGCTCAAGCTTCGTGTAGGGCGCCCAAGCTTTGTGCGGTTCCCCCTTTTGGTGCTTTTCCAGGCCTTTCTAAGCTTTATCTCCTTAGCACTTCATCTCTGCTTCCTGTATTAACTCATTTTCTATCAAAACAAAGGGAATTAGTCATAAAATCATCAAATTCAACCTCAACTCTCTTATTCACACAACTTAATGAAAAAACATGAGTCAAAGGAAGTTTCTAAGTCAAAAAGGGTACATTTATATCAAAATTACATCATAGATAACGGTATTTTAAACCATTATCAAACCACCTTCTTAGGACGATTGGTCAAACAAAAGGGAAACTTAGGCTGGCCATTCGAAAAGTAGAAACAAGAGTAACCGGCCTCTGAAGGACTAACCTTGAGGAAATTTCCCTTATAATCTTTATGTGTTGTGTTAAACAACGTGAAAAGTTGTCTCTCCTTAATTGAGATGAGGGAAACCCAAGGTTGGTTTGGGTGCAGTAGGACTCGAAAAAAGTAGAGAAAAGAAGCTGGGGTGAGATGAAGCGCGAGAGCGGCACAAGCGACCGAGAAGGCTTGCATAAAAGTCCAACCGTTCGGATGAAGTTGGGTAGGCGCCATGATGAGTTCCCTCAGAACACCCATTTGAAAATTTGAAAAGGGCAAGAGGACTTTCAAGTCGAGGAAGAAGGTGGAATATACATAGAAACAATCCGAGGTATAGCCTTCCTAACCGTGGCATGCCCGCTTGTTCAACTGGCAGAATGCCAGCCTAAAGAATTCTGCATCGTCGGTCGCCTTCACGAAGCTAAACCTAGTGACTAGCTCCTTCAGTGCGCGACGGGTAACGACGGAGGTAGCATAAAGCTTCACCCCGTAAGGAGCCCAGTCGTAGCCGACGACGTTAGGTAGGGCTTCGCTTCTTCCATCCCACGCGCCCGTATAATCTACGTTTATCCCCACCTCCTCATTTTGACTGTCCTCAAGAAGGTGGGAAGAGTTTTCAAAGGTTGGGGATCCAACCTAGTTGCCGAAGGGAGGATTTCTCTCATTTCCGGAACCAGAGGAGTTAACGGAGGAAGAAGAAACAACAGCGAAGTCAGTATACCCCTCGCCTTCTCTCTCAGCGGACTCAGAGGCGCTTGGAGAAGACATGTTTACCTGGTGGCAAAGAGTTGAGAGCGTTTGGGAGGGGAAAAGCAGGACGAACATTCGGTAGGTAGCGAAGTGAAAATATGGGTGACCTTGCCACTATTTATATATGGTAAAGGCGGTCCGTCAAACCCATCTGGGACGGCTAAAGGGAAAATATCTAACGGTTGAAACATCGTGACGTTACGTTTTCCACCTTTTCCCGCCCATTTTTACTGTCGTGAATCTTCAACTTCGCTTTTCCCGCCATTTTGCAAATCCTGAAGGGATGTGATGTTTGGTGAATTGTCACGACCTAGGGAAACTGAAGAATCCTAAGTCGATCGGTTAAGACTGAAACCCTACGCAATCTATACGATGTCGCTAAGGCTTGGGGGGGGGTTATGCTACTATGGGCTTATAGCCGACCGATCGGATACAATGACAAATTAAAGAAAAAGAAAAATTATCTACTGATATTTATATACGGATTTTGATCCGTATGTAACACAGATATTACATACGGATTTTACATACGGATCATAAAAAATAAGTTACATACGGATTTTATATACGGATTTTATCTACTGATATTTCCGTATGTAAAATTCGTATATAATGTTGGCGCGTTTAAGCAAACTTTATCTAAGGATATTATCCATATATAATCATTTAAAATCCATATGTAATTCGGAAATACATTATCTACCGATATTATATACGGAATGTTAAAATAAATTATTAAAAATTAATAAAAAGTAAAACTTAAAATGTAGGTCTTGGTTGTTTTGTGCTTGGACATTTTCATTTGCCTCCATGGTTAAAAAGCCCTAGGGTTTTAGGAAGGAGAGCGAGTCGAGTGTGACGATGACACCATCTACCTCTCCGCTGCCTCTTCCCTCGGTTCCCTCAACCAACACTCTGACTCTATCACCGCCCTCTCCTTTTACGCCCTTCTCAATCTCCCTTTTTCCTGCAACCTCATCTTCACCGATCTTACCACGCTCTTCGTCCACTAGTACGCCGCTATCAACGACCTCGCTCTGCACCCGTCCGGTGAGTGTGCCCTCACCGTTGCTCGTGACAACTGCCTCACCATCTTTAACCTCATTCGTGGCAGTCACAACTACTGCTTGCGCCTCGACAAGGAATAGTGTTTCTTCAAATTCTTCAAATTGGAATGCTCCAAGCTCGTTTTCTGCGCTGCTCCTGTTAGGATATGTGCTTCTTCAAATTCTTTCTCTGTTTTCTCAGATTATCATCGAATATCAAGTTGGTTATTTTTATTTTCTCTGTTTCTTTTGGTGTTGCTGATTCGTCTTGTATGTTTAAAAATTCTAGGGTTTAGGTAGCATTTGATTTGGTGAAGAAAGTTTGGTATATTGTCACTTGTTAAGTTTTTCGGGCGCATAATACTTGTTAAGTTTCATGGGATTCTTGTGGTGCATTTTTAGGAGATCTCCATTGAGCTACCGATGTTGCGTTTAGGGAAGATTCAGAGGGCTTTTAAGGTATGTTTTGTTTTATGCGTTTGTGATTGAGAATATTATTGAATGAATCACAAATGCAAGAATGTTTCTTGTTTTGTTCTATTCTAATTTTTAAATGCAAATTCTATGTATAGAGTGATGATGAGAATGTATATAAGATGTGCATATGTAAACAAATCCAATCTATAATTATACCTAAAATGTGAAAAGAAACAAACTCTACGAACATGTTTGATGAAATTCGTAGGAGAAGCTTAAATGCACTCTAGGTTTTTGATGAAATGATTGTATGAATGTTCATGGAATTATGTAATGGGGAGAGATTGGTTTGTATCAATTTCTCCCAATTTCTGTTTTGAAGGCTGCTGCTTCACCATGGCAGCCACCCATTTGTACGTATTAAGCTGATTTAAACCATTTTATGTGCCTGACCCTTGTCACAAGTTGTGTTTTTTTACACTTTGATCTATTGTGGTTCTCATCCACATCAGGGTCAGTGTAACTTATAAGCAAGGAATCAAGTTATACATAATCAGTTCAAGATTGAATTAGAAACAAAGGTTGTGTTGAGATGCAGAAGTGAATTGGAAACATGTTTCAATAGTGGAAGGGAGGATTTTAATTGTTTAGAGTGTGACAATAGCAGGGGAGGCATTCTGTCATGTTGCCTCATGCACATTCTGTCATGTAGCCTTATACTTTGAGTTTGAGTTTAGAGTGTGACCATAGCAAGGAGAGGCACTTTTTAATTTTGAACTTTGATTCAACTTTTGCTCTTTTATGATAGAAGTGGAAGCGGATACATCACTCAAGATGATCTTCAAAAAGCCTGTGAAGAATTTATTATTGAGAATGTATGCTTTGAGGAAATCATCCAAGAAGTTGATCAAAATAATGTGAGTAAATTTTACATTTATATAACGTTTAGTATCAAATAAAAGAAATCATAATTCTTAAAGAATAGTGTGCCTGTTATAAGTTCTTTCTTTTATATTTTCATTTTTTTATTTTAAGGGTTTTTTGTGAAGTATATTTTAAACTTATCACTTTAATATATAAAGACAAAATGATGTTTCTAATTATTTGCAGAAATTGAAGATGGTCCCATATGTGCTCAACTTTTTGTGCCTGTAAATGCCAATCTGCTCCCAAATAGTGAGGTAATTCCTTGCTTGGAACTCATGTCCTGGCTGAGAATATTAAAAGAAATATAATCAAAGCATTTGATGATAAAATTTTCCATTATAAATCCGTAATAATTAATCTCCTCTAACATCTTAACTCAAACATAGATGCATGGAATAATTCCACATATCTTAAAAGTTACCTTTTAACCAATTGACAATCGTCTGTCCTCCCAATCTTAAAATCCACCTTTTTCACTATATAGGTTATAATTGCCAGAGTTAGAGTTAAATTGTGAGAGTGTTGGATTATAAATATAGAAGTCCAAAGGAAAAATACATGTTGAATTCAAATAGTAAAAAAGACAATCTGTATAGCTTGAAACTAATCCGATAAAATGGTGTCCCCACCACATCTCATAACCCATAAACTTTAACAGTAGCATTTAATCATTGTAATTTGCTTTTCTAAAAGTCACTAGTAAATCCAAGTAAGTCATGACATCTCACGTTATTGAAGAGCCAAGATAAAATGAGCACTACCTCATTTCTAAACTAGAAGCTATTTCAAATTTAGGATTCCCATATAATGTATACTATTAAACCCATAAAATATTATCACATACAAGATAAGGATATTTTTATCCTATGGCAAGCAAGGATTTTGAAATTATTGTCTACCTACAATATTGTATATATCATAAAAGGCTTAGAATATCCTAAATACTTTATTATAATTATAAATTTTACTTTTTTAGATAAAAAAAAAATCTACCATGAATAATAAGAATAGAAGGAACTAGAGTTGCTTAAATATTAAAAGTGAGTCAGGATTACTATTATGTTCGATTCGTAACTTTTCAAAATTTGATATTTTATATTGGTGTTTTTAGAATCAATATGGTGGACTAATAAAAGTGAGATAAAGTGGGTAACTTGTAAACTCTTTATTTTTTATTAAATTAAAAATAAAAAATCAAATTAGTAACTTTTTATTTTTTTTACTACAGGCATGTCAACCAGCAAATGGTGACAAAGTGGTCTTCTGCAAGCTAATATGGGTCCAAGCCGCAACATATCAAGGTAAGTTGAACTATAAAGGCAATTAGTTTAGTTTATAATCATTATTTGTTAATGGAATTTGAGATCACGTTTATAATCATTATTCATAAATGATATTGGATTGGTTTTAGGCTTGTTAGTTATCTTGTAAGTTCATAATGAACTGTCATCATTATATTATGATGGATGCAAATCCTTACCTTAAATATTTTTGTGATGAAAACATGTTGGTTGGTGTGAGACACTATGATAAGAGTTGGAGAATGAGCAACAAACAACCAGCTTAGCAGAATGAAGAACAATGCCTTTTCTGAAGAATACCAAGGTTCTTTCCTTCATGACAAGCAAACAAATCTAGAAGATGAGCATGACAAGATATTCATAGTACATGGAGTCTCTAGAAGCAAAAGAGAAGCAAGTGATACTTTTGTAGTCTTAGCTGATCTAATAAATCTACTAGTGTCTAGTATGGTATTTATCATTGTAAATGATTTTGACATAGTACCAACTTAGATTGATAAGTTTGTTTATTATGAGTATATATTAAAATTGTGGCTGTTGAATAGTAACACAGTATAATAGATTCATTAATGTAATTGTTTGAGTTTCTTAAAGAAAAAGAGTTGTATTTGTTTATTTGAATTCTATTTATAAAAGATAATCAATTCTTTCTATTTGAAAATTTGGATAGTGTTTTACTTTTATTTGTTATATAAAACTTTTAATTATTTAGTGTAGATATGTAATCACCAATTTTTTTTTTATAAAATTACACGTTACATACGGATTTTTCCGTATATAATTACATACAGATTTTATATACGGATTTTCCGTATATAATTACATACGAATTTTATATACGGATTTTTATATACGGATTTTATATACGGATTTTTATATACAGATTTTATATACGGATTTTTCCGTATATAAATTACATACGGATATATCCGTATATAACTTAGCTACGCCTTTTTTATATACGGATTTTTGACCGTATGTAATCTGTATGTAACATTATGTTATATACGGATTTTGGACATTATATACGGATTTTGGCCGTATATAATTGCAATTTTTCTTGTAGTTTAGATGAAAAGGACTAAGCGGTTAAGGCACGAGAAAGTGTCTCACGACCACTACGTCTCGATAGCAGTTGAACAGAGTTAAGGCGCATTTAATCCTACAACGGCTACCGATGAGCGGTTAAGGTTTGCATTAATGACCATTAAGAGGTAAACTAATTGGTCATATTCTTCTAAACTTTATAAATAAGGGTTTAATTTCTAGGTAAAATCAATTTTTACTCACTATTAAGTTATTAAAGGCCTACAGAGAAAGATTCTGACTTAAGCGTCATAGTATATTCTGCAAGTCACTCCCTTATACCAATCGGTCGTGCGGAACAAGAGGACAGAAGAAAGTTTGACACACCGGAGAAACACTTAGACGACATCCTCGTCCCTATTTAACTGGAACAGTAATGTTGATTTTAGTAGTTTTATATTAAAATGGGATATTCTAATTAAATTTTATTGTCATACATAATTTCACAATTAATTTAATAAAACTATATTTATACTAAAGTTTTGTTGAGATTTGTTTTAAAGGGTCTTAAACAAGGTTGTTTTTTTAGATTTCTCAAACACCTCACACCTATATATACATGTATATGCATTAATCATCACTTTCTTTATTTTTTTCCTTTCTCTGATCACTACATTATCTTTCTTTCTTTTTTTTCTTCTTTTCTGCCTGCTTCTTGAAGAATCAACAATCTCTGAATTTTTTATATAACATTTGCGCCATCGTTTTTTTAACTGGAAATACTCTGAAAGAAGAGTTATTTGTTTGGACTTGCTTTTGGTTTTTTATTTTTGAAGCACATAACGGGGGGTTATATGACAGGGCACCCTATAGTTTCTTCACTGATTTGGAACGGTTGTTGGAGCAGGAATTGTAGTTATTTACTTTTCGTTAGGTTGTTGGCAGTAGATCTTTTTTCTCTAATTGATGCATTGAAGAAAACAATCATGTTTAAAAATAATATAAAAAAATATGCAATCATATATATTGTAAGAAATGGTTTATAAAATAATTAACGTTTAAAGTTGATGTAAGGAAATGCCATCGGGATTCTGTCACGTTAAATTTTTTAATAAATGATGAATCAAAGGTTGTTGGAAACGTAAACATGATTGGTATATCTTGTGTATTTTTAATGCATGTTTGATTAAACGAGAAGATCTTAACTCTCTCAGCAAGAAACATGCAGCATGGGGTGATGGGTTTTCACTTGTCAATTCCCGAAAGTTATGGTTGGAACAAATAAAATGAAAATTACATAAATATATGTTTGATAGTATTTATTATGCATATATTGTTCTTTTTCTTTTGTTTCTAATCATATATTTTATAAAATTATCTTTATTTGACTATAATGATTATTTTAGGTGTTTATAAAACTGGAAAGAAATATAGCATCACCATCTATAGTGTATTGTGGTACTTAGAGTGAGTTTTTATATAATCTACTACTAAGGTTTCAATAAATACATGACTATGATAATGGGTTTACTTATATTCTTTACTTGTTACACAGTGCATGTTTTGAAAATGAAGTATTATCTCCAAATGGTAAAAGAGGATCAAGAGGAGGAAGTAACATAGATTATTTTGTTCTTTTCCTATATACATGTAATTTTGTAGGAAACCAATATGTATGATTAAGAATTGTTAGTTGAGGACACATTTCTCATAATGGTAATTTTTTTTTACTTCCTTCTTTGTATTTTTTTATGAGTGGAGACAACCCTATGGCTTCTTTTAATATATTTGTTTTTACTAATAAAACAATTATGGAGTGGCATATAAATAATCTTATAAATTAAAAATTAGTTTAAAATTCGGTGACATAATAATATCAATTTAGATAACATTACTTATTAACGCTATATAAAAACAGATAATGATTCTAAATTCTTTTACATAATAATCATTTCGGGTTTTAGTCATGAAACGTCTATTTTAATGAGGGTGAAAAGTTTGGCTACATTACCATAATGGAAATAAAATGAGTGACATGTATATCTGGCCAAAAGATTTGCGTAATATTTTTATTATAAGTAATTATATTGTAGTTGTATTAGTGGAGTCACTTCAGCTATAATGGAGACAATTTCATGTTAAACATGTCACAGTTAAGAAGTCCCCAATTTTGAATGGTGTTTCTTTTTTTCTTCTTCTACTACTTTTACTTTTTTTACAGCTTATTGATTTCCTTTCCCACTACTAGAGATTAATTAGACATATTTGGATTTTCCTATCTCAATAATTGTTTTCTGCAGAACGTACTAGACTTTTTCTTTCAAGACAAAATTTGAAAGGTCTACGTATTGTGTTAACCAATTGAACACTAAAATCCATCACTCCTCGTAATTATCACATCTCAAGAGTAGTGACCTTTTTAAAATTTGATTCCCGACAATGTTCGTATATGGTATCCAATGCAAATGAATATAAGGGTAAACTTTATCTACCCATTATAAAAAAAAAAATCATTTTAGGGAATTCTTAATTAAGGAGAAAAAATAATCTACCCAATAAAAATTCCTTATCGAGTGGATTACGATTAGGATTAAAATGATTTTGACTATAGTACAAGACAGACCGACTTAGTTCAAAGTTTAATGGGGATGTTTCATATTGAAATTTGAGACGGTTTCTCTTGGATCGAAGGTTGGAAAAAGGGTCAACTCAAGCTAAAGTTTGAGACAAATTGATCAAAGGTCAAAAGTCGAGACCAATCAGCTCAGGTCATAGCACGAGACAAGTTAGCTTTAGTTGAAAATAAAGAAGGCTAATCTGGGCTAAAGGTTGAGACAAGTCTATTCAGTCTTAATATCAAGAATGACTGACTTAGACTGATGGTCAAAACAAGTTGGCCCTTAACCAGTGTAGAGATGGGCTCGGCCTAATCAATCTAGCCACCCTAGCTAAAGTTCGGCTGAATTCAATCGAGTCAACTACGACCGAATTTCGGTTAACACGACCCCTACCCAAATTTGACGTAATTCGATTGACTCGTTCCTAATCGAAATTTGGCCCAATTTGGAAATGTTGGCCCTAGGGAAATTTTGGTTGATTGTGTCGCAATTGAATTTCGGCCTATTCGATGGATTAAACCTAGTTGAATTTGATCAAGTTTGTCATGACACAAATTTGATAAAATTTGACCGAGTCTATCCTATTTGAAATTCGATAAAGTCAGCCCCGACAAACATTTGGTCAAATTTGATCGTTTCTGTCTCAACCAAAATTTGGCCAAATTATGCAGAGTTGGCCTTAACCAAAATTTAGGAGAATTTTGCAGAGGTGGCATTGACTTCGGCTGAGTCAGCCTTGGCCAAAAAGTTTTCCAAATTCAACTGTGTTGACCCCGACTAAAATTCTACTAATTTTGTCCCAGCTAAATTTCGACCATGTCGGTCCTATCCAAATTTCGGCCTAGATGGCCCCGACTGATTTCACTCGTGTAAACTTTAGCGAAAGTCACCCAAGTCAACTCTAATTGAAATTTGGCCGAACTTCACCAAGTCTGTCTTGCTCGAAATTGGGCTAGTTTGGACAAGTCAACCTTAACCGAATTCGTGCAAGGCAACCCCGATCAAGATTTGGTCGAATTTAACTAAGTCTGTCCAAACCTAAAATTTGGAAATATTCTGTCGAGTTGGCCTCGCTGGAAATTCAACTAAGTTGTTCCTAACCCAAATTTCACCCGATCTTACCAAAGATTGAGATAGATTTGCTCGGATCAAATGTTAAGACCGAATCAATCGAATTAAAGTTCAAGACTGGTCAATTCGACTGAAAGTCAACTTAAGACAATTTGTGTTCAAGTTAGAGATAGATTGATAGACGAAACCGAATATCAATGTTGACTAATTTGACTTATGATTGAGATAGATGACCTAACCCAAATATTTAATTATATATCTAAAAAATTAATATTTTTTTTATATTATCCTATAAACTTTTTTTTTTGAGAGCGATAAACTTTTTTTGGCCTCGACCAACTTTGGTCAAGCCTTTGGGCGACGCCAAATTCACGTCTCTACAAATTAGGAAGATTGAATTTAACTTGAACAATACAATTGTTAGTCACTTTAAATCTACCAACATTTAACCGTTACTATTACCATAAAGTCGTAGTTTTAATGGTCGCTAAATATGTAAAATTTAACACAACTCTCTAAATTCTATGTGTGGGTAATTTTTCAATTGAAAATAACTATGATAACATATGTAAGGATGAAAAGAAATCTTTTTGTGAGTATTATTTAAATTTATGTTGATTTTAGTGAGAAAATTTTTAAATTATCTAAATATAAATATGAATATAGATAATAATCGAAATTCTAAATTGGATATAACTCGAGGATATGTCATTACATATTTGGTTTATCACTATTCCTATATGCTTTATTTATATTCATTTTAAATTAGTAAATCATCTATATTTATGTTAACTTTTATTTTATTTTTACTTTTGTAACATAATTTATAAGACACACACTTGAGCCCTTTATCTATTTTTTATAATTATTTAATTTTTAAATAATTGTTTCGTGATAATTGATATTAGATAAATCAAAATGTATATCCTTTTAGTATTGAATACAATTATATTTGTTATTACAATTTTCATTTTTTTAAAAGAGTTATTTAATTATTATTTAGAATAATAAAGACATGTATATTTGTTCTTCAACGAGGATATGAATGTGAAATGTAAGAAAATGAAAATGAGTATGAATTTTTACTTTGAAAATAGATTTGAAATAGAGATGAAAGTATGTTTGAATTTTTATTTTAAGGATGAGGATGAAATAGTGAAACTCATTCTTGTCATTCCTAATAACATGATTTTAGATATTTGATTATTTTTATTGGGACAATAACTACCCAATTTTATTCTAGGAACATTATAGGTAAAGAGTGTTAAAGTGAATCATTTTGTCCTATATTAGTTCCTTCGTCATGATTTGAGTTGAAAAAAAGTCAATTTGTCTCACTTATTTTCTTCGAGTAAAAAGTATAGAGTCTGATTTACCCTGAGTGAGTATGTGTTGGTTATGTGATTAAGTTACATATACTTACTACACTAGGATAAAAGTGTAAGAACAAAGAATTTTAAAGATTTTGGAGTGGATAGGTGTGTGGGAATAATGGGATCGAAGGATTTATATTAAAATAATATTATTATATAAAGGAAAGTTTCAAATGTTCGTCCTATTTTTTGATACAACCATTTCTCTCTAAATCTTCTTCTCTCTTATTTTCTCCTCCTTTTCTCTAAAAATCTCTCATCTTACTTCATCTGATTTTCAATCAAACCGAGCTTAAGTAATGTTGGAGTAAAAATAATCCTTTTCCACCGATGGAAGTCTTGTTTAGAGTTGGTAAGTCTCGATTTCTTGAGCTCTTGTGAGATTTCGAAGCTTTTTTACACATGCAAGCCAAGTTTCTAGTTGCATGTGTTCATCAGCTTCCTCTTCCCATTTCTGATCACATTTATGGTCTTTTGGTGGTCTATCCTCATCAGTCGATGAGCTATAGGTTCCTAAGATTTTGGTGTAGTGAACGAATTTCTCCTGTGTTGAGCTGTTCGGTCTAGTTAAAAGATAAGGGAAGCTAGTTAATTTAATTGCTTGGTTCATGAGGTATGAAAAGGCTATATGATGATTCTACATGTTGTGAAACTGAATGATTATGTATTCGATATTGTTATTGAAGACTATTAAGTGTTGTATTCATGTTGATTGTGATTCTGCATAATTCTGGTTCAGTGGCCGAGTGATATTGGGAGGAAGTGTGGTAGTAAAAATGGAGAATTTGTGTTCGGTGTGAGTTTGGTCTGTATGAAGAATCTGGGTGAGTTGTTTAAGACTTATTTGAATCTTTAAGCCACTCAAAATTGTACCAAAAGTAAGAAAGTTGATTCTCGGTCATTGAGTTCATGTTTCTACAGAATTGACTCTCAAATCTGAGATAAAACTCTCTAAATAATGTGAGGAATGTTTAGATGTTATTAGAGAAGTGTATAGGCCTGTATAATATAAGTTGGGAGGATTAGAAGTTGGGAAGAGTGAAGGAAATTTGTAAAGATTGGTGTTGATCATAATTTTGCAGTCATTCTGCAAAATTATACAGTTCGATGAGGGTCCTTCGTTGACCGTTCAGCCTTTTCTTTGTGTTCGGTATTAAGTAAGTTATGGCTGTGGAACTTTAGTTAATGACCGATCAGTCTTGTACTAGTAGTTGATTTTAAAATAGTGTCCGGTCTAGTATTAGTATTGGTATTCGGTCTTAATTGTGTTCGGCCTCTTATGGACCTTACTAGTTAATGATTGTTCGGTTTGAGTTAGTATTCGTTTTATTATACTGTTTGGTCATACTGTTGTCCTGTTAGGTCCTACACTAGAGTTCGGTCTCTTACTAGGGCTCGGTCTTCTTTTAGAATTTGGTCTACATTAGTACTCGATTTCATTGGGGTGTTTGGTCTAATATTGGTTCACGACCTTGCTATAGAATTGAAATGTTATAGTATTCGGTCACACTTCTAGTAGTCAGTTAGTACTAGTGTTCGACCATTTCTTCAAGATTACCTAGTATGGATCGTTCGGTATTGTCCTTTAAATAGTGAAAGACCGTTCGGTCTCGTACTAAGTGTTCAGTCTAAGTTATAAGATTTTTTTCTAAGTGATTAGTATTCGGTCATATTCGTAGGTGATAGTTGTTACCGTTCGGTTTGACTTTACTAGAAAGCTTTCGGTCTGTAAAGGGTTATGGTTATATTGTACTGTGAGTGTTTATTTCAGTGGTTTAAATGTATTATGCATGAGGATAGTGCAAGAAGTTTGAGAATGGGTTGCGAGGTGACATTAAGTTGTTGGTTTCTAGTCTGTGTATTCAAGAGTTTTCGACTTTGGTAGAGAGGTCTAGAGTGTTGGAGAAGACTAAGATGGAGGTTGAGAATCAACAGAGGCAACAACCAAGCGTTGGAGGACCGAGCGTATCTAGAGGCAGTTCAGGTCCAAGGAGGGCTCCTTATTCTCGGTCTTCTTCTTCTTCTGGGTCTGGGGGTTCTTCTTCGCAGTCATCCGGTTTCAGTGGTCAGTTAAGGCTGTATAGGCAATTGAGTTGTTATAACTATGGGGGACCTCATATGAAGATAGTTTGTCCCCAATTGAGAGAATTCAAGAAGTGCAATCGGTGTGGAAGGGAAGGTCATTGGGAGAGGGATTGTCAAGTGGGTGGAAGAGTAGTAGTTTAGAACCGTTCGGTTAGGAGGTTTCCTCATAATCAGTAAATGGTTGTTGTTTGGTAGAGAATGTGTAGTATTGTTTCATTCGGGAGCAACACATTCTTTTATTTCTGAGGCATGAGTAGAAAGGTTGGGGTTAACTATAGGAGACTTATAGTTTAATCTGGTGGTGTCCACCCCAACAACTAGTTTAGTTAGAACATCTTTGTTGTGTGCTAGATGTCTGGTTGAGGTTGAGGGGCGTAGATTCAGGGTAAATCTTATCTGTTTACGTTTGCAATGACTAGAAGTGATTCTAGGAATGGCTAGAAGTGATCTAGGAATGGCTAGAAGTGATTCTAGGAATGGATTGGTTGTCTATCAATTGCATTCTTATAGATTGTGGAGAGAATAAGTTGGTATTTCCTGAAAGGGAAGAAGTTGTGTCCTTGTCTTCTAGGCAGTTGAAGCAAGACTTGTTGGAGGGAGCATGTTGCTTTTTGATGTTGTTTGACATGGAAGTTATTTCGAGTGAGCGGTGTGTAAACTGCTCGGTAGTTAGTGGTACAGACTGAACGGTAGTAAGAGACTTTTTGGACGTGTTTCTTGAGGAGGTGCTTGGGTTTCCTCCTTAGTGAGAAGTTGAGTTCTCTATTGATTTGGTGCCAAGTGTTGGACCAATATCAATAACCCCTTATAGGATGGCCCCAACAAAGTTAGCGGAACTGAAGAGGCAAATTGAGGAATTGCTAGATAAGCAGTTTATCAGACCAAGCGTTTCGCCTTGGGGTGCGCCTGTTTTGTTGGTGAAAAAGAAGGATGGCGGCTCTCGGCTTTGTGTGGACTACAGGCAGTTGAATAAGTTAACCATCAAGAACAAGTACTTGTTGCCTAGGATTGATGAATTGATGGATCAACTACATGGAGTTGCAGTGTTCCCTAAGATAGATCTAAGATCAGTTTATCATCAAATTTTGGTCAAGTCAAAGGACGTTCAGAAGACTGCTTTTAGGTCTCGATATGGTCATTATGAGTATGTGGTGATGTCGTTCGATGTTACTAACGCTCCGGCCATATTCATGGACTACATGAATCGCATCTTCAGACCGTTCTTGGATAAGTTTATTGTGGTTTTCATTGATGACATTCTGATCTACTCCAAGACGAGAGTGGATCATGAGAAGCATTTGAGGGCAGTGCTAGGTGTGTTGAAGGAAAAGAAGTTGTATGCTAAGTTGTCCAAGTGTGACTTCTGGATGGATGAAGATAACTTTTTGGGCATGTGGTCTCGGTTGGTGGTATATCTGTGGATCTTGTAAAGGTGTAGGCGGTGCTTCAGTGGGAGAGGCCCAATTTAGTCACGAAAGTTAGAAGTTTTGTTGGGTTGGCAGGCTACTATCAGCGCTTCATTGAGGGTTTTTCAAGGATTATAGCACCATTACTCGGTTAACAAGGAAGGAACAACCTTTTGCTTGGACTGATCATTGTGAAGATAGTTTTCAAGAGTTGGTAATCCTTGACACAGGTAAACTATTTGAGGTTTTTTGTGATGCCTCTTATCAGGGATTAGGTGCGTTTTAATGTAGGAAAGAAAGGTTGCGGCCTATGTTTCAAGGCAATTCAAGGTTCATGAGAGGAATTATCCCACTCATGATTTGGAGTTGGTAGCTGTGGTGTTTGCCTTGAATATTTGGAGGCATTATCTATATGGTGCTCGGTTTCAGGTGTTCAGTGATCACAAGAGCTTGAAGTATCTCTTTGATTAGAAGGAGCTGAACATGAGGTAGAGAAGATGGATGAAATTCATAAAGGATTATGAATTTGATCTACTCTACCATCCTGGAAAGGCTAACGTGGTAGCTGATGCATTAAGTAGAAAGACCGTGCATGTGTCTGCAATGATTGAATTTGGGAAGAGTGAAGGAAATTGGTAAAGATTGGTGTTGATCATAATTGTACAGTTATTCTGTAGAATTATACAATTCGATGAGGGTCCTTCGTTGACCGTTCGACCTTCTCTTTGTGTTCGGTATTAAGTAAGTTATGCTTGTGGAACTTCAGTTAATGACCGATCAGTCTTGTACTGGTAGTTGATTTTAAAATAGTGTTTGGTCTAGTATTAGTACTGGTATTCAGTCTTAACTGTGTTCGGCCTCTTATGGACCTTACCAATTAATGACCGTTCGGTTTGAGTTGGTATTCGTTTTATTATACCGTTCGGTCATACTGTTTTCCCGTTAGGTCCTACACTAGAGCTCGGTCTCTTACTGGGGCTTAGTCTTCTTTTAGAAGGAGGCCCTAGTCTAAGGGGGAAGACCTTAGGCGAGGAATAACGGGCTAACCTCGTGTGGCAGCTGATGAGTTTCCAGTTACTACACCCACGAGTGCACGAACGACCAAAGCTATGTATTCATACCAGTCCGGACAGTCAAAGTAAAGTGGTCGATCAACATGTGTATATATGTTTTATACATGTGTATGAGTTTATTTGATGTTTGTTTAAATTGTATGATCACATGACTATTAAATTACGCTAGCTTACCCTTCTTTTCTGTTTTGGTATGTTTACTCATTCGGTTTATCCTTTGCAATGATCATCCTGTGGGTGTGAGCAGAGGGAGAAGACGTCTTTGTGGAGCAAGCTCTGGAAGGAGAGGATCCACCCGTTTAGTATAAGACTGTTCGAATTTGTACATAGTTTTGTGTTAGATTAAGACTCTGTATAAAGTTTTAATTTTATAGTTATTTTAGGATAATTGTACTGTTAACATTTTAATATTAAGTGGATGATTGTTTTATCATATCATTTCATATGATGATTCTACTGTGTAGTTTATACTATATTTTGGAATGTTAAGAAAAGTGGATTGACTCTCCCACCTATATGTAGCATGTAGCATTAAAATGAGAGTCATCTATTTTACTAAACATGAAACACATTTAAGAAGTGATTTTATAAAATAGTAAGTAAAAATCGAAGTGTTATAACTTATATTATTAAGCAAATAAATAAATTAAATTTTTAAATTATTCAAAACTATGGAACTATATTATAGTTTTAAAAATTATATAGGAGTGCCAATCTATGATTAAAATTAAGAAATAATTATGATGACAAAAATATAAAAATATTGAAAGAATTGTTTGTTGAGTTATAATCCACAAGTCAAATCAACGAATTCAATTTATTTTATATTAAAAAAATATCGTTTATTCATTCTTGTTAAAGATTTTATATTGATTAAAAATAAGATGAATTTATAATATAAAAGTAGTGTAAATTTTACAAATTGATTTTATATAAGATAGAATTAAATTTGAAACTTAATTTTTTTTAAGATGGTATTGGCATTAAAATCATCTAAAACATAAATTGATGTGGTGAATATCTCAGATCAATGAGAGATATTGATAATATAAAGCAATTGCCATATCAGTATAAATAGTCAATCTTCATCTGTAGTCCTCTTCACACTTTATTAAAATGAAATTAATGCATCTTTTTGCATCTAATACTATTTTCCTAATGTACGGCTATAGAAAACCTGAAAATTCATAGCGAGCTAAGTGTATTGAGTAAATTTTGGAAGACAGTATTGTTTAGTTGAGCAAGAAATGTAGCACAGATTAATTAATTAAAAGAAATTTAATATTGGCTTAACCGACGCTAATAATTCAACTATTTGAAATCTGATTTTATGTTTTTTAAATGTCGATCACATACATATGGTCACTTTCTTTTATCTCTTTGTCCTATAACCGGACGACAAAAATGAAAAAGACCTCCATTAAAATTGAAGATAAGATACTGAAATAACACCATTTCATATCCCCCTTACTTTAAAACACAAGTCTATAATGGTTTTATAAAATAATTAAATAACTTTAATTACTAGAATCTTATTTGCAACATTATTGCTTCTTCTAAGTGTCACGTCCCATTAAATGCACTGCTGAATCACCACTTTGCTTCCATTAATACGCGTGACACGTGTTCCGTGCCATTAAAGAAGCACACACACTCACTCTGCATGCCACGGCCAGGTGTCGTTTTGGAATATTCTAAAACTTTAATGGAAGACATGTGGCAGCAGAATAGTGGACACACGTCCTACATGGGAAGAGAAAATTTATTTCTGGAAAACTCTTTCCCTTTCTCTGCACACTTCATCTTCATCCTCAAACTCTCTATCTTCCAAATTCTCTACCTTCTCTCTAGAACCTCCATCTTCTCTCTACCATAACTCACCATTCTCTGCTCCGATTCACCTTTCTGCACCGTGAGGACGTTCCCTGCACCGAGAGCTCTATATTGAACCGAACAACTTCCAGTTCTGGTAAGTTTCACTTGGACGTTCGTTTCTGGAATCTCTGCAAACCTAGATCCAGCTGCATACATAAGCGTGAACTCAGTTCTTTCTTTTTCTTTTTGTAAATTTTAGTTGAAGAATTTAAGAGGAACGTTGCGAATAGAAAGTCACCTTGGACGAGTAGAAACCACTCATCTTAGAACGTTCACTACTGAATCCGGGTAAGGGAAGCTTATTAGGTTTAATTCTTGTGTTACGCTTTATTGTATGATCTTCTGTGATGTTGTACTGTGTTGAATGCATGTTATATGGATTTTGTTAAGTATGTTCTATGGTATCAGATTTTAGTATATGATTTTGATAAGAAGATGATGCATGAACATTATAGATTTTTGCTATGATATGCTTAATTAAATGTTTGGAAGTTATACTGGAAAATGAGTTTACTGGAAATGAGAAATTGAAAATGAGACTTGTATGATAAAACAACGTTCGTTATCAAACGGTCCTTGACCGTTCGGTATTCTCTGTAACTTTTCTGAAAAGCTGAATCCTTTCATTTGGAAAGAATTCGCGTGGAGGACGAACGCCCTCTATTATAACTTTACGTTTGTGCGTTCGGCCAGACGTAAACATCTTGAGTATTGTGTGAGAATTGAGAAGCCTGATAATATCCCTTTGAACACTTAGTCAAATTGTAAGACATAAATTTTAAGTATCTTATCTTATATAAATCCCAAACTTCTTTGATTTTGAATCAGTGAAAAGTCTTGACCTAAAAGCGTACGTCCTTAAGTGACGATCGGTCTTATACCGAACGCTCGTCCAAATGAGTATGTGGTAAAAGAACGCTCGGTCCTATACCGAACGTTCGTTCCTTTCTAAATTATCAACGAGCGGTATTAGCGTTCGTCCCAAATTTGAAATAACGTTCGTCCTTAAAATCTAAGTAGCGTTCGTCCAATAATTTTAGTAACGTTTGTTCAAGACTTCAGTGACGTTCGTCCACAAGTTTCATTTTAGCGCTCGGTCATTGACTGGCGGTGGTCTCTTGAATTAATTCATGTTCGGATTCTTTATCTAAACAATTTGTGATATATCTATCCATTGGATTCGTTCCAGAGTTATTGAATTTAAATTATTTTAAGTAAATTCCAGATCATTCTAGATTCAGTTCATCTAACTGATTCAAGTTCGTGAACGAACCCTTCTTGGTATTACATTAACGTTCGTCCTCTATTACAAAGAGGGCGGGACGTTCGTTCTTTTATGAAAGTGGAATTAAGAACGAAAGTGTGAATAAGAGGAAATATTAAGATGTGCGAATGATATAAGAGATGAAATTATGATTGTTGAATTTGAACGAGCGTTCCAGGGAGGAACGACTCTTGGTTGAAAGATTGAGAATTGTAAAGTATGAATGTGGTAAGCTTAGCTGGCGGTTCATCCTGATATTCCGTGAGTGCTTGTTCTCAAGTAGAGAGGAGCATGTCATGTGTGGGAATGACAGGAGGTCTTAGTCCATAACTGTAACTTGGCTAGAACGGACTAACCTCAGGTGGCAGCTGACGAGTATTCCAGCTCTTCCACCTGGGTGCACGAACGTCGTAGCTACACAGAATTCATACAAGTCCGGACGGTCGGTCTAGTTCCAGGAATTTGATTGAGTTAATGATTGAATTGAATGTATGTGTTGGGACTTATTTGATCGTGTATTTAATATGTATGAAAAGTATGTTTGACTTGAATTAAATTCAATAAGCTTACCCTTGCATTTTCATTGTGTTGTCTTGTATATGTATATCCGTCATGTCCTTGCAATGATCATCCGTGTGGATGTGAGCAGAAGGTGATACTTCCCTGGAGCATGCACTTGAAGAAGAAATCATTGTGGAAGAAAATCTTGTAGAAGTTGAAGTAAAGGCCGAACAGTGAGACGTTCGGTTATTTAGTTAGTGTAATTAGAGTAGCGAGCGGCTGTGAGCGAGTGCTCTTTCTGATTGTAAATAGTTAGACGTTCGGTTATTATTTTGTAAACCGTACGTCCTCATTATTCTTTTGCGAACGCTCGTTATTTGGTGTGGATATGTAAGGCCGTTCGGCCATTTTTGCACACTGATCTATTTTAAATGTAAAACTGCTTTATAATATTAATACATGTTAATATTCTATTATATAATTGCTGACTGTAAAATTTTGGAATGTTACACTAAGTGCAGTTAAAAAAGAGGCTGGATGTCTTAAACGGTTATGTATTTCAGAGTTAAATATATATGTTTTGATAATAAATATACATAGTCCTTATAATTAAATTATGTTAATATTTTTTTTGTGTTAAATAATTTAAATTATTTATATTATTTGACATGTTTTAATTTAAATACAATTTAAAATATCGTATAATATAATAAGTAAAACAAATTAATATTAAAATTATATCTATATATTTTATAAATTTATAAGTATAATATACCAAAGTTTTAGAAAAATGAATTCTAATTTCGTATTTAAAGAAAACAAACATATAATCCTTCCTTTGTTTTATATATATCTTAATCATGTACTATGCTTACCTTTCCATCTGTTGTGAAGATTTGGTAAATCAACTTTATTTAATTCAAAAACCTATAAAAGAGAGCACAAAAATATATACATTTTATTTGAAATCATACATGTGCATTATGTGGAAGACAATACGAAATTTAAAAAACTTGAAAACATCACTGATTACATGAATATAAAAATTTATTTAATACAAAGGAAGGATCTATTTGACCATCCTTCTGGTAAAATTCCAAATCCATTGTTTCCTTTTTTCTTTCATTCACAACTTTTTTGGAGCTATGCCTTCAGAAGATGAACATCAATGTCGGCAGTGCATTTATGCTGGAACTCGATGTAGCTGTATGGAGGATCAACTTCCTCACTAACCCTCTCATATTCAATGGTCCATTTTACAATAGCACCACCATTCTCCTTATCAATCGCTTGAAATATGACCTTAAACACCTTAAACTTCTGCTCGATCTCTTCCCCGAATACCTTGAAGGAGATTGTTTTGTTTGCTTCATCAACAGATTCAATACTCTCATGACATGTTGAAACCTTACCATCTGTTCTTTCACAAACAATTAACATCAGTATAAGGAATCATAGTATAGCAATTATACCGAGAACAAGAATCTATCTATCTATCTATATATTCTTACCGAGAAGATTTTCACATGCATCTTTGAAAGATATTTAATCCGAAGTTTAATTACCTATGACATAAGTCCATTGCTTGATGGACTCATTGTGATGCCAGTCTTCACCATGGTGCAGCTTGGTTCCATGAACTCTGTCAGCAAGGTTTTGAACATGATGGAGTTGCGTTGCCAAGAGCTTGAACCACTTTTCAGCATTTGCATGAACTCCAATTTCAGTGCTGATTTTACCAAAAAGTGTCATGGTGATGAAGAACGAAGCAAGTGATAGAAGCAAGAAATGGAAAGAACAAGATAAGGGATGGTGAAGTATAATGCGACCATGTCCCACTTATATAGAACATAATTTACCCACCTCTCACAACTATAATTCAATTGTGGGCTCTTTATATACCCTACAAGGGTAAGTGGCCAATATTTTCTCTTTAAGAAATAAATTCAATTTAGTTACTAAAATTTTATTTATTTTTATTTATCAACTAGCCTGAATTTTTAATATGAAATGAGTTACAATATTCTCTATTTAAAACATCGTAATTTTTGGAAGTCAGATGAGGGGATTAGCCACAAGTTCAATGTATTTGTGGATAATTTTTGAAGCTTTATGTAAATGGGTTGAGTATATTTAGTGTCTCCTATAATATATGAATATTTTTGCTGATAAAAATATAGAATTGAGAACAATTCATTGTACTAGAATTTTTATTTAGGTTCGGCTCACTCAATTAGTGTGACAAGTCACCTCGTTCATCTTTCTCAAAATGTTGGCATCAGTTATGTTGATGCTCCAGTACTACATCCATGAGAATTAAATAATATATTTAAACATAGAATATACTACCTTCGTCAATATTCTCTATAAAACATCATGTTTCGGTTGAAAAGAGTCTATGGCTCAACTTTTTCCAAGTCCGCTCTTCATCCAGTCACACTGTGCAATCCTCCGTTACTCTCCTCAATCCTCCTCTCCTCAATCCGCCGATCGTATGCTCTTTAGTAACAAGTGTGGATGAACCTGTAGAAAACATTCCGACACTCAAGTCAGATATGTGTCCTAAGAGTCTCAATGTAGTTTATTGGAATCAAATCATCTTACTTGATCATTCACCTTGCATTTATATGTTTTGCAATTGTCCAACCCATTGAATGTCATTAATGCAGTATATTTTTATGCAATGTAACTCGTTAATTACCTTAACGTCATATATCTCGTGTATCCCAAATAATATATCATGCCAAACGTTCATGATACAGTAATTACTTACATTAATTATCCATTAATGCCCTTCAATGTGTCTACACCGCCAATCGGCACCTTCGTCGAGATGGCCAGTCGTCTCTCTGCAGTCTGTTGTCCATGATCGCCTCTCGTCAGTCTTTTGTCCGTATAGTACACATCGTTATTTTTATGAAGTCAGATGAGGGGATTAGCCACAAGTTCAATGTATTTGTGGATAATTTTTGTAGCTTTATGTAAATGGGTTGAGTATATTTAGTGTCTTCCTAGAATATATGAATATTTTTGCTGATAAAAATATAGAATTAAGCATCATTCATTGGTTTGGCTCACTCTATTATTGTGACAAGTCACCTATGTTCAGGTTCTTGTTGAATTACTCCCAAGAGTAATATTTCTCAAGGATGAGGGTATGAGTCTTGGTCGTCTTAAAGCTCTTCATCTTCACATTTAGATACTAGGAATGCTAGAAATTGCATGAACTAGTGATTAAGGACAAGTTTATTTCACCGAGGGATCGGGTTTAAGTGATTTAGTGAGTGACGTTAACATTAATGCATAAAGAAGAATTCTTACATACATGTGAGGGAACTTGGCGAAATCTAACCCCAACAACATACTCATCTCATATTAAACAACATTCATTCATCATTGTGCTACTCTGTTATCGATCAACTTGCATTCATATTTAATTTTCTGTTTTTGGATTTGAAACCAATGATCGCATTTTCTTTAAGTCTTAATTAATAAAGTTATCACACGACTGTCTAGTGCCAAGAGTCTCTTGGGACACGATACTTTGTCTTACCATTTTATATTACTTGTGCGATTCGGTACACTTTTCGATCCATCAACAATCATCTTTGTAGGTTTAACCTCAAGACCACCAATCTTCTTAAGCATAGATAGGGGCATCAGATTGATACTCGACCCTAAATCAATTAAAGTTTTCCCTATATCAAAATACCCAATAGTGCAAAGAATAGTAAAATTTCCTGAATCTTTTACTTTAGGAGGAAATGTCTTCTATAGAATCACACTACAGTTACCCTGCACCTCAATTATTTTCTCATCTAAATATTTCTTCTTATTAAGGAACTTCTTCAGATATTTCGCATACGCAGGGATTTGGTGCAATGTCTTAGTCAGTGGAATAGTAATCCACAATTTCTTGAAAATTTCCTTGAAGCACCTTAATTGTCTCTCTTTTTCCTTTCTAGAATAATCTTTAGGGTAAGGAAGAGATTTCTCAATTTCTCTTCCTTTTCAGTCATCTCTTTCTTTTAATTTTTTCTTCCTCTCATTTTTCTTCTTTTTTCTCATTCTCCCAGTCTCTCCTATTATCTCTTCATTCTTTTCTTCTTTTTCAATCAACTCAAACTTTTTCTTCTCTCTCAATTTTTCTTTCATCTCTCATCTCACCACTCATGCTCATAATGGCAATACACTCCTCTCTAGGGTTAACTTCAGTATTAGCCCCCAACTACTTTTCGGATTTATCCTCCAACTTTTTAACCAGTTGCCTAACCTGTATCTCTAAATTCCTTATGGCAGCTTCAGTGCTTTTATGATTGGAGATAACCACTTGCATAAATTGTTGGAGTGTCTCTTCTAGCTTTGCAATTCTATCGGATAAGGAAGGTTGTTGTTGTCATTGTTGTTGTGGTGATCTATTGAATATTCCAACTTGCCCTTGAACCATGCTTGGATGAGGTTTCCATCCTTAGTTGTAATTACCTAGACGTCCCTGATTACTCATAAAGTTGAATTTCTCCTGAATCTCAACTGGCATAGCACATTGACCATTGATATGATCTTCACCACACAATTCACAAAGTTGATTTTGCACTTGAGAAACATTCTACAACTCGTTTGGCAATTGAGAGATTTTCTTCATCAGAGTCTCTAATTGTTGAGTCATGATCTTGTTTTGAGCCAACAAAGCATCTTCAGGTTGTAATTGAAGAACTCCTTTTTGTTGCAATTGAGTCCTCTCACTATGCATCTCATTATCATTCGTAGCCATATTTTCAATCAACTCATAGGCTTCCTCTAGAGTCTTGTACTTGATATTACCTCCAGCTGAGGCATCCAACATTAATTTAGTCTACGAGATCAATCCTCTAAGGAATAAAATGACTACTGTAGGATCATCAAAGCCATGTATGGGCATCTTCCGCAATAAACCTTTGAATCTGTCCCACGCTTGACCTAATGTCTCATCCATGCCCTGTCTAAAAGAAGATATTTCTTGTTTACCTTTGATTGTGGGAAATATTTGTTAAGAAAATTTGCAACCACATCTTCACACTCAGTAAAGTTGTTCTCTGGAAAAGAGTTCAACCACATCTTAGCATTACCTCCCAAAGAGAAAGGAAATAAGCTAAGCCTAATAGCTTTATCTGGCACACAATTTATCTTCATTGTATTGCATATCTCAGTGAACGTGGTCAGATGCTCATATGGATTTTCGTGTGATAACCCATTGAATTTGTTGCTCTTCACCAATTGAATCAAAGCAGGCTTCATCTCCATGTTTGCAGCATTAACCCTCGGCCTTGCAACACAAAGAAACACATAGACATAATCTAATCCATTTCACTATTAACGTAGTCGGTTAAAATTCGTGAAACCAGTTTTTCATCCAATTATGTCAAATAGACAAGCACACAACATTCATATACACAACATTCATAGGAGATAAGCTAAGCCTAATAGCTTCATCTGGCACGCCATTTATCTTCACTGTATTACATATCTCATTGAACGTGGTCAAATGCTCATGTGGATTTTCGTGTGATAACCCATTGAATTGGTTGCTCTTCACCAACTGAACCAAAGCAGGCTTCATCTCCATGTTTGCAGCATTAACCCTCGGCCTTGCAATGCTATTAAAATGATTAGGGCCAATAACTATCGCATAATCTTCCAAGGTACGTCTGTCATTCTACTCTTCAGTCATATCTTCTATTGCTTGGTCAGATATTTGAGGTGCAGATTGTTGAAGAGTTTCAGGAGAAGGGAAAAGTTCTCTGGAAATCCTTTTCTTTCTTTGTCTTCTACTATTTTCGAGACCTGAAAAGAGAGGTTATGATACTTTTGTCCTCCTAGTGCGAATCTTATCCTGCATTCACTAAAAAAACAAAACACTGGAGCACCCAATTAGCCTAAAAATCTAATAATTAAAACAAAAATTGAAAACAATAAAATATAAAGTCAAAACTAGTTGGGAATCATAGAAAAATATAGTTTAAACCACAAGTCCCCAGCAACGGCGCCAAAAACTTGTTAAGACCCCAACAAGTGTACCGAATTGTATCAAGTAATATAAAATGGTAAGAGCAAGTATCGTATCCCAGAAGACTCACGACACTAAACAATAATGTAATACCTCAACTAATTATGACTTAAGAACAATTTCATTGGTTTAAAATGCAAAATAGAGAAAAAGTAAATATGAATACAATTTGATCAGTTGGGGCAAAACACAAAAGTAAATGGATGATACTAATAATATGAGATGAGTATGTTTTTAGGGTTTATATTTCACCGTCCTTATTGTCATGCATATATGAATTTATCTTCTTCCTTCAATTGTTAATGTCACTCTCTAAATTACTTAAAACTTGATCCCTCGATGAAGAAAGTCTATCCTTAATTATTAGACCACAATCTCTTGCGTCCCTAATAGATAATTCTGCATTACGATTAGAAGCTTAAGACAACCAAACCTCCTATCCCCATCCTTGAGTAATATTTCTTTTGGGAGATATTCTCCAGATCGTGGTTTCTAGGTATTTCCCAATAACAAAGAAGACCATAAAATCATGCCATGAATTATTAAAACATAACAAGCATAAAGCAAAGGAGAAAATCCCTAACAATTAAAGATAGAAGCATATAGAAATTCAAAACAAATTCAAATACATGAGAGTTTAGAGGTTACATCTTCCCCAACAACAATTAAAGTTTAGTTCTCCATTGGCATGGAGAAACTAGGTGTACAAAGGATTGAAACTGATAGAAAACCCTAGAAACTGAAGAGGAGAGCTCTCGGATCCAATTCTGCCTCCAATGAGTTGAGAAAGTGTGAATTTGTGTCTCTGCCATCAAAAGATACGAACCCTAGGTCGTGTAAGTCCTTAAATAGATCAAAATTGGATCATGGGCCAACATCTCTAACACCAAGCGCCCCAACTAAGGGTGCCCAGGTGAGCTTGCGAGAGAAATGGCACTCAGCACCCTTGGAAGGGTGCCCAAGCGTGGAACGATACACGAAGTTTGGCGTTCAACGCACTTGGAAGGGCGCACAGGCGTGGCTGCGCAACCTCCAGCGCTAATGGCCTCATTAAAGGGCAGTCAAGCGTCCATACGAGCTTCTGGCCCTGAGGGCCTCAGAAATGGGTGCCCAAGCGTCCTACTGCCTTCTATAGCCTTCTCTTCTGGTGCTTTTATTTGTCCTTCTGATACCCAACTCCTTGCTACTTTAGCTCCTCTTCCAAATGATTACAATATCTTACAAAATCAAGGAAATTTAGTAATAAAATCATCAAGTCTAACCTCATCCATCTTTAATCACAAAATAAACACAAAACAAGGAATCAAGCATGTTTCTATGTCAAAAAGGGTTAATTTAATATAAAAATTAAATCACAAATAACGGTAAATTCAACCATTATCACTAACATCTCCATCTTCTTTCTCCCTTGTTAAACTGCCTTTTAGTTGCCTAAGGCCGAACAAAGTTTGGTCCCCACTAATGTAGCATAGGGATGACCAAAATATAAATCCTCGGACTCGGTACAATTAAGCTCAAAGTGTTTAGTTAATTCTTGTGTTTATTTACTAAATATTTACTTACTAACTACTAAACAGGTGGGGACATTTAAAATGAATGAAACTAAAATAAAAGAATTAAACTAGTCTAAAGTAAAATATGTTTAAAAGAATAAAGAAATTGAAATGCAATAAAAGAAAAGATAATAACACTCTACACTTATCAAAATAGAAAAAAAACCTAATTACTATAACTACCTAAAACTGAGATGGAAACATACATGATAAAATCTAAATAGAACTCAAGTGATAAATGAATTAATCAAAATAGGGAAAAGATCTTGAAAACAAAATTATAAAACATAAGCAAAACCTAAGTTTAAAGGACCATATTAACAATCAGGAGATATACTTAAACTAAGCATCAAACTGTAAGACCTAAAATCTAAAGTAAACATCAAATCGTATACTCTAAACAGAATTAATCAAAACAATCATGCTATTACTATCAATTAAAAATGAAATCAAATGAACAAACACCTAAACTAATGAGTAGAAACATATTGCTTGACTAGAACCATGAATAAGAACCAAAAGTGCCAAAGTTAGTGTAGAAAAGTAGTCATTTACAACTCAGGAAGACATCTTGTGCAGTCATAGTGATGTAATCCTGCCCGACGTAGTCTTTCTTTGTATTTTCATCTTTTATAGGTTAGCTTGTAAGGAGCATGGGTGACTATAAATACCCAACTTCTCTATTGTAATGGGGACTTTTGAGATTAATGAGAATTGAGTTTTCTGAATCAGAAACTATTCTCTCTTGAAAAGTCATAGGCTAGAGAGTCCAAAGACTCCCTCTAGCCACCTTCCAAGCACACTCTCTCACTTCCATTTTCCATTTCCACGGTGCTTACATTTTCTCTGATCCTCCACTAAACATTACTCTGCTGCCACATCTTCAGCTTTTCGTGCGCACCTCAGCCACGTCTCCACAGCGCACGCGTCAGCTTCTCACATGTTCACCTCTCCGCATCAGAAACATAATCTTCATTCCATCACGCCTTAGCCACAACGTCATTTTCATTTCACTCTCTCAAGAGCTCCTCGGCCATCAACCACATCCTCTTCACTGTTTTGCTTTGGTTTCGTCATAGATTCCACGTTCAACCGCATTGCAATTCTGGATCTAGGTTTTTCCACCGAATCTCATCTTCTCCACTAGGATTTCGTCTCACTTCCTCCTTCATTTTCATTGTTCCTCTGATTTCCATGATTCATTTACCTTTTCCACCGTTCAATCTTCATTTTGAACCGATTAATCGGTTTATATTGAGTCTCCTCACCATTTTAGGTTTTCTTCGTGTACCTTTTAAGTTTTTCCCCTTTTCTAGGGTTCCATCGGTCAGTTTAGGGTTTTTGGTCCGATTAGAGCTCAATTTTAGTTTTCCTTCGAGTCAATCTTCGATCTCGTGTTCTCGTCATCATTTTCTTCATTCCGCTGCGTCTTTCTTCATCGAGGAAGTTTTGAGGAGTCCGAATCGTGCTCGCACAACTTCTATCGTCATCTTTGTGGGCGTTCGTCCATCAATTGGTATCAGAGCCAGTTTCATCCGTGCTTCACACATCAAAGGTAAGCATCTCTGTCTCGATTCTTGTTTCAGTTTGATTCGCGTCTCTGTCTTGATCCTGAGTTTGTTCTTCTATTTCGCTGCTGGATTCATATTCTGGTTTAACGTTGTGCATTTAACTTCTTTTATTTTCGTGTTTCTGTTTCGTTCATTGTTTCTATTTTGAGTTTTGTTTCATTTGATTCAGTCGTGTTGTTTGTTTTGTCTCGCATCTCTGATTCAAATCGTGTTGATCTGTTTAGCTTATGCGTTGTTCATCATTTCTTTATTGTCTTGTGTTTAACTTTTGTTCGTGCATCTTCATTCAGTGAAATTTGTTTTCATGTGTTTAGGTTTCATAATTCTAATAAGGTTTCTTGATCTGCGCTTGTTATGCTTTAAGTATTATTTTTCATCATTTTATTCGGTCCAATTGTCTTGTTTGAGTCATTTTTATTTAAGCATCTTTTCCTGTATTGTTCTATCATGTGAATTTGCTTCTACTGTTTTCAAATCTGGTTTAAACTAGTTTATCACTGCATCTGTGTAAACTGAATGTATGAGCACTATCTGCACATTATATTGAGCTATGACAAATTCAATGAGAGCTCAAGTGCATGAGTGGTGACACCAATTTCAATTTCAGATTCTTGAGCAGTAGTTTAAATTTAGTTGTGTTCATTTGCAAGCAAGTGGTGATTTGAATTTGTGATTTAATGTCTAAGAAGAGCTAGTCCTTGATGCATACCATATAAGCAATGAAATGCTTCTGCAAAAAGCTTGGTAGCATTATTGGAAGACTCTCGTTGCACCAATTCTGCAGTTGACCGATCTGCACAATTCCTTGCTTGAGTCCTTTTCAGATTTTAAATCTGTTTGGCATTTAGATCATGGCTGAACATCTTCCATCCATTTCATATTGTTTTGTTCAACTTTTTTTTGCTATTTTTTAGTCCTGTGACTTGTTCACATGTTGTTTCAACATTTGAGTCAAATTTTGGTTGGTTGAGTTGCTTATTTTGAGTGAGTTGGTAGCTGAACAATTGCAATTTTTGAAAGACTTTGTTTCTGCATCTTTAAATTGTTTAAACCAATTTTAATTCATGCTCTAAAATTGTTGATGCAAAAGTATGATGAGTTCTAGCTGGCATACATATTTACACTCTTGAGACCATCAAGTTTTGACCATTTTCCTTCACAAGTTGCTGCATAATTTTTGTGTGCTAAATTCTGATTTCTGGAATCTTGTATGTGGATTGTAGCAACAACTTTGACCATAAAAAAACATTGAGAACAATCAATAAAAATAGTCATTGAACAGTTTTAAAAACCAATTAGGTCAGTGCAGTCTAGTGTGTGTAATTTTTTTAAATACCAAAATCAGAAATTGTTGTTAGAAACTGGATTTCTCTTAAACATTTCAACATCTTCTTGTTTGGTTTTATTTTATTTTAAAATCTTTTCTAGAGCTATTGTTAGGTTCTGTTTGTGTGCTCGCCTTATTCTTTGCTTTATTTCTTGTTTGTCTTGATTGACTTTCCTGGTTTTGTCTTTCACGTGTAAAATCTGTTCTACAATTCTTTAATTGAGCTTTTGTTTGCTTTTGAAATCTGGTCTAGAGTTGATCTCGAGTCAGTTGCTCTACTGTGCTGTCATTGCTTTGTGGTTGTTTGTTCTGTGATTGTCATTATCCTTGTGATTCAAATCTTTTGAGTGGGTGATATGTTCTGTTCTGCATATCACTTTGCTTAGCCTAGCCTTTTCTGAAATGAGAAGCTGTACACTTTGGTTTCTGGAATTTGAAAGAGGGTTTGTGTGCTTGGTAGCATCTTAGGTGGTGGTGGTCTGAAAGACTCTCCAGCTTTGTACTGCCAAGGGAGAATCTCCCTTCCAAACCTTTCCATTTTTTTTAGTGCTTTGAGCTTCTAGAGAGACCTGTTTTTGTGAGCTTTGTGTGGCTACATCTAAAGCCAAATATCCTTGTTGAGAGTGTGTTCTTACTTTAGTTCTGAATCTGAATTGTGCTCACCATTAGATTTGTGCAGTTTTTGTTTTGATTGCCATTTATAGGTGGTGTTGTGTCAAGAGTGAATTACAAAAAGCTGCAAAAGTACAAAAGTTGAACAAGGAGTCTCATGAAACGTGAACTGAATGGGCTTTGGGAGTGCAGACCAGAACCTTCACTGATACAGTTGTAGAACTTCAACAGAGTGTAGCTTAAGCAACCAGAGGCAAAAACACTTCATATGGGAGTGTTGAACTAAAGGGAGTCTTTCACGTTAAATTGCTTCTGTTTTGGTTGAACTTTTCCTGTTATAGTTTGTATTGCTTCGCATTATTTGAAGGTTGATCTGGTATGATAGTTTTTGTAGACTAGGATTAGCCATTCTGAATTGGAATTGTTTCTGCATTGCATTGGATTGGTCAGGTTTTGATTAGTTTGGATGGTTGTTTAATCAGTTTGGTTCAGCTTTGACTTACACCTATTTGCATCTGGTTTAATATTCATTTCCATTTGGTTTAATATTCATTTCCATTTGTACCTTGCTGAAATTTGGTGTGAAATTTTAGTGTGCAGAGCTGATCTGTTTGGGAGTTTAGTTGGAATTACATAGCTAAAAGAAGTCTTGTAAATAGGGAAGTTGCTTAGCTTGCCTAATTCTACTTTGCTTAGCTATTTCTAAATTTCATTTGACATTGCTTTGCATTATGTACTCTGCTGAACTAGTTGTGAATTCTCTGTGTAGTTTGGGAAAAGCCATATTGATTGTACTGTAGCAGATTGTAAATTGTGCACTGAATCCGTGAGACAAGTAGCATTTACATTTTGCTATGCAGTTTTGAACTAAAGGGCCATTCTTCTACCTTAAACTGTTTCTGTTTTGATTGAACTGCTCTTGTTATAATTTGTAATTGCTTGCAATAAGTGAATTGTTGATTTAATTGGAATTGTTTGTGCAGTATAAGTTGACACCATTATTTGGGCAGCAGCAAAATATCAGTGGAAAGCTTGTGCAGCCAAGACAAAGGGAAGTTCTTACTGCCCTATATCCTCTTTTGCAATCTGTTTTAACTAAGTGAATACTCATAGCAGTTTTGTGCATGTGTGATTGTAGGATGGGCATGGCAAGAAGATTCAAGACAACTGATTCCAGAAGCAACAAAGTTGAACCAAGACTAAGATGTCAAGAAGCCAGATTGGGCACGTGGTTTTCCTGCAGGATGAACAGGACCGTAGCATAGGATTGTTGCTTTTGTAATTGTTTTTCTTCAATTTGTTTGTAATAGGCTTGTGTTAGCCTACTGTTAGCTTTAGCTTGTTTTGTAAAAAGGCCTTTTATAAAGTCCAAGTGCTTTGGAAGAGTCCTTGGTGCTCTTTCAAACTCTTGGCAACTTTAGTTGCTTTAATTTTAGCATAGCTAAACAGGTGAGTGTGTCTTGTTAGCCAAAGCAACAAGCCTGACCATAGGAGTAGACTTTAATATTGATTTGTTTTGTGTTCACGTTTTAGGGATGGATAGGCTAAATTGGTTAAACTCTAAGCCTTATCACATTAGAGTCCGAGAGTCTAGTCTTTTAATTGTGCTTAATTGAATGTGTTTGTTTTTTTTTTTTGAGTCGTGTCCTTTGATTTTAAAGGTGATTTTAGTGTAAGGGGTAATTAGTTAGTAGCCTAAGACATTTCTGGCAAGGCAAGACTTGGTACTTAAGCAACTCTTTAGCTCACCTCTCTTACTTGGGACTTGTGTAAGTGAAAGTTTTTAACCCTTTAAATTAAGAAAACTCTTAAAAACAAAGATGTCTTCTTATTGTCCATGTAGGTCTTCTAGGTTAGATAATGTTGATGAAATATTTAAACAAGCTAGAAATCTTCCATCCTTTGGTAAAGACATAGGTGCATTAACATACCTAGCTTGGGAAAAAGAAATTGATAAAATAAATCCTTGGTTTTATGGAGAGAGTGAATATTATATCCTTAGCATATATCTCTCTAAGTTAGAAGAGCATGCAAGTGAGTGGTGGGATGAAAGACAATATCATGTTAGGAAAGGTAGGAAGTCTTCCATACGTGATTGTCATGATTTAAAAGCTTGCATGAGAAGAAAGTTTGTGCCTTCAAGAATTAAAAGAAACCTGGGGATTGCATTGATGATGGAAAATTATTTCTTGAGAGTTTAAATGATCATGGGTTTCTTCGTAGAGAATTAGAATTTGGGGCAAGACTTAAAGAGATCAAGAATAAGAAAAGAGAAAGAGAGATTGAGAGAAAAGAAGAGAAAGAAAGGAAAGAAGAAGAGAAGAGAGAGAGAAGAAAATGAGAAAAGAGAAGAGAGAAGAAGAGAGGAATTAAGAAGAGAAGAAGAGAGAAGAAGAAGAGAAGAAGAAAAGGAAGAAAGAGAAGAAGAGAAAAGAAAAGAAGAAGGGAGAAAAGAAGGAGAAAAGAGAGAAAGGCAAGAAAGAGAGAAGAAAGAAAAGGAGAAATTGTTGCTGATGACAAATTCTATTCTTTCCAAGACTATGGAACCTAAAAGGGAAGGTTTCCAAATCTTTACTTCTTTTCCAATCATGGTTTATTCTTCAAATATTGACTTCTCTTTAAAACCAATTGTCATTATATATTCTATGAAAACATTTTCAACATATGACAATTCAAATCTTGAGTTATTCTTATCTTTAAGAAAACAATTAACTCAATACAAAATTGAATTTGGACTTCTAAAATTTTCAAAGATTACAAATCAAAGTATTAGAAGTTCTTATTCTCTTGTTTTTTTAAAAAAAATCTTTCTTGGATTGATATTAACTGAAGATATATTTTATGTGTATTGCAGATTCGTGTTTGATCCAAGAGGAAGAAAAGTAGATCTAAAGTAATAAAGCCACTTCATGGCTCTGCTCCTAAGACTGTGTGGAGCTTCCTCATAAGGCGATGCCAGATTTGAGGACAAATCTTTTTTTTTAAGAGGGAGGGTATGATGTAATCCTGCCCGACGTACTTTTTCTTTGTATTTTCATCTTTTATAGGTTAGCTTGTAAGGAGCATAGGTGACTATTGTTAGCAAAAATCAAAGATGAAGTTTTGATGATGAACAGATTTGCACAAGTCAAGATCCACAAAGACAAATTGAAGATCTCTGTATTTTATAAAGCTTTTATAATAATCAAAGTTGATGTAGTAGTGCTCAAATATGTATTAGGGTTGATTCTTGTAATTTATATTTGATTTATTTAGTTAATCGATTATTCCTGAGAATAATCAATTAACACTAGCCGTTTGGGATTTCAGATTTGAAAAACTAGCCGTTGGGGGTTTCAGATTTGAAAAACTAGCTGTTGTACTCATTATTAATCGATTAATATTTATGTTAATCGATTAAATGCGTTAGATGGCCCGTTTTCGAAGAATGGAAGGGTATTAGGCTGAGTCTATAAAATGGCTCACTCTTTATCTCAAAAATAACTCTTCCCTTGTGCAAAAGATCTCTGAACTCTTTGAGAACTCTGTGAGATTGTTGAAGCTAAGGAAACTCTTGTCTGCAAAGTCCTGAAGTGCTACTGCGGTGACAGAGGAATAGCTTGTTCATCCTTGGTGTGTCCGAGGAAGTGCGTGGAAGAAAATCATCCTTCGTGAAGCATTCGAAGGAGGTGGTCATCCTTTGTGAAGATTCAAAGGAAGTGTAAGTTCGTCTCTTGTGGTTTCAAGAGAGGTGGTATCATCCTTTGTGAAGATTCAAAGGAAGTGTAAGTTCATCTCTTGTGGTTTCAAGAGAGGTGGTATTTCTAAACTCTTACAAATTGTTTTTCTTTGTGACTAATATTTGTAAGTGTTTTGTGTTAGTGAAAAAGGTTTATCATGTTTGAGATAAGCGACTGGACGTAGGATCCTAGTGATCTGAACCAGGATAAAATCACCTGTGTAATTTTTCTCTTTCCCTTACCTTGTCATTTATATTTAATCATTCGCCCAGTAAGAAAAATTAAGAGAAAAATAATAAAAGGCACAATAAAAGTATATAACCAATTCACCCCCCTCTTGGTTTGTTCCACGCTAATAATTCCGTTGCAGCAATTCTAACAACTATAAATACCCAGTTTCTCTATTGTAATGCGAACTTTTGAGATTAATGAGAATTGAGTTTTCTGAATTAGAAACTATTCTCTCTTGAAAGTCATAGGCTAGAGAGTCCAAAGACTCCCTCTAGCCACCTTCCAAGCACACTCTCTCACTTCCATTTTCCATTTCCACGGTGCTTACATTTTCTCTGATCCTCCACTAAACATTACTCTGCTGCCACATCTTCAGCTTCTCGTGCGCACCTCAGACACGTCTCCACAGCGCACGCGTCAGCTTCTCACATGTTCACCTCTCCGCATCAGAAACATAATCTTCATTCCATCACGCCTTAGCCACAACGTCATTTGCATTTCACTCTCTCAAGAGCTCCTCGGCCATCAACCACATCCTCTTCACTGTTTTGCTTTGGTTTCGTCGTAGATTCCACGTTCAACCTCATTGTAATCCTGGATCCAGGTTTTTCCACCGAATCTCATCTTCTCCGCTAGGGTTTCGTCTCACTTCCTCCTTCATTTTCATTGTTCCTCTGATTTCCATGATTCATTTTCCTTTTCCACCGTTCAATCTTCATTTTGAACCGATTAATCGGTTTATATTGAGTCTCCTCACCATTTTAGGTTTTCTTCGTGTTCCTTTTAAGTTTTTTCCCTTTTCTACGGTTCCATCGGTCAGTTTAGGGTTTTTGGTCCGATTAGAGCTCGATTTTAGTTTTCCTTCGAGTCAATCTTCGATCTCGTGTTCTCGTCATCATTTTCTTCATTCCGCTGCGTCTTTCTTCGTCGAGGAAGTTTTGAGGAGTCCGAATCGTGCGCGCACAGCTTCTATCGTCATCTTCGCGGGCGTTCGTCTATCACATACCCACTGTGTGGTATTTAACTTCCAAATCAGAACTTAAAGTGTGTAAATGTCTACTCACTATACCAAATCTCAGCAAATTCAACTCCTAATTCATTTTTCTAATCATCACCATATGCAAAACCTAATCTAAATGTGATTGAAACATGCAAGATACTCTAAAACATGTAAAATCCTAATTAAAATGAACTGACAGAAACAAAATACGAATTACAATATTTTTCTTTCATTGGACTCATCTCCAACTTGAGAAGACATCTCGATAAGTCATGCTCACTGTGGAGTCATGTAATTCCCTAAGGAATTTCTACTGTGTGGAGTCACAAAATCCAAATCAAAACTTTTTACAAAACAAAACTAGAAACGACTCTCACATCATGAATCAAGAACACAAAAATAATGGAAAAATCAAGATAAAAGAATCATCAAACACTTAACACATGGAAACATCAAGAAAGGAAGTATTACTAACAAGGAACAAAGTTACGTGAAAATGTACCGAACAAAACACGAGCGAGAACGCAAGAAACTTGAATCTACCAAAAGCGCAATAAAATCCTAAGCTCTCACATCCTCTCTAACTATTCTAAAATGTAAATTGAAAAAAAATCTAAGTGTCTCGTCTCCGTGAAAGTTTGTGTATTTACATGGCAGAACCCCTTTATATAAGCATGAAAAAGAAAAGAAAATGGAAGAGGGAAAAGGAGAAAGGGAAGATAAATTGAGCACGTTCGACGCTTTGAGCTTCTCCTCATCGGACGGGCAAGCTTCTTTCTGCTTCCTTGCTTTCCTCTTGTCGTTTGATCTTCTCCACATGGCGGCACCGATTAGCTCTGGTCATCTTCTCTAGGCAGCTCCTTCGGTCACGTGCCTTTAGTGGATAGCTTATTCAGAATGCGCTCCTCTCTTAAGCTCTTCTCCTCAATTGCACAAACCCTAGCTCAAGGATGTTCTTCTCTTTTTCTCTCGCTCGAAAGTGCTCCCTTTCTGCCAAATGAATGTGAGGTAAAGACCCCAAAAGCTGCAGCTAGAACACACTGTTTCATTAAATTGCTGCCCAAGTCCAGCCAATTTCACCAACAGCCTAATTCCAATTAAATCTGCCCAGCAGCGCCCCAAGCGACCCAAATAGTTACAGTGGCTTCAGGTAGTGGCTTCCAACATTTAACTCCAATTTCACCGGCCCAGTGCAGTGGCAGTAGAGCCCAACTACAACATCTCAGCCAACCCAATTTACTCTGCACACAAAGAAAACCATATCGCAATTAAAGCCCAATAAATCTGACAGAAGAAAAATGTAAAAAAAATAACCTATTCTAAGAAATATTTTTATTTTGTTTTCTAAAATACTTGTCTAAAAAGAAAAAGAATATAATTCTCTAACAACTAATTTTAATTGCCTAAAAAGAGAAAGTTAACCAAAGTTTTATTAAAATCCTATTTTTACCTTTTTACACTAATCTATTCTATTTCTAAAGAATTAAAGACTAAAGAAGCCTAAGAAAAGAATTTTAACAAAGAAAAAAATGCGAAACTAGAGTGTTACCACATCCCCACACTTAGACAACTGCGCTCTTGGGCAGGGACAAAGTAAAAAATGAAAGAAAAGAATAAAGACTCAAACCAAAAACAAAAAAAAAAACTAAATACGAAAACACAGAAACAATTAGAAGACTAAGCACAAACTAGGAACACTCAAATCACGTTTTTCATTTGTCCAGACCTGTTGTTGAATGGATTGGCAAGTGTACCAAATCGCACAAGTAATATAAAATGGTAAGACCAAGTATCGTATCCCAGAGGACTCTCGGCACTAAACAGTCGTGTGATAAATTAACTAATTAAGGCTTAAAATAAACGACATCATTGGTTTGAGATGCAAAAAAACATAAAATAAAATATGGCTGCAAATTGATCAATAGTAGAGTAACACAAAGATGAACGGATGTTGTTTAATATGAGATGAATATGTTGTTGGGGTTAGATTTGACCAAGTTCCCTCTCATGTATATAAGAGTTCTTGTTTATGCATTAATGTTAATGTCACTCATTAAAGTACTTAGAACCCAATCCCTTGGCGCAATAAGCATGCCTTAATTCCTAGTTTGTGCAATTCCTAGCGTTCTTAGAAAATTAAGTCTGAAGATCAAGAGCTTAAGACAACCAAGTACTCATACCCTCATCCCTGAGAAATATTACCCTTGCGAGAATTCAACAAGAACCTGAATTGTAAGGAACCTCCCAGCACTCATGCAATTCATAAATCATGCAACTAAATGAGTTAAATAGAGCAAGCATTGAAACAGATGAATACCCCAACAATTAATGAATAAAGCAAATATTATTAAGAATCAATTCAAATACATGAGAGTTCAAAAGGTTACACCATTCCCCAACAACAAATAGAGTTTAGTTCCCCATAGACATGGAGAAACTAGATGTACAATGCAAAAGCATGAGATAGTAAAACCCTAAGAGTAGAAGAGGAAGCTTTTTCCTCCAGATTCGCCTTCAAAGACTAAAAGAGTGTGCTGTTGTGTTTCTCCAGCCAGAGATACAAAACCTAGAGCGTCTGGGTCCTTTAAATAAAGTTGGAAAAGAGTAGAAACAGGGCCCGATCCAAAAGGGTTGAAAAAGAGCAAGAACTGGGCCAGATCAACAATTCGCAACGCTGGTTGACGTCGATTTTCGGAAGGCTTGAGCCTCTAATCTCGCCAATGCTTCGGGGGTCTGATTCCTGGGCGAGCTAGGCCGCCCGGGCGGTGAGCGTCGATTTTTCCATGCACAAGCCTCCTGCAGGTCGCCCAAGCTTCGTGCGGTTCCCTCTTTTGGTGCTTTTCTAGGCCTTTCTGAGCTCTATATCCTTAGCACTTCATCTCTGCTTCCTGTATTAACTCATTTTCTATCAAAATAAAGGGAATTAGTCATAAAATCATTAAATTCAACCTTAACTCTCTTATTCACACAACTTAATGAAAAAGCATGAGTTCAAGCAAGTTTCTAAGCCCGAAAAGGGTGTATTTAGTATCAGAATTACATCACAAATAACAGTATTTTAAATCGTTATCACCTGCTCTTTTCTTTTTATCTCGCAACCAGATTTCATTTTTCTTTTCTTTTTTCCTTGGCCTTTCTTTTCTCTTTTGCACTCATTAAGTTCCTAGATCCTTCATCCCTCTCACAGGTCTCTACATGTTAGGTATTTGGTGGGGAAAGGGCTTGTAATGAATAGAAACATGCATGAAATCACAAAAGAAAGACAAAAATTGGGCCCAAAATCTCTCTAGGTTAAGAAATTGATAAAATTGACTTTCTACCCTCTTTATACAAAAATTGCTTCATGGGACTGATTTCAGATGCAAAAATAATGATGAGACTACTACTACTTGAATCTAAAGTAGAAAACACAATTAACAATTCTAATAAAAGGAAATGAAACCAAGAAATGAAGTAAATCAGCAAGAAATGAGCAAAATCATGAGATAAAACCTATAAAGAACCAAGAAATGTCTAATAGTATGACTTAAAGCTATTTACAATCTATACAAACTAAGACAAAACATAATGTAACCAAAAAGAATCTAAACTAAAGCTCTACAAAGTAAAACAACAAAAGAGATACCTAAAACAGAATGATATTAAGCTAAGAAATCCTAATTACAAGTCTGGAAAGAAAACAACAAAAGAAGAATGAAAGGACTCTAAACCAAAGAAACAAAAAGATACCTAAAACAATGGACCTAAACATAACCTAAACTAATCAAAATAGATACGTAAGAAACGAAAAGAAACCTAAGACAATATTTAACATGAAAAGAACCTAAAAGGGGATGGTAACTAAAGACTAAAAAAAACCCTAATATGCACAAAACATATAACTAATGGATATATGCAAAAATTAAAGGCACAACTGGAACAAAGAATGTATTTAGTAGAACCAAAAGAAATAGATTATGTGAATAGGAATAGAAACTGAAAATGAAAAACAAGAACATAAAGCTTATTCGTTGAAGTTCTATGTGTTGCTTGGTGCTTCCTTTGGGTTCACCACTGGCTGAGCAGGGATGCCTCCAGCCTTCTAATTCACCAATTCATTCACAACATGAGCCAGTTGCCCAATCTGCATCTTCAAGTCTTGAATGGTAGCTTCCAGAGTTGGGTCCATCCTAGGCTGCATTTGTGGCTGGTTCTGCCTATACTGTTCTGCATGCTGATTCATGCTTTGCATCAACACATTTGACTGTTGTCTACTTTGCTAATTGTATGGAGGAGCTTCATATCTTGGATTCATCATGTTCCTCCATCCTGAATTCTATGAGTTGGAAGCTTGGCTATAAAGTTGTGGTTGATTTTGAGTCTTCCATGTCTGCTGATTCTCCCTGAAGTTTCCTTATTGATGTTGGAATGCAGCTACCATTGATTCAGCTCCATTGTGTCTTCAAGTTGATAACATTGGTCTGTGAAGTGTTGATCTGATGCACACATACCATAATGCTTCCTTACTACATTCACTTGGCCTCCTAAAGTCATCTGCCTCATCTACTCAATTTGCTCCAAAATTTTGTTTCCCAGCAACAGGTTGTTCCCAGTAAACATGTGGGTTCTCACTGAATATGAGATTGATTCAGTTGCATCTCATGAACTTCTTTGTTACTGCCACCTTTGCTGATAGTTTTCTGTCATGTTTGCAATTAGACTTCTTGCCAGAAAAGGTGTCTTGTCCATAAGAGTGCCTCCACTTGCTGCATCTATCATGTTCCTTTCTTGAGGCAACAACCCTTCATAAAAGTATTGCAGCAGCAACTGCTCATTGATCTGGTGGTTGGGACAGGTAGAACACAGCCTATTGAACCGCTCCCAGAATTCAAACAGATTCTCCCCAAGCAATTGTCTAATCTGATAGAAACCCAACAATTAAACTGAATATCACAGGTATATTATTCAAGTATTATGCAGAAGAAAAGTTATGGAACTGAAATCTCTACAATCACCAGTAAAACCCAGAGTGCTCTCACTCCAAACCAGAGGATGACTCTCCTCCTAACCAACTCACCACCTCCTACTCCGTATCCCCTTCACACTCTCTATTCTCTCTCCTACAACAGAATTCCCCTTCCCTGGATTCCTGACACGTCATTCCCCTCTCTAACTAACTTCCCTTTCTTTTCCTAACCCCATTTTCTTTCTTCTCACGTAAACCTTCCATATTTTGGGCCTTGCTTCCTCTATAATTGTTTCATGTTGATTAACAGGCTCATCCTTATTAGGAGTCCTATCATAATCCCACTTATTTCTTTTCTCACAGCTATTGTCGTGGAGGCAGGGAAGAACCTTTCCAGAAATTTTCTCTTCATTTCTCCCCCACTGGCTATGGGTACATTCTAAGAAAACAATCACTCCTTGGCAGCATCTTGTAGTGAAAAGGGGAAGGCCTTCATCGTGACAATTTCCTCAGGCACATCCAGTGGTTTCATAGTTTAACAGACCACTATGAACTCCATAATATGCTTGTGAGGGTCCTCCCCTGCTGACCCGTGGAATCTAGGTAGGAGTTGTATGAACCCAGACTTCAAATCAAAGTTGGGAGCTCCTTAGACATGACGCACTTGAATGCACAGGGGCTGATATCCAATGTCTTGATTGGCTAGCTCCTTTAATGTTCTTTCTCTCTGACCAACAACCATCTCCTCAATTTCTGATGAATCAGACAACTTCAGAATTGATTCAGTAGCTTCAACCTAACTCTGGTTCCTATCCTTCTTAATCCCCTTCCTAGTTCTTTCAATTTTTGGATCCAGAGCAAACAAAGGGCTATGATTGGCCCTGGTCATAAACTTTCACTCTCACAGTTGGATGAAAACCCATTAGTTTACAGATTCAGAGATAAAAATTATAATCTGAATAAAATGCACTCTGAATTAAGCGTAAACCTCCTCAGTAGAGGTGTTAACCAATCACTCAACAACACAAACACATTAAACACCAAATAACTTTCAAAATCAAAGACCAAAACAGCACAAAGAATCAAAAATTAATATGCACACTACTGTAGTTTGAAAAATAGATCCTAAGCACAATGCAGAAAGAAGAAACAGATCGTAATCTAAAAAAACATAATTGAACACGAATAGGAATGCAAAAAATGAAACTAACCTAGACAAGACTAACCTACCACTCTAAGACTTAAATCGCCGAGTCCCCAGCAACGACGCCATTTGTTCAACTGCCTTTTAGACGCCTAAGGCAGAACAAAGTCCGGTCCCCACTAATGTAGCATAGGGATGACCAAAATATCAATCCTCGGACTCTGTACAGTTAAGCTCAAAGTTTTTAGTTAATTCTTCTGTTCATTTACTAAATATTTACTTACTAACTACTAAACAGGTGGGAACATTTAAATGAAAGTAAAATGAAAGAACTAAACTAGCCTATACTAAAATATGTTTACAAGAACAAAGAAATTGAAATGCAACAAAATAAAAGATAATAACAGTCTAAGCTAATCAAAATAGATATAAAACCTAATTACTATAACTATCTAAAATTGAGATGGAAGCATACATGATAAAATCTAAATAGAACTCAAGTGATAAATGAATTAATCAAAATAGGGAAAAGATCTTTAAAACAAAATTACAAAATAGAAGCAAAACCTAAGTCTAAAGGAAAATATTAACAATAAGGAGATATACCTAAACTAAGCATCAAATTGTAAGACCTAAGATCTAAAGTAAACATCAAATCCTATACTCTAGACAGAATTAATCAAAACAATCATGCTATTACTATCAATTAAAATTGAAATCAAATGAACAAACACCTAAACTAATGAGTAGAAATAGATTGGTTGATTAGAACCATGAATAAGAACCAAAAGTGCCAAAGTCAGTGTAGAAAAGTAGTCATTTACAACTCAGGAAGACATCTTGTGCAGTCATACCCACTGTATGGTATTTAACTTCCAAATCAGAACTAAGAAGGAACAAAGTTACATGAAAATGTACCGAACAAAACGCAAGCGAGAACGCAAGAAACTCGAATCTACCAAAAGCGCGATAAAACCCTAAGCTTTCACGTCCTCTCTATCTATTCTAAAATGTACACTGAAAAAAATCTAAGTTTCTCGTCTCCGTGAAAGTCTGTGTATTTACATGGCAGAACCCCTTTATATAGAGTTGAAAAAGAAAACAAAAGGGAAGAGGGAAACAAGGAAAGGGAAGATAAATCGAGAACATTCGGTGCTTTGAACTTCTCCCCATCGGACGGCCAAGCTTCTTTCTTCGTCCTTGCTTTCCTCTGGCCGTTTGATCTTCTCCATGTGGCAGCGCCGGTCAGCTCCGGTCATCTTCGGGCAGCTCCTTCGGTCACATGCCTTTAGTCGAGTGCTTTTTCAGAACACACTCCTCTCTTAAGCTCTTCTCCTCAATTGCACAAACCCTAGCTTCAAGGATGTTCTTCTCTTTTTCTCTCGCTCGAAAGTGCTCTCTTTCTGCCAAATGAATGTGTGAGGTAAAGACCCCCAAAAGTTGCAGCTGAAACACACCGTTTCATTAAAGTGTTGTCCAAGTCCAGCCCATTTTACGAAGGGCCCAATTTAAATTAAATCTGCCTAGCAGCACCCCAAGCGGCCCAAATAGTTGCAGTGGCTTCTAGCATTTAACTCGAATTTCACCGGTGATAAGTGTAAAAAATTACGTATACTAAGCACTTATTTTAATCTCCTTTCATGTAATTATGGAGTAAAATCTCATGAAAAGTTGTATAAAATGTATATATAATTGATTTTATATCAATATGAGTGTTTTTGTGTGTTTATTTCACAATAGAATAAGGATTGGAAAATATCAAAGAGACCCTGCGTGCATCACTAGCCCAGCCAGAGTGCATTAGTGGCCCAACCATAGTGCATTAGTGGCCCAGCCAGAGCGCATCAATGGCCCAGCTAGAGGGAGCAGATTGGCCTGCAAAAGGAGCCAGTGGCCCAGAGACCAGGACCTAGTGGCCCAGTGAGTTGACCCTGCTTGCCCAGCGAAAAATCACTTAAGACCCATCTCTTTCAGGACGCGAACCAGAGGCAGAGAAGGCAGTTTTGGAGGGGGAAACTCTCCCAGAGCTCAGGGGCGACAGTGTGGAGGTGCGACTTCACTATAGGAGCTCATGGAGGCCGCTTGGTTCATATGGAAGCATCTCTTTTCTCCTCCTTGGGTCTTTTTTTTCTTCCATCCACCATGTTTGTAAGCTTGAGGTTCTTCCATGGAAATGGAGAACCAAATTCATCTTGTTAAGAATTGATGTAATTACTAGATTCTTGTGTATTTATTGAATGATTTGAATATATATATGTCTGCTCTATTAATTTCTAGTTTCTTGTTTCCAATCTTTAATGCTTTATTGTAATGGAAACATTCATGAATTGATTTTTGGGATTTATGGGGTATGGAAACGTATCTTGTGATCTAGATCTGAAACAAGGGGCCTAGTGAATGTATGAAATCTAGTAGGGAACTTACTACATTAGTTGTCTTAAGATCTTTGTTCTTTAATGCGGATTTTCTTATTAATTGATCATGGATTTGATTGTTAATAGAGGATTTAGGCTTTTCACCTGAGAAATTAGGGATAAAGTAATTTCGATGGTTGACATTAGTAATTAATGGAGAGGAGATGAAACTTTTTATGCACAAGAGTGAAAGTGGTGAAATCTAATCTAGGCAAAGCCGATCCATATCATTTCTGACCTTTATCCATATCCAAGTGTCTTCACTACCAAAGTCCAACCTTGTAATTATGTATAAATTTATGTTTTTGCACTTATTTGTAAATTGATGTTATGTTATTGAGTCTAGATGAGTTGTTAATCGCACAATTCTTTAGTATTACGAGTCTCTTGGGAAAACGATACCTGGTCTTACCACGGTTTATTACTTGAACGATTTGGTACGCTTGCCGAAATCGCCTAACAACCGGCCCAGTGCAGTGGCAGCAAAGCCCAACTTCATCATCTCAGCCAGGCCAGTTTAATCTGCACACAAAGAAAACCATATCTCAATTAAAGCCCAATAAATCTGCAAGAAGAAAAATGAAAAAAAAAATGGCTTAATACCTCTTTTGGTCCCTCGAAAGAGAGGTTGTGTTCAAAATTGTCCTATATTTTTTAAAAAGTATCAAATGATCCCAACTTTTGAAAAAATGGGTCAAGTTAATCCTTTTGCTAACAACGTCAAATATTAAGCGGTGCAGCTGCCCCCTGGACAAAACTTAATGATGTGTCCAATTAATCTTATTGTGTGGCAGTTACGTGGCAGTAAGGTTTAAAATGCGACAAAAAAATAGATTGGATGTTGTTAAGGCTTCCATTCAAAGGGGTTTTGAGACTGTTCAGATTCAGGAGTAAACAACTCTCCACTCAATCTGCTTCTTTGTCTTCTGAACTCAGATTCTCTGTTATGCATTCCAAATAAAAATCCCTCATGCATTTTTGAGTTGTTCATTTCTGTAATATTAATTTCATTTCTTTAGAAGATTATTCATTATTAATCTATGTATGGAGTTACTTTTCACAAGATCTTCAATTATCCTCCAAATTTTGAAATACCATAAATCTGTCAAAAAATTTCATTTATTTGAGAAGAGGAGGAGTTCAATTTTCATGTCAGAAAAAAGTGGTCAAGAAACAACCCGCCTCTGCAAAGAAACAACCTGCCTCTGTCGTGACCACTGCGCCGCGAAGAGGTTGTGTATGTGCTTCCCTGCTAACAACCCAAAATAGAAAAGAAGAAGAAGAGGGTTTTCCTTGCGCCACGAAGGGCCTCGTGATTTCGCCACAGTACTCACCAAATCATGCCATTGCGAGCCACCACGACCTTCTTCGACATGATCTCTTCACGCGGCCCCTTGTGAACACACCGCCAGCCACCACAAAAGAGAAAAACGCCGCCTGCGTCGCGCTTCCGCATCTCTATCATCTTTCCCGCCACAAGGCTTCTGCCTTTGGTCGAGACAAGGATAACTCTCAAAGTAGAGTTGTCCGCGAGAAAGAAGAACTCAGGGTTGGGTTGTTAGCGTGAAAGAAACAAAAAGAAAATTGGGAAGAAGAAGACAAGTTCTTGATTAGGTTTTTGATAGTGAATTAGCTTTTAGAAATTTAATTAAAGCTAAAGTGATTTTAATTAAATTACCCATTAAGATTAGAGGTAATTAGAAATTGCTATTTACAGTGGTTAATGAAACCCTAAACCTTCATAATTTTTTTAAGGTTTAAACCCTCAGATGGTCCTCATATTTATGTGGGAATCTTAGTTGGGTCCTCATATTTGAAACTGTCTCAATTGGGTCATAATATTTGTAAAATTGAACAAATTTTACCCTATCCGTTAAGTTGTCCTAAAGGGCGTTAAATTCTCCTGATGTGGTGATACTGATATGTGTGATCTTATTACGTGGATATTATGTAATTGTGTGTGTGTCTAAAATGAAGTGAAGAGAATGTGGGTATTTATAGAGTTATGGATGGAGAAAGTGGATGAATAAAAATAATATAATAAGTGGGTGGAAAAATTACATGAAATAAAATATAATAAAAAAAAGTAAATAGTAAAAGTTGGTGTGGAAAATAAGTGAACAAAATAATATAAAAAGTGGGTGGAGAAATTAGGTGAAGAATGTGGATGAAGGAAATAATAAAAAATGTTAATGAGAAAATTATGTGGAGAAAGTTGGTAAAGAAAAATAATATAAAATGTGAGTGGAGAGAGTAGAGGAAGAAAATAGATGAAAGAAATAATAAAATAAGGTTGGTTGAGAAGGTGGTGGATAAAATATAATTTAGACAAGTGATGGAATAAATAAAAGTTAGTAAGAGAAATTAATATAAAAGTGGGGATTGGAAAGTAGATGGAGAAAATGGATGAAGAAAATTATAAAATATGTTGGTGGAGAAGGTGGTGAATAAATTATAATTTACAAAAATGAATGGAATAAATAAAAGTTAGTAAGAGAAATTAATAAAAAAGTGGGGTAGAAAAGTAGATGAAGAAAATGGATGAAGGAAATAATAAAATATGTTGGTGGAGAAGATATAATTAAAAATTGTAAGTGGAAAAATTAGAAAAATTGGTATATAGAAATTAATATGGAAATGAGGTGGAAAAAGTAAATGAAAAAGGTAGAAGATGTGGAATGTGATATGGAGGGTGATGTGGATGGTGATGTGGAGAGTGGGGTGTGATAAGAGAAAAGGGGTGGTAAGGAGGTAAAAAGTGTGAGATTATTTCGGGCCATTGAATTAAGGGTTAAAAATTTAATTTGGGGTGCAAACTGTAAGACAAATAATATTTTTATTTATTTATTATTTTTTTTAATTTCGTTTTTTTTTGTGATGAATTTTATTTACTTGACAAAATTGGGTGTTGACAATGGGATTGAAATATTTGATGCATTCGCTTCTAAAACTTTTGTGATGCGTGCAGTGTTATTTTGCACCATTAATGACTTTCCAACTTATGGTAATTTGTCAAGATACAGTGTCAAGGGTCATAAAACATGTCTTATATGTGAAGAAAACACTACAGTTCATCAATTGAAACACGGAAGAAAGACGGTGTATTTGGGAAAATGTAATCATCCATATCGAAGGTTAAAAAAAGCACCAAATCCACTTACTGGCCTTCAAATTCTTGAAAAAGTTAATAAAATACATCATGTATTTGGGAAAACATCCAAGAAGTCATCTGTAAAGACCCCTTGGAAGAAGAAATCAATATTCTTTGATCTTCCATACTAGTCAAAGTTAGATGTTAGACATTGCATAGATATAATGCATGTAGAGAAGAATGTGTGTGATAGCTTGATTGGTACACTACTCAACATTCAGGGAAAGTCAGAAGTTGGAGTGAATGCTCGTTTGGATTTGGTTGACATGAAGATCTGAGAAGAGTTGGCCCCCAGGGAGATTGGTAAACGTACTTATTTGCCTCCTGCTTGTTACACAATGTCCAGAAAAAAGAAGATAAGTTTTCCCTTTGTTTAAAGAGTATCAAGGTACCACAAGGATACTCTTCAAATATGAAGAGTTTAGTATCGATGCAGGACGTAAAGCTTGTTGGTGTGAAGTCTCACGATTGCCATGTCTTAATGCAAAAATTGTTACCGGTGGCTATTTGTGGAACTTTTCCCAAAAATGTTAGGCAAGCCATAGAAAGTGTTAGAATCGCTGCAACGGAATTATTAGCGTGGAACAAACCAAGAGGGGGGGTGAATTGGTTATATACTTTTATTGTGCCTTTTATTATATTTCTCTTAATTTTTCTTACTGGGCGAATGATTAAATATAAATGATAGAGTAAGGGAAAGAGAAAAATTACACAGGTGATTTTATCCTGGTTCAGATCACTAGGATCCTACATCCAGTCGCTTATCTCAAACATGATAAACCTTTTTCACTAACACAAAACACTTACAAATATTAGTCACAAAGAAAAACAATTTGTAAGAGTTTAGAAATACCACCTCTCTTGAAACCACAAGAGATGAACTTACACTTCCTTTGAATCTTCACAAAGGATGATACCACCTCTCTTGAAACCACAAGAGACGAACTTACACTTCCTTTGAATCTTCACAAAGGATGACCACCTCCTTCGAATGCTTCACGAAGGATGATTCTCTTCCACGCACTTCCTCGGACACACCAAGGATGAACAAGTTATTCCTCTGTCACCGTAGTAGCACTTCAAGACTTTGCAGACAAGAGTTTCCGTAGCTTCAACAATCTCACAGAGTTCTCAAACAGTTCAGAGATCTTTTGCACAAGGGAAGAGTTATTTTTGAGATAAAGAGTGAGCCATTTTATAGACTCAGCCTAATACCCTTCCATTCTTCGAAAACGGGCCATCTAACGCATTTAATCGATTAACATAAATATTAATCGATTAATAATGAGTACAACTGCTAGTTTTTCAAATCTGAAACCCCAACGGCTAGTTTTTCAAATCTGAAACCCCCAACGGCTAGTGTTAATTGATTATTCTCAGGAATAATCGATTAACTAAATAAATCAAATATAAATTACAAGAATCAACCCTAATACATATTTGAGCACTATTACATCAACTTTGATTATTATAAAAGCTTTATAAAATACAGAGATCTTCAATTTGTCTTTATGGATCTTGACTTGTGCAAATATGTTCATCATCAAAACTTCATCTTTGATTTTTGCTAACATTCTCCCCCTTTTTGATGATGATCAAAAATTCTTCTGATTTAAAGCTTTTAGTAATAATCTGGATAAAAACACAACTTATGGAAGAAAAAGTGCATTAGTGAATAAACACAAATAAGCAAATAAGCTTAAATAAGCTTTAAACACTTTCTCCCCCTTTTTGATCATAATTAAAAAGGTGTGTTTGATGTTCTCCCCCTAAGATAATACTCCCCCTTAATAAAAGCATGTATGCATATGAGCTAAAAATATTTCAAATTTAAAGATTCATTCAAACATACACAATAGGATATTTAAAGTAAATAATTTTAGGATGAAGAACTTATAAAACATTGTTTAAACATACATTGAACTATATAAGATAGGAATTTTAAAGCATACAAAATATGGCTAGTTTTTTTCAAAATTGCAAAACTGGAACGCATTTAAAAATTCAATCCTAAGATATTTCTAAAGATTCTTAGATCTCTTCTAATGTTTACCCCTTTAGATATGCCTCCAACTTCGTAATGATAATCCTCTAGGTTGTTTCCACATTTTGTTTAGATCGTCATCTTGAGGATTGTCATCATTCTTCGCTTCATTTGTTGTCTTCTACAAATCTTCATCATTGCCTGCATCTAATTCAACTGACTCAAGAGGTTTTGCCTCAAGGTCTACAATTTCATCAAAGACAACATGCACACATTCTTCTATTTCAAATGTTTTCCGATTGAAAACTATATATGCTTTGTATATTAGAAGATATCCAAAAAAATAGTTTCATCGGCCTTGGAATAAAATTTTCTTAAATTTTGTTTTAAAGAAATTCTAAATATTAAACAATAGGTACCCAACTACTTGAATGGGTCCTTTGGGTTAGATTTAGAAAAAAAAAAATCATTTTACAACCCAAACAAATCTACCACTTGGAACACCATAATGCTTAATTTTACATTTATTTGAAGTATGACCCTTTTTCATACAATAAAAGCATGATACAAAGTTTGTGTTCCTATAAGTTGTTCCTTTTTCTACCCATGTTCTATGGGTTCTATTATTATGTTTATTTTTAATTTTAGGAACATACTTATTTTTAACAACCTTATTTTCGTTATTTTTACTACATTCTCCTAAGGTTGTGTGTTCTAGTAGTTTCTTAAAATTTTCACAAGAAGCACATTCATCACTACTAGTAAATTTACCTTTTTCAAAAAATAAAACTTTATTTTTCAAATCTTTATTTTCTTCAAAAATATTTTCAAATTTAATTTTAAATTTTTATTTTCTTCAAGAATATTTTCAAAGTCTGATTTCAAATTTTTATTTTCTTCAGAAATATTTTCAAAATTCAATTTTAAATTTTGAAATCCTTTTTCAATTTCTTATGAGCTTTATCTAATTTTTCAAATTCTACTATTAAAGCAGCATAAGTTTCATGCAATTCATCTTCACTAATTTGAGTATAATTATCATAATCGCTAGATGTACTTACTTGGCTTCCAACGTCGTCGTTCACCACTAAACAAATGTTTGCTTCTTCATCAGATTCGCTCAAATCGGAAATTGTTTCGTTGTCATCTTCCCATGCAATGTAGGCCTTCTTTTTCTTGAAGAATATTTTCTCCTTTTTGTCTTCACTCTTCTTTTGATTTGGGCAGTCTGCTTTTAGGTGCCCCCTTTCTCCGCAACCATAACATTTATAGTGTGAGGAAGATCCTTGATTTTCTTTCTTTTCAAATTTTAATCTTCCTTTGTCTTTTGATTTCATGAACTTGTTGAGCCTTTTTATCATGAGTCTCAAATTTTCCTCTTCGTCTGAGTCTTCATCTTCCGATTTACCTTTGCTTCTTTCAACCTCCGACTTTAATGCCAAACTCTTCTTGTTGTTTTTGACTTTTGCTTCTTCTTCATCAAGTCTTTCAAGATCTAGTTCATGTTCCCTCAACTTTCCAAAGAGTGCCGCCATAGTCATGGTGTTGAGGTTTTGTGACTCCGAGATTGTAGTCACCTTTGGTTGCCACGATCTGTCTAAAGACTTCAAGATTTTAATGTTAAGTTCATCAGTATCAAATGACTTACCTAGTCCAATGAGATGATTGACAATGTTGGTGAAGCGTTTTTGAACGTCGGAAATTGTTTCTCCTTGCTTCATCCGGAACATTTCATACTCTTGAATTAGGGAGTTCTTTCTTGCCCTCTTTACGTCATCCGTTCCTTCATGTGTCACTCTGAGCACGTCCCACATTTCTTGAGCAGTTTTGCAGACAGAAACCCTGTAGAACTCATCAACAGTCAATGCTGATGCAATAATATTCCGAGCTTTTACATCATTCTGAATTCTTTTCTTTTCTTCAATGGTCCATTGACCACGGGGCTTTGTTCCCTGTATATTGTTAGTAGGAACAGAAGAACCAGATGCAATAACATCCCAAATTTCACAATCAATAGATTCAATAAATATTTGCATTCTTACCTTCCAGAATGCATAGTTCTCACCTGTGAATATTGGGGGTCTATTGATTGATGCACCCTCTGCAAAGGTTTGATGTGATCCTGCCATTTGAATGACTATCAAAGCAAGCTCTGATGCCAATTGTTAGAATCGCTGCAACGAAATTATTAGCGTGGAACAAACCAAGAGGGGGGGTGAATTGGTTATATACTTTTATTGTGCCTTTTATTATTTTTCTCTTAATTTTTCTTACTGGGCAAATGATTAAATATAAATGACAGAGTAAGGGAAAGAGAAAAATTACACAGGTGATTTTATCCTGGTTCAGATCACTAGGATCCTACATCCAGTCGCTTATCTCAAACAAGATAAACCTTTTTCACTAACACAAAACACTTACAAATATTAGTCACAAAGAAAAACAATTTGTAAGAGTTTAGAAATACCACCTCTCTTGAAACCACAAGAGATGAACTTACACTTCCTTTGAATCTTCACAAAGGATGATACCACCTCTCTTGAAACCACAAGAGACGAACTTACACTTCCTTTGAATCTTCACAAAGGATGACCACCTCCTTCGAATGCTTCACGAAGGATGATTCTCTTCCACGCACTTCCTCGGACACACCAAGGATGAACAAGCTATTCCTCTGTCACCGCAATAGCACTTCAGGACTTTGTAGACAAGAGTTTCCTTAGCTTCAACAATCTCACAGAGTTCTCAAAGAGTTCAGAGATCTTTTGCACAAGGGAAGAGTTATTTTTGAGATAAAGAGTGAGCCATTTTATAGACTCAGCCTAATACCCTTCCATTCTTCGAAAACGGGCCATCTAACGCATTTAATCGATTAACATAAATATTAATCGATTAATAATGAGTACAACGGCTAGTTTTTTAAATCTAAAACCCCCAACGGCTAGTTTTTCAAATCTGAAACCGCCAACGGCTAGTGTTAATTGATTATTCTCAGGAATAATCGATTAACTAAATAAATCAAATATAAATTACAAGAATCAACCCTAATACATATTTGAGCACTATTACATCAACTTTGATTATTATAAAAGCTTTATAAAATACAGAGATCTTCAATTTGTCTTTATGGATCTTGACTTGTGCAAATATGTTCATCATCAAAACTTCATCTTTGATTTTTGCTAACAAAAAGGTTGTGTTCATTTTTCTTGTCAATTTGTAGTAAAGCCATCGATCCTACCACTACAAAAAAGAAGGGCATTACCGAAGGCCATAAGCCCTCGGAAATAGCCAGAAGCCGTCGGAAAAGGGTATTTACAGACGGCTTATCGACGGCCAAAGAGCCCTCGGTAAATCCCTTGTCGCTAACAATTACTGAGGGCTTCCGCCCTTCGGTAATTACCGAGGGCCAAAAGCCTTCGGTAATTACCGAGGGCCAAAAGCTTTCGGTAATTACCGAAGGGCAAAAGCCTTCGGTAAAAATCAGGCAGGATTAAAGGATAAAGAATCAATGAACTACATTTAAAATCTCTAGCAAATTGTAATGCAACTGGTAATGCGATGAACTCTATAATTTCCTTTCAAGTTAAATCATTTTCCGGAACATATATCTTGAAGAAGGTAATAATGAATGTAATTTTTTGTCATTCAACAAAGAATAAAGTATGATTCTTATATTCCAATACATATATCTCCAGAAGAAAAAAGGTTACAAATTATAAAATCTAACTGTAAATAGAAAGCTCTTATGAATTGTCATTTACATTCTTGACAATCTTCAAAAGAAATTCGACGAAGAATGAATAAGAAAACCAAAAGACTTCTATCTGGTGAAATTGAGTGAGAATACCAATCAGGGATTGTCCAACTTTGGCAAACTTGTAGCTGGTTATGTATGGGCTGCGCTTTAAATGAAACAATTGTTGCAGTAACCATAATACCAAAAAGGAACCCATAGCCTATCTTCCAATCACTTCCTGTTGGTGTATACTGTGAAGGAACCTTGTAATAAGAGGGATTAACAATGTTAAGGAAATAAAAAAACCAATATATATAAATGGAACACTAGAATAAATAAAATAAAAAATAAATATTTATTTATTCTTTTATGAAAATCTGCAAGGATTTGACTATTAACCTTATATATGAAATAAATTTAAGTATTAGCAATATACATTTTAAGGTGATATAATAATTTAAAGTAATATAACATATCCTAAGTATTGGAACATCACGTTCCTGCCAAAAATTTATAGATTAACGTGCTGAGGTATTAATTATAGCAACCACCTAGGTCTAATGCAATGTAACATCACGTTTCAGCCAAAATTTCCTACATTAACGTGCCAAGATTTTATTCATACCACCTAATCCTGGTGCAGTTAGATATAATTCTAAACATTCCTCAACAAGAATCAATGTAATTATGTTAAAACTAAACATGTGTCGAAACAATTTAAATCAACTTCCAATTCTCAATTTCCATTCCAAGCAACCCAAATATACTCAAAAAGATTTAAACTATTCCAGAACTAGATTCAGACATTTTAATGAAACTTGTACTTATCTGCATCACTGGGATAATTATTGCAGAATCGTATTCTATGCAATGCATGACCATTACTGGATATGAACCAATAACATTTTAAAGCAAATTATTCATCGTAACTTCCTCTGTTCCAAACATTAAGCTAAATGCAAATTACCATTTTGGAGCTTTCAGAAGAGAATCAAGACAATCCAGATGATATATATGTAGATAAGTACAAGTTATTACAACTGGACTTTTCATGCATGTTCCCTTTTCTGCTTATACTGTTCTTAGATCGAGTCACAACAGTTATCTAATTTCTCATTATTTTTAATTTTAACATGTTCTTAATTTATGACTTGATCATTTCCTTTGGTAGATATAACAAAAGAATATACTGAATAAAATACTTACAAAATCTCCAATTCAGACAGTGATCCAATATCTCCATAAAGCTGGCCACCCAAACCAACACTTGCCAGTGTTCTGAAATAAATAAAATTAAATGCTCAAACAAGTTGAATACTGATATAGAACTATGTAGTCTGACACAACATTACCATATTCACAAACGACAAATGCTCAATACACTTTAGCTTCTACTTCCTCGAGGTCGCGAGAAGCTGCCACAAAGCCCGCCCAAAGGCATTACCAATCAACTTCATTGCATTACCATGAGCACAATTGAAAGCCCTCTCCACAGAACCAAAACTATCCTTCTTATACTATGTTATAGGCGTCAAAAGCCATGGCAAAAATGGAAAAACAGGATTCTCCCATAATATACTAAGGAATCAAATTACCGTCGTTGATATTATAACATGGTCCACTCAACAATTCCTTGGATTCCTCAACCTCGAGATAAATCATACTCTCACACAAAATGGTTTCAGGATTCATGGTACTGGCCACACAGTTGAGATATCCACGAACCTCCCTTCGGAATCCACCAACACTTGAACCATCAAGCACCCATTTTCACCCAAAATCGAGTCGTCAATTCTGAACCTAGCCAGCCCTACAACCCTTAAACGAATGTGGAGAGAACTCAAAGCACACAAAACACACATACACAAAATTATAGAATCCTAAACACAAAACTCATAACAGTGAAGACAAACAAGACAAATGACTCGAAACAGATTTACAACCCAGAAAATGGAGAACGACCAACGCACAGATTGAATCAATACAAGATCAAAACAGATCAAGATAATTAATCGAAGACAACATGGAAAGGCAAAGAAAATTCTTAGCTCCGTGCAAATGCGCCAAACCTAGGCTCTGAATACCACTTGATAGCTCCAGGTCGAGGCGGATCGATGAAGAACCATGGAAACTGGCACAGATTGAGCAAATCAAAGAAGAAGAACATCGGATGACGGACAACGGAGGCAAATCGTAGATTGAGTGGTTTGATCGGTGTAGATTCTAGGGATGTGGATTTGGGACGTTTTGATCGGTGGAAAGAAAGGATTCCACGATTGAATCGATGGAATGGAATGAAAAGAGGTTTTAATCGGGAAAAAGTGAAGATAGATTAGTGAGGATAGGTTCAACCGGTGAAAAGTGGATTATATGGTGGTTTAGGTTGAGGCAAAGGAGAAATGTACGGGAGAATGAAGATCTAGAGACAAACCGTGGCTGGTGGATGAAGATCTGAGGCGGAGGAACTTGAAATGTGGATCGGAGACGAGCGGAGGTTCGAGAGAAAAAGAGACGTGTGCGGGTGAATATCTCAAGAGAATGGCTGGATGAAGATGCGGTTCGCAAGACATTAGGCATTACCGAAGGCCTAAAGACCGTCGGTAATAAACCTTTGGTAATACACGCTTTTATTGTAGTGTACAAAGTTAGATGAACTTCAAGGCAAGATTGTTATCATTTTGTGTCAACTAGAAATGTTTTTCCCTCCATCTTTTTTTGACATCATGGTACATTTACTTGTTCATTTGGTTAGAGAAATCAAGTTGTGCGGACCGGTATACTTAAGATGGATGTATCCTATTGATCGTTATATGAAGATTTTGAAAGGGTAGGTTATAAATCCATATCGTCCCGAAGGTTCAATGATTGAAAGGTATATTACTGAAGAAAGTATCAAGTTTTGTTCAGATTACATGACATCAACAAATCCAGCAGGAGTTCCTCGCACATCATGGTTGAATAAATTTTCTACAAGTAAAAGCATCCGAGGTGTCAATGTGGTGATGAAAGATCGCGAAGAATTATTACAAGCACATCTTTATATATTGAACAACATGGATGAGGTGATCCCTTTTTTGCAAACATACAAAGCCATTGTGAAGAATAAAAATCTAACATAATAAGAGAAATGATAGTTGATGGAGCATAACAGAACATTTCATTCTGAATTCAAATCTGAAATTGACAAAGAGCCACATTCTTCTCAAACTTTATTGTGGCTTGCAAATGGTTAAAAGTTTGATGTCGTATGTTGTACAGGTTATGAAATCAATAATTTCACATTCTATACGAAGACTTTGGATGGTAAAAGCGCAATACAAAATAGTGGAGTTATTCTAGAAGCTGAGTCTTTCCACATCAAAAGATCAAAATCCTATACTTGGATCAATGAAATATTATGGTATAATAGAAGAGATATGGGAGGTTGATTACACCAAGTTTTCTGTTTCATTGTTCAAATGTAAGTGGTTTGACAATAAGAGTGGTGTGAAAATAGATGAATCGGGTATGACACTAGTTGATTTACAAAAGATGGGTTATCGAGACGAACCATTTATCATGGTACATCAAGCATCTCTGGCTTTTTATGTCAAAGATCTTACGTCTGATCATTGGTTTGTCGCTCTTCAACGAAAAAACAAATTGAAGTTAACGAAGAAAATCTGATTAATATTCATATTGCTGACAACCATTCATTTTAAAACAATGACAAATTTGGATGACCACCCTCTAGTTGATGATGTACATGCAATTCGGTCATATCATAATGAGGGAATATACATATGACCAATCCATATCTTTAAGTATGAATTTCAAATTTGTGTATAAGTTTTTTATTAATATTATATAAGTCTTTTATTAATATTTCATATTACTACTATTACATGTTTTGTTAAATTATATGATATTACATAAACCTTTTATTAATATTTAGTGTTATTATTTATTTTATAGATATATGGCTGACCACCCACATTCATCAGGGGATGAGGCTCCCTCATCTAGACCTACTAGAGGAGCCACCAGGTTGAGACAACTTATGGTGAGAAGAAATAGTGGTGAAAGAACACTTGTGGATGTTAATGTGATCACGGGTGTGGCATCTCGCCCAAATGCACATGTCTTTCAATCATACCTTGGAGTATTAGCGCATGATAGGATTAATATTCTTACTCTATCTTTAGACCATGTGTCCAAGGTTGATCGAACATTATATGGAACGATCTATTGTTAAGTTAATTAATATCATTTGAATTATAGTTTGTTTATATTGATAATTTTGTACTGATACAACTTTATTATGTTTATTGTAGACCACATTTGACATTCCAAATGTTGCAACACTTAGAAATAAGTGTTTATCATCCATTGCTGAAACATTTTGGGGTTTTAATACTAAGTTGACCTCGAGATATATATTCGGAGGGAAAAAAATGAGTTTCCATGTGCAAAATATATGACCATTGATGAGGACACTTGGCGCCTCTTTGTAGAGAGTCGCACATCAGAGGAATGGCAGGTTAGTATAGTTGATATTATTCAATTCCTCATGAACAAATTTATATCATATGAACTAATTCAATATATGTGACAGCCAACAAGAAGCCAAGCACAAGGAATACGTGCTCAAAATAAAACCCCCCACCTATTATCTCGTGGTGGGTATAGGAAGCTTGAGGAGAAAATCCTCAAGCAAAAGGCAGAAGGTAGACCCTCATCTGAGGGTGGTAGCCCCTAGCCTCCTACTCCACCTTCTCGGCATGAGAAGTGGATCTTGGCTCGTTTAAGATCATTGGGCACCTACTCTTCTGAGACTGCACGGGAAATTTATGAAAGAATTGTAAGTTATCACTATTCCTAAAATAATAATAGTTTCATTATACATAATACATTGAACTTTTTAAATAATAATGGTGTTTTTTATGTTAAAGGACTCCTTGGTTGAGCAGAGCTCCCAAGGTCAATTCACTCTAGAGGATCGCCAGGATATTCTTACCACTTCAATTGGACGACTTGAGCATCCTGGAAGCACTAGTGCAGAAAGGGCTTTAGATGTCTGTTATTTTGGCCTTTTGACGTCCGACATGCACCCGACGTCTTTGTGGGTGACGTTAACCAAACGTCTGTTGTGCCAGGTCGGACGTCTATATAGACGTCTATTTGTGTCAGAACAGACGTCTGTTTGTGTCGGAACGGACGTCTATATGGCTGAACGGGTTATTTAGGGTTACGGGGTTTGGATGTCTGTTTGTGCACTGCCAAACGTCTAAGGGTCACTCAATGAAAATTATAATAACACGTCAAAAACATGCATACACAAAACCCTATCAAAAAATTATTAACAAAGAAACTAACCTGAAGAGAAGATTCGAAATGAAAATGGAGGGAAATGGAGGAGTGCACGACCTAAAACGTAGGCCAAAAAACGCCGCCAGAGAACAAGCAACAAACTGCACCAAAGCGCACCGAAAATGATTTTTAATCGGTCCAAAAGAAAGATATTTCATCACTAAACAATTTAATCGGAATAAAAGTAAGATTAAATGGTCCAAAACAGATAAAACCAACCTGGAAATGCAAGGCGCAGAGGGAACTCTCACGGGTTCGCGTAACTCCTCGCGGGTTCGCGTTTTGGTATATATGTCCTTCTTTTAAACGTCTTTTAAACGTTCGTTCTGGAGGGGGCCGGACGTCTATAATATTATAGACGTCCGGCCCCCTCCAGAACGGACGTTCAAAAGGCTGAAGCAATCAACTCTTCAACTCCCCCCGTCAACCTCTTGAACGTCCGTTCTAGAGGGGGCCAGACGTCTACAATATTATAGACGTCCGCCCCCCTCCAAAACAGACGTTCAAGAGGCTGACAGGGTAATTGAACCCGTCAGTCTCTTGAACGTTCGTTCTGGAGGGGGACGAATGTCTACAATATTATAGACGTCTTCCCCCTCCAGAACGGACGTTCAAAAGGCTGAAGCAATCAACTCTTCAACTCCCCCCGTTAGTCTCTTGAACGCCCGTTCTAGAGGGGGCGGACGTCTATAATTTTGTAGACGTCCGGCCCCCTCCAGAACAGACGTCTCCACACTCAATTATTTACAATTATGCCACCGGTCAATTATTTACGTTGGGGTTTTGGTGGACCGACGTCTATTGGGTGACGTTAAAGGTCAATTCTGCACTAGTGAAGAGTGTATGCTGCTGGTACTGGAGTAGGCATTAGAGATTATTTTGGGAGTTCCTCGCGTTAGACTTCATATGCATACAACGAAGCACAAGAATAAAGGTTGACACAAGAGATCTCAAAAGAGCTTAGGGCGAAGCTTAGGGAGGAGCTTAGGACAGAATTGTATGATGAAGTCACTACACAAGTGACTGATAGAGTTATGCGACAGTTCTAGAAGCAATTTGAGAGTTATGGGATGCACCCGCAGCCATCTCCTGTACAAGAACATGTTGTGCCTCCCACAAGTAAAATTAATAAACATTTATGTTCAATAATTTATTATTTGTATAATCTAACATTTACTTTGATAGGGAGAAGCGGGAAAGGAAGTTGTTCAGCACCAACCATCATAGGGGATGACATGGACGATGCTAGTCCATGTCTGCTATTCGTTTTAGATGGTACCGGGACGATGCTGGTTGCTCGTGGAATAGTGTTTCAGGAAGCGACTGTTGTTCATGGTATGAAGCTATCAGAGGGTAGGGTGAAGGTCTCAGTAGACGACATTATCATACAAGATACCTTAGTTCCTCTGCCCACAGATGAGATTTTCACTGTGGCACAGGCATTCTAGTCTTTTATCGCTTGGCCTAAACACTTGGTTAGTTCGGTTTTTGACCCCCCGGTATGGACTTCTACTTTACACTTCACAATTTTAAAGTTTACTTGTTATTGATGTCAAAATTTATACTATTTTTCCATGTAACAACAGACGCATGCATAGGAGAAGATTTGTTTATCTGAGGACGATCCTCTTAGTGCATTACAGCAACTTTGCCACATCATTACAAATGAGGGTTGAATATGATGCTAATGTATTTGGCAGAGACTCTTAGGTCCCAATATACCCGTATAGCCAAGATGTCAAGAAGCTTACGTCGGGAAGAGAAGAGTTGAATATTACATTAATTCAGCTATGGATGATGTAAGTTTATGAGGAATTATTAATATAAAATTTATTTACATATCAAGTATACTTATATCAAAGGTAATTTTTGATTTAGGATATATGTTTGGTGTCAATAACAACTTGGGGTATAATGATGTCTATGGGTTCATTGATCCCCAAGTCATTCACGAAGCAAATGATTTTGATGACATCATAACATATCTCACCAACAGATTTGCAAGCGGGAAGGACATAGATTTTATTCCTTACATATCTGGGTAAATAAAGTTTGTTAACTTCATAAGGTTCCATATGTGATTTTAATATATAACAATTATGTTATTAACAATTTCAGGCACCATTGACAACTACTTGTTATTTGCATACCGGAGAGCTATGCTTTGTGGTTTTGCTCATTGCACAAGTCTCCTCCCAAACATCTCAGACAAGCAGTTGATTGGTAAGAACCTCAATGTTTGGACTTTCTTTGTTATATAAATGAATCCTAAAACCTTTTTTTATATAGTTCTATTGCAGCACATATGATTTTGGTTGGGAGATCAACTACTAACGGTAGAAAGCTTGCATGGGTTACTTATTGAAATTTTGGCAAGCGTACCAATAGTCAACTATAGTATAATGATTTTTAAGTAAGAGTATCGATCCCATGAGGAACAACTTCAATTAAATAGATAAATTTATCTCAAACAGCATATATACAAGGGTATTCAAACTGATTCATAATGGATTTTTATAATTTATACTACGTTGCGTAAGAGTAAAATATTAATGGTAGATAAGTTAAAGAAAGTTTAATACGAGAAGTTGGGATTGAATTCATCTATCTCACTCGTCTACAATCTGAATGAATATAAACATATAGCAATTGAATATCAATATTGATGCAACACACAAAGGTCATTTATACTAATTCCTCGCGTATAAAATTCATAAGATCAGTTCCTTGAATATTGATTCCTCACATATCCAACAAACTGTCCAACATTATATTCAAGTGTTATAAGCAATTGATAACCTGAAATTTATCCCTAGCATCGTAGGATATCAAGTGTTCTTGTTCAGATCAGATTTTAGAAATACTTTCCAGTCAAAACTAAAACCCACATTCATGAAACTATTGATCAGATAGAATCAAACACTAAGAGCAGAACAAAAATACTAATATTGAATAAAACATAATTGCTATATATAAATATCACTAGATTACTGATGACAAATTTATGAACACCGAAAAACGGTGCCACAAACTTGTTTAACAATCGGCAAGTGTGACCGAATCGTATCAAGTAATAAAACTCGGTAAGACCAAGTATCGTTCTCCCAAAGGACTCACGGCCTAGTTAGTTATATGATTTGTTGATTATTTAAGACTTGTGAACAATTGATTGTAGGTTTAAATGTAAAAGACAGTAATTAAATATGTATGCATGAATTTGAACAATGGAGAAAAACAGAATACAAACACTTCAATGAATTAGATGGATGAGTATGTTGTTGGGGTTATCAATTTCATCTTATCCACTCTCATATACTTTTAGGAATTCATCATTCTTATCATCAATTGCTAATGCCACTCTCTAAATCACCTTGCAAGAAGGCCTATCCTTAATTACGAGTTCATACAATTCCTAGCATTCCTAGTAATTAGTTCTGAAGTGCAGGAGCTTAAAGGCAACCAATATGTTATTGGGAGAAATTCCCCAGATGTAGACTTCCCCGTACGTTCCCGTATCGACAAAATCAATAATCATGGCAATGAATGAGTTAAACAAAGCAAGCATTAAGCAAAGAGGAAAATCCCTAACTAAAGATGAAACAAAGCATGTATCTTAATATAAGATGTTAAAACAAATTCCATATATGAGAGTTTCACAAGACTACATTGATTCCCCAACAACAATACAAGGTTTAGTTCACCATATTCATGGTGAAACTAGATGAACAATAATGAAAGAATGAAAGATAGAACCCTAGAAAGAGGAGGAGGTAGCCTGAGCATCCAAGATCTTCCTTCAAGGGGTGGAAAAGAGAGTGTTTGCTTCGTCTCTGCCAAAGATACAAACCCTAGGAGTCCTAAAGCTTATATACTATTCTAAAAATACAGAAAATTAGGCCCAAGCCCAAAATAGTGTCGCTCAGCGATAAACTACCGCTCAGCGGTAAGTGCGTGAGTTGTTTTTCTCCCCTCAGTGGCCTTTTCACCCCTCAACGGAGCCAACGTGGGTTCCTGAGTGCCGCTCAGCGGTAAACTACCGTTGAGCGGTAACTTCGACTTCTCCTTTTGCACTTTTTGATGTCTTTTCTGATTCCATTTCTATCCTTCTTCACTTCTTTCACTAAATTCACCTTAAAACCTGCAAAAAACACTGAAATCAAGCATAAACCTGTGCGGCTCTCTTATTTCTGAAAATATAACCAAAAGCATGATTTCAAGCTAGTTTCTAAATGTTAAAGGTTGCTTTTAGTATCAATTTTAAGCATGAAAATAACAGTTTTTCAACTATTATCAATTACATTCGAGTTCGAATCGATTACATTCAATCCCAAAAGAAAAGATCAGCCGCTCATGGTGGCCATTGACATTCTAAGAGATGAAGAAGAAGATCCTACAACTAAAGTGGAAGAAAAACTCTTTGGGTAGCTTTGTGTCTTCTTTTCTCCATGCTCTCCGTCTTTCTAACTCATGAGTATATATACTGTCCGAATGCTCGCTTAAGCTAAATTATTCTCGCTTAAGCGAGATGAAACCTTCTTGGAGAAGATATTCATTCTCGGTTAAGCTAAATTATTTTCGCTTAAGCGAAAATGACTTTTAAAGTAATGGCTTCCTGGACGAGTCTAGCTTAAGCGAGATCATTCTAGCTTGGGCAAAATGTTGCAGGATTTACTCTTCTCTCTTAATTTACCTGAAATATATAGAAAATAAGGATCAAATGATTTCCTTTAAATCAACAACTAAAAAACATGTGATTACATTTAATCTTTCTTAGATTGGGGAAAATTGATACAAATGTACCTAATTCAACACAGAAGTGCCAAAATTCCATATGAAAATTTACTACTTTTTTTGCACTTATCATTACTCTCAAGGTTTGACATATGCTAAAGCCATATTTTCTTATAGTTGTTTTGTTTTAATGATTTTCACTAACTATTTACAACTATGATGATATATTGTAGTGTAACAGATAGAGTAGGTCATATAAGTGCGGATACTATGTAATGTATTGGATGGCCCACATTATTCGTGCCCATATCACAAGAGGCTAGGAAACAATAATATTTAAATTTAATGAATTTTGATTTTCTCCAACATTTGGAATTCATATATCAGTTGTCTTGTGCAAAGATTCAAGACTACTACTCCACTTCCTGAGAAGCCACTACATTCCTGAGGAAGGCACTTGTAAAACATTTAGTTAAATTATATAATAGTTCATAGTTATTAGATTTAAAATACATTAAAACATGTTGATTTATAGTTATTAGACTTTGTACATTATATTTTAAACATTATGTGATGTAAATATTGAATATTGTGTTGAATCTGTGTTGTTATTATACTTATTGATATGGAGGTATGTTTTTGTGATAGTGGATATCACAAAAACAGACTTGCTATTAAAAAAAATTGCAGGAGAATAAGCCTCGGTTGTAGCCAAAACTAAGTTAGAAAGCCTGTCCATGGCTTCGGTTCAACGACAACCGCAGTCGTTTCCCATTGCAAATCCGTGGTGAGCAGAGTTACTAGTGGAAAAATGACATTTTATAACGTACAAAAATGATCTTTTATAACGTAGTTACTGGGGACATAGTTCTGGGCGATATAGTAAGTTTGCGCATTTTATAACGTAGCAGAAATTTACGTTATAATATGTTAGAACATATTATAACGTAGTTTCTAAAATCCGTCATAATATGCGTAGTTTATTATAACAAATTTTCGTTTGTCCGTTATAATAGGTGGAAGGTATCATGACGTAGAAATTTTTGTACGTTATAATATGTGATCTATTATTACGTATATATTTTTGTACGTTATAATATGTGATCAACGTATCATGACGTACATGGTTTAGTACGTTATAATATATGTTTTTTTTAAAAAAAATTAATTATTATATTTGAAAATTATAATAATATACTTGTATTATCATCTTATTCCATCAATTTATAATCAATATTGATTCAAATAAAAATATTTAATGAAACTAACAAAATAGAATTCATTTCAAACATTAAATAGTGTAATATTTAATACATCATTTATATTATGCATATTTAAATGATTCATATACACTTGTGTTAAATGATTCAGTAGTACATCGTGTACCCATGAACAAATCTCTACTCATTGACAACAATTTGCATCCCCAAGCAAATGCCCAGAAATGGAACACTATGTTCTCGAGCATACTTAGTCGCAAGAATTTTCCCTTGCACTCCTCCATCACCAAAACCTCTTGGAACTAGAACACCATCAACTCCCTGCAGAATAAGTCCAATTACAGAAAACCAATAAATAATATATCATTATATGAGATTTTAACATATATATCAATATTAAAGATCTGAAAATGGAATAAATATGTTTAGTCTAAATAGTAGGAATACCTTTAAAACATTCCATGCAACTTTATATGCCTCAGGATCCTGTAGCAATATATTTTAATCAATTGTCAGAGGGTTGCATAAAAGCAAAACCAAAACCAAAAGGTCAACTAACATAAGTAATGCAGTAGATAGGTCAACCAATTTAATTAAAATGTATTATAATTTATTTTCTTAACAAAGTCAAAAAATCATAAATGGTCACATATATTTATTTATTCTTTTCAATGCTGTATATAAAGTAATTTTTAATAAATGACATTGTAAAAACTTTGTACTGATAATTTGTTAAAATTAATTTCTCTAAAGAAATTAAATAAAAAATACAAAATTAAACTAGGTAATAATATATTGCAAACAGAACAATGAGCGAAAGTGTGTGGGATTATTTCTGGAAATAATGGCACTTAACAAAACTTTTGATGAAAATAACTGGCAAATGTAATACTACTATTATAGAGATTACAAGATATTTACACAAGGGCTTCCACCAACTGGGATCTGCTACAAACACCATTTAAAGTGAGAAACCTAAATAAGATAGAAAATGCTCATAATTGAATATGTACTCTGAGTGTTATTCCAATTTCTTTAAATATTTTTATGGTTTAAGATCGGAGAGTTGTATACTGAAATAGTTTTATCATAAGAAAACTAGTGACTGTAAACTCTGATTTAGACCTAATTATAACTGTAAGAAGGATAACTAATTAATTATATTGAACAGTTTGAACATAAGTGAAGACAAAACATGAATATTAAGTGCTCTAAATTAAGGGATCTCTATATCTCTTGTATATACATAACAAAAATAAGTCTGACCGAACATTTAACTGACCCAATTGTGTTCGGACCATGTTAACCTGAGTTAAACTATTTTCTTAATTTAATGCAGTAGATAGATCAGTAATCACCTCTTTATGTTTCCCTATGCATATTGAATAAAAAAGAAGTTGTAGAGAATCCAAAAGGAGGAAATTATTATGTAAAAAATATAAGGGTTTAGTTACTAATTTAGGAGTAAGTTACCTTTAGAACAGAAAGATATGCATGTGTATTTTCCCACCATTGAAATTCTAAATTTTTTCATCAAATCTGTCATAAATTTTTTTCCTTGCAGTCGACTCCTTCAAATTAGGCTATGCTGCAACACTGTAAATGATAAAGGAATGAGTTTGAAGACCCAAACAATTTACGATAAATTCAAAGGAAAAGGTTTAGGATATTGCATGAACTTAAACCATTTAAAATGCAAAAGTATGAAATTCAATTTTGACAGAAAAAAAGAAAAAAGAAAAAAAGAAAACCATCAAAACCATGAAATTAGCAAATTAAACTGCATAAATACGGTTCCAGCAGTGCTTCAATAAAAGGCATGGACTCAATATCCCCTGCATCAATGTTTCACTCACACAGCTCCATAATATATATGTATGTAATGGCTGAAACAGTACCAAAAATTTGAAAGAAAAGGAGGAACGGAAAACAGTGAGAGGTTAGTAAAAAGGGTACCCAGTTGGGTACAGGGGATTGGGTAATCTGCTATTGTACGTCACTGATCTAAGTCATGTGATCTTTGTGGGGTTGCATCGATTATACTGACTGTTTTGTTAGAAGAAATAATGTGCAATGACTTTATTTGGTGTTAGGTGAGAGGTGAGACACATAATGGCAAAAGGGCAGTGAATCAGTATAAGGCAAAACCAGTTAAATTCCATTGACTGACACCATAGGCCAGTCATGCCAGTTTTAAAGAGACCAAACCAAACCTAAACTAATTAGTTTTGTTTTGCAAAATGGACTTTGATCAGTTCATGAGCAAAAAGGGTAGTACTACATTTGAGAGTGGGTAATACCAGTTTTAAGAACTGTTATTGACTGGTACTACATTTCTTAGAGGTTCTTAGAGGTTCTTGACTGTTATGATAAACTTTGGACTCAAAACTACAAATTAAAGTAAAACATCTTCATGAATGAGAACTCAAAACTACTAGCAAAACTGAAACAATTCGATATAAGAAAAAGGTAGAGTTAACACTACAAGAAAATAGCCAGTTATCTGCGGATCAGTATATACGGATTCAGATCCGTATATAATATATCTATTATATACGGATGTAATATACGGATCAGCTACATATGGAAAATTCTGTATATAATGAGAGAAAATATTTACATACGGAATTTCCGTATATAAAGTCCGTATGTAAGGTTGGCGCCTTTGAGCACAATGCTTTCCAAGGATAAACCGTATGTATTTTTCGTATGAAAGGGGATAAAATATTAGCGGCTGATAATACATACGGATATAGGAAAAAAATAAATTAAAAAATTGAAATTGTGCTGCTAAAACGTGCATCTCTCTCGAAATGTTTCCCCTTTCTTTCTCGACAAAACTCTTTCTCCAGAACACCTAAATGCTCCCTCTTGCTCCTCCTTCGATTCTCCCAATCACGAGATTGCTTTTTCTTCGTTGAGCTCTGGCAAGTGAGTTCCAGTGTGGCAGTTGCATTTTGGTCATTTCACCATCGCGATTTGGAAGCTTTGAGGTTGTTTTATTGATTGCTTTCTTTGTCCAAGCCTGGAGCTGTGGTTGTCCCTGTCTCGAGCCCTCTTTCGTCTGGCTGTCCCTGTCTCGAGCCCTTTCCACTTTCGTTGTCCATCGCGCTTCGGTTCTTCATCCTCTCTCTCGAGCTGACTCCTTCATCAAACACTGTTGTTGGGCGTCATTGTTCGGTGCGGTTCGGTGCTGAAAGAGCAACTTCATCTGGTAATTAAATCGTAATGTTGAGCAATCGATGAAATCCTTAAATAGTGAAAATGGCGAACCCTAATCTTGTTTTTTTTTTTTACATATTTGTGGTTCGGCTCCCAAGCCGTGGTTGGAGTGTTAGGAAGCATCCATTGAGGCTACTGTGTGGCGGTATAAGAAGGTATAAGAAGATTGTTACTCGTATTAAGGACGAAGACATATTGTATTTGGAGTTGCGAAAGCCCTTAGTGAAGGAACCAAAGGTGAGTGAGTTCCTTTCGACTATTACAATTTTGTCTTTGTTTGATTCAGTGTTGTGTTGATCTGTATGGCTATTGTTAGTTTTCTTGAATTCACGTGTTGTTCATCATTATCCTTTACTGTCTTGTGTTTTGAGTTTTTAATCATTGTTTGTCTGAGTTTGTTTGATTAATTAGGTTTTGAAATGATTTGTTTCAGTTTTAATCAGTTGTTTGACTTCTGTAACAAATGTCCTTAACTAACTGTTACAACGAAAATATATTAAGAACATGAGTCTGCAGTGTTGTTACATGAAAAGAAAGATACATTTGCAAGGCAATGCCTAAAAACCCTTGATAAACATAAATAAACTAGAAAACCAAACCTTGATAAAACATAAGTAAACTACAAAACCACTAAAACCAACGAAAAAAAGTTACTACTAAGCCATACATAATGGTATGGCTGTTGTACATAGATTTCTTCCTTGAGTTCTCCATGAAGAAATGCACTTTTCACATGTAATTGAAATATGATCCAGCCATTATGAGCAGCCACTGATAGTATTATTCGGATGGTGTCTAGCTTGGCAACTGGTGCAAATACTTCTGTATAATCCACTCCATAGTGTTGTGCATAGCCTTTTGCTACTAACCTTGGTTTATACTTATCAATTTCTCCATTTTCTCTAAGTTTGGTCTTGAAAACCCATTTTACTCCAATAGGTTTTGCTCCTGTTGGTGCATCAGTCAATTCCCATGTTTGATTCCTTTCTATTGCTTCCATCTCTTTCACCATTGCATGTCTCCACTTCTTACTTTTAAGAGCTTCTTCAACTGTTACTGGATCATTTTCTGTTACATTGGTACAGTATTCAGTCTTTGGGTAGGATATTCTATGATCTTGTATATACTACCCAACATTGGTATAGGTTTTTACTTTTCCAAACCTTAGGGATGACCATTATAAAAGATGTGTTACTTCCACTTAGGCATTTACCACTTGTATGAAAATTGGTAACATGGTTTCAGTTTGTCATCCTCTGTTTGAAGTTGTATCCTAGTTAGGTCATGTCATCATTAGTCATAGTGTTCTATTATAGTTGTGCAGCTCACACTATGGCCCTTATATTAGTTTCTCTCAATCTTTTCCTTAGGCAGAATCCATCTTGCAAAGGGTCCTCTGTTTTCTTTTCTCTTACATTCTTTTTCAATTGTGATTTGAAGGTGGTAGTGTACGAAGGTGTGATTAGGGAAAAGGCAACAAGCAAAGAAGATTGTCCACAATTCCTGAAAGGTATGCTTAATGTTATATTCCTACCATCTTTGAAGTAATAAATAGTTTTGATGATTATTATTTTAGTGAGTCTCTCCTATTTTTTGTTGACTCTGAAGTATGTTAATTATTAGGTAAAAATTTCCACCAATTTTGTAGCAAAAACAGTGACATCAACACTCAAGTAAGTGGTTCTAACCTTTTATTTGTATTTAGTATGGGGAGATAAATTTGCCTTGTGATTGTTTGATGTTCAATTGCATTGTGTCATTGTCATTAGTCTCTTAAATTTGGTTATGGATGTAGTAAAGTATGTTAATTTTTACATGTGTTGTTTCTATTTTAGTTAATTTGTAGTATGATGTTACACTGTGGGTGTGTTCCCTTTGTGATGAACAAGATATGCATCTTATTCTCACTTTGTCTTTTTTTTTTTGGTTAATTTTTTCATCCTTCTTAGTCACTTCTTCTATTTTGTTCTTCCTGCTACCCACAAAGGTTACTTCTCTTTTGTCCTTTATGCTTTCTTCTGTTATATACAGTGCTGCTCCAAACAATCCAAATACAAATGAAACTTACTTAACCACTGAAACAGTGACTCTAAATTAATAATCTGCACAATTATTTTGTCCTTATGTGCAGATAGCTATTTATGCACATCACCATTTCTCACATCACTCTAAAATAATATGCACATAGCTATTTATGTGCAGCTGCAACATGTTCACCATATCCTTTTTTTTCTTATGTTTATCTCTAACATTTTCCTACTGAAGCCAAAGCTGTCCCACATTTTGTTCTCCTTCTCAACCCCTACTCACTAAAACCTCACTTTCCCTCCTCTCATAGTTAAAACTAGTTCTTTTCTCTTCAAATAATGGAAGAGAATACTCCAAACCCTCTTACCCGAACTCTTGGAGAACATACCCACAATATACATGATTTTAAAGTGCATCCATGACACTTTAACGTCCACAAACAACACCCCAAAGTATCCAACCATGTGTACTCATTATAACATGACTAAGTACTTACATAACATAAGTAAGTACTTACCTAACATTACCACCTCCTATAGGGGTCTATAGTGATGGAAATTCAATTACTGCATGTTTAGTGTTGAACTTTCTTAATAGTTTTCCTTGAAGGAAAACTTGTAATACATAATTAATTTGTCGTTAATTGGTATGTATACAGAACATGGATCAAGTTCCACCAAATCGTTCATGGATGTACGATAGGTGTTATAGAGGAAGAGGTGCTTTGAAAGAGTCTTTTGTATTGGGTGTTGAAGAGTTTATAAGTAAAGCTTGTGAACAAGAACGTTATCGTAGAGACGGGGGTCTTCGATGTCCATGTTTAAAGTGCGATTGTACAAAGATTCTGCACGAAAGAGTTGTGAAGGTTCACCTTTACAAGAACGGTTTCAAGCCTAATTATTTCATTTGGGAGCATCATGGGGAAATAATGCCAGAAGATCATGTACAGAATCATGACAGTTCGATGGCTGTAGAGACGGAAGATGGTCAAATTAACCAATTTCAGACAATGGAAGACATGGTGCATGATGCTCTTAGGCAAAATGAGTCGTGTCAAGCATCTACTTCTAATAACATTGAAGAGGCTCCGAATGAAGAAACACAAAGGTTTTTTAATTTTTTGTTGGATGCAAACCAGCCGTTGTATGCAGGAGCATCAGACTCGAAATTATCGATGTGTGTGAGACTATTAGCTTGCAAGTCAAATTGGAATATTCCTAACCAATGCATAGATTTTATTGCAAAAATGGTTATGGATGCAACACCCATCAAATCAGGTTTGCCTAAAACATACTACGATGCAAAAAAGTGTGTATCAAAGTTGGGATTACAATCGCAGAGGATTGATTGTTGCGTGGATGGTTGCATGCTCTTCTATGATAATGAATATGGTAAGAATGATGGCGCCTTGCTTGAATGCAAATTTTGTGGAAAGCCAAGATATCAACCACGTAACACGGGAGCAACTACTAGCAAACAAGTTCCTATGAAATCAATGTTCTATTTGCCATTAATTCCCAGACTACAAAGAATGTATGCCTCAACACAAACTGCAGGACAAATGACATGGCACTATCAGAACATGTCGACGAATGGTGTTTTGCGTCATCCATGCGATGGAGAGGCTTGGAAGCACTTTGATAGAGTATATCCTGACTTTGGTATCGAGCCACGCAATGTTCGACTCGGTTTATGCTTTGACGGTTTTAATCCATATGTACAGGCATCAAATATACCATATTCATGTTGGCCAGTTATTGTCACTCCTTATAATCTTCCTCCAGAAATGTGCATGTCTAAACCTTACATGTTCTTAACATGTCTCATTCCCGGGCCATTTAATCCAAAGGTTGGCATAGATGTGTACTTAGAGCCCTTGATAGACGAATTGAAGAAGCTGTGGACGGGTGTGGTAACATATGATATTTCAAGGAAACAAAACTTTATTTTGAGGGCCATGCTAATGTGGACAATTAATGATTTTCCTGCTTATGGTATGTTGTCCGGCTGGAGCACTCATGGTAAACTGGCATGCCCACATTGCATGGAGCATACAAAGGCTTTTAGATTATATCATGGGGCAAAAAATTCATGGTTTGACTCTCATCGGAGGTTTTTACCGAAAGACCATGCTTTTAGGAGGAATAGGAATGCTTTCAAGAAGGGGGAAGTGGAGATCGATGACGCACCACCATATCTTACAGGACCAGAAGTTTGGAATATAATCAATGGTTATCCTAAAATAACTGAAAATGGTGCACCAAGAATTGATGGATACGGTGAGTGGCATAATTGGACGAAAAAAAGCATCTTTTGGGATCTACCCTATTGGAAGGATAATTTGTTAAGGCATAATCTTGACTTCATGCACATTGAAAAAAATTTCTTTGACAACATCTTTAATACTGTGATGAATGTTGCGGGGAAGACAAAAGACAATGACAAGGCCCGAATGGATATAGGTTTGTACTGTAGACGAAAAGATTTGGAGCTAAAAAGTCATAGCAATGGAAACATGTATAAGCCAAAAGCAAATTATACACTATCAACAGACCAAATAAAAGAAGTCTGTCATTGGGTAAAAGGTCTTAGGATGCCTGATGGATATTCTTCTAACTTGTCAAGGTGTGTTGATGTGAATAGGGGAAAGCTCATTGGGATGAAAAGTCATGATTGCCATGTGTTTATGGAATGCTTACTTCCTATAGCGTTTAGTTCTTTACCGGCTCATGTTCTGAATCCCATTACAGAGATAAGTCATTTCTTTAGAGATTTGTGTTCTACAACATTGAACAAGGATGACCTGGCCAAGATGGAAGAAAACATTCCCATCATTCTGTGCAAGATGGAGAGAATATTTCCTCCCTCATTGTTTGATTCTATGGAACATCTCCCTATCCATCTTCCATATGAGGCACGACTTGGTGGACCAGTCCACTATAGGTGGATGTACCCATTTGAAAGGTACCCATATGACATGTTATTGTTCAATTTACCACGCATAATTCAAAAACCCTAACACATGAATTTCAAATTTGTAGGTTCATGGGATATGCTAAACGTTCAGTAAAGAATAAGGCTAGGGTTGAAGGATCTATTTGCGCATCATACTTACACAGAGAAACAACTCATTTTTGTTCCCACTATTTCAAAAACTTCATGTTAACACCACAAAGCAATAGAAATGAAGTTGACATTGAACTAGAAAGCTTTACGACAACATTATCAGTGTTTAACCAACCTGGCCGTCATTCTGGAAGGGAATCAACACATTGGTTAAGTGATGAAGAATTGAGATCAGCTCATGTTCATGTCTTGATCAATTGCAATGAAGTTGAACCTTACCTTCAGTAAGCCTCCAAAATAAATTATATTTCCCAATTCTTTCATTTGATATAATTAATTTTCTTTGACCTAATCTGGACGTACATGTCGACAGCTCATTCTTACATGACTATCAACTATCTGAGTCAAACAGTTCGACGTACGTACATGCTAATTTCCCATTGTGGTTCAGGCAAAAAGTACGACTTCCTATCAATCTTACACATTCATTTCTTTCTTAATTTTTTAAGATTACATTGTTGAATAGTTTCATATCATGAATGGTTGTAGGTTCATAACGATCCTTTAAGTGTGACAAACCAACATCTTAGAGATTTATCACTTGGTCCTTTAAGGTGTGTAAAGGAATGGCACACCTTCTTTGCTAATGGATACAAATTTCATACCCATGCATGGAGTCAGGGCAAGAGGACAATAAATAGTGGGGTTCATGTTAAAGGGCTAACAGAAGGAGGTCAAGATGATTTTTATGGTGTCATTAAACACATCTATGAGTTCGAATACAATTCAACAACCACTGAAAAGAAAATTGTATTATTTTATTGTGATTGGTTTGATCCATCGAGAGTAGGTACAAGGGTGGATTCAAAGTATGGCATTGTGGATATTCGAATGGATAAAAGATATGTGTTGTTTGATCCTTTTATCATTGCACATAATGTACAACAAGTGTATTATGTACCATATCCTACATCACGCACGGACAAACGAGGTTGGTGTGTTGCGATAAAAACGAAGCCTAGAGGTCGCATTGATTCTAATGATGTAGAAGCCGATGTGCCATACCAAGTGGAGGAAATGTCACATGTTAATGACATCATTGAAGTTGAAGAAGTAGTCCGATTACAAGATGTAGAAGCTGGTCTTGAAGAAGTTGACCCTAACAATATTTCATCATTTCAAGGACAAATAGATGAAGATACAACGGAATCAGAAGAATACAATGCAGAAGGACAGGGTGAAGATGACAATGAAGATGAATTTCATAGTTCTAGCACTGAATAGAGTTAGGGTGTATTAAATTGAGGCTTGTCTGCAACCGGATATCAAGTTTCTGCTTGTCTTCCTGAGATTTATTAAATTCAGACAAAATTAAACCAAAGCAAATTAGACATAAGTAAAAAGGCTGGATGATTATCAGACAACAAATACATTGGTTTGCAAAATGGGGTTGGGGTTAACAGTTTAGGTCATTCATCATCAACTGCCAAAACAGCCATGTCAAGCATATTTTGGCCATTACTTTTATACTTAGAAGAAATGGAACTGATTTCTGCTCTCCCCACGAAACCACAAGTAAAAGTTCAAAGCTCCCTATTCATCACTCACCTCCTATTTTCCATATTATAAATCATGCATAACTTTAACTAGACAACAGTCAACACAGATACTAGTAATTTTGCTAATAACTGGTCAAGGGTTTGAATGAAATAGTTACTTAAATTTATTGCCAATAATTTGATAAGCTAACAGACAGAAAAATTGAAAATTCACTGAATAAATAATAAATAAGTTTGAGTTGGTTCTATTTGTTGTCAACCCTGCTTATCTAACGTTCTAGAACTATGTTTCCACAAAGAAAATGACCTAACAAAGTATCAATAATACTGAACACACCAATTTATATAAAAACCACTTCAAAACCTAAAAAGGAACAATCCTAAAGAAGAAAGTTCTGAGAGTGATTTTGATCGAGAACAAAATAAAACAAAAGACAAATCTGCGGAATGAATCAAAACAGCAAAGGGTAGATAATTTTGTAAAATTGCACATTCCAACAAGTTAATAAACATGCCTCTAATACGTAAAAACCCGCCTTTGCCTTTACAGTTACAATAAATAAATGACAGAATGTGCATAACTATCTTCTCTGTTCATTTATGATACTATAAATACCACTTAAAAAAATTATCCAAAGCCATTAAACAGCCTAACAAATGAAAAGGAATGACCAATACACATTTATGACCCTTTTTTCAGGTGGAGCAAATCTCTGATGAGTAAAATTTTGTAATTTATAATCTTCAACTCCAAGGTAAAAGTGGAGCTTACATGACATCTAGATTATCTTAACTTATCGTGTTATGTCTTAGGTTATGTTGATTCATGTGCAATTCACACCCCTTAATGACAGAAGGGTCAAAAAGTTTAAGATCATTCTCCATATCCCCTGCTTCCAACTCTAGTACATTTAAGATTGAGTATATATCCTCCCATCTTTGATGAGATTTATCTGCAACACGAAACTCGTGCACTTGTCCATTTAATTCAAGCCAGCTACAACCTGGTGTTTTCTTTAGTCCTCTATCTCTAAGAATACTCCTCATTTTAGCAACTTTGTCCCACTTTCCTGCTGCAGCATATATATTGGAGAGCAATACATAGTTTCCAGCATTTTTAGGTTCCATATTTATAAGCTTCTGAGCAGCAAGTTCTGCTAAACGGGTCTCCGAGTGCATCTTACAGGCACTCAACAAGGGGCCATAAACCCTTGCATCTGACTTCAGTGGAATAGTTTTTATTATTTCATTGGCTTCATGGATTTGGCCAGCACGTCCAAGTAGATCAACCATACAAGTATGGTGTTCCTGACAAGGTTGGCAACCATATATTTCTACCATTTCCTCGAAAATGTCTTTGCCTTTGCTAACAAGGCCTGAATTAACACAAGCTGTGAGCAGCCCAAGAAATGTTACTTGGTCCGGTACAATGTTTGATAGTTTCATTTGGCTGTACAATTGAAAATAGATGGGCAGATGCTAGTAATAATGAACAAATAGTTAAAAGAAAAATGCTTCCACCATCTGCAATTTTCAAGAGCTTGAATTCATGCATACGCCATTAACAATTTGGATACTAGGAAGCCATAAAGAAACTTGATAGGTCACCCAATAGCTAAATAATGATCCAAGACAGGTTCTTGAATGATTTTATTATGAAGACAGTTGTTCTGCCAATGTGGCAGGAATACAACACAAGATATCTCACCAAACAGGTCTCCCGAGAGGACCTTAACTCTCCCAAACCCTTTTCCTCCTAAACTTAAAAAAACTAAAAACAACACCCTAAAACAGACTATATATCATATCATAGTCTGTTTTAGGCTATAGGAGGTTATAACTGCCTCCTTTATTTATTTCTCCTATCAAAGTCAAAGGCTTTGGGAAGTAAAGTCAATATTTTATTTATCCGTTTTCTGTTGTCCAGTTTCTAATTGTTTATTGTCAAAGCTGACACATTTTTTCCATCCTTTTACTGGCTTTTAGTATCACTGTTTCCAAGAAATGGCAATAATCTGGTTTTCAGTTTGGCAGGGAATGGAGTATAAAGTATGGCATTGGTTAGATTTTAAGTCTGCCTAAACTGCTGTGTCGTGGTTACTTAATTACAGTTAGTCTTTTAAGTCATTTATGTTAACCTTGTAGTGCTCATTAACAAAGTATATAGTTTTGGTTGGTAAATTTTTGTGGCTGAACTTCATAAAAATTTCTAGACTGACTGGGTAAATCTTACATGTGGATTATGTATGTAGAATATGGCATCAGGTGGTTCTGGCCCTCCTAATCCACCTTCAGGAAATCCCGATAAGGGGAAGGGGAAGAAGAAATCTTATGTAGTGAAGTTGATGACACGTTTCAATAATGAAATTGGTTCAACCAGTCAGCCAACTACACCTACCTCTACCTCCACTGCTAGATCTGTTCCACCTCCATTAGTTGTTCCTGCCTTCACTCCCACTCCACATCAAGTTCCTACATCTACACCCACTCCATACCAAGTGCCTCCTCATGGAATGGCTTCACTCTCTCCCAATATTGGTTCTAACCCATCAACTCCCACAAATATTGCACCATCACCTGCTACAGACGATGGAAATCCACATTCCAGTTCAGCCGCCAATTATGTTGAAGAATGTTCCAATAGTCGTCCAATGATTACACCTGTTGGAGGAGGGTAAGAAAAAAATTAACTCAATTAATATATAGACAAATCATTGTTGTATTACTCTAATGTTTGAGTTCAAATTTGGTTTAGGTTTTATCCTACAAAAACTGCATCGAAGGCAATCACAGCCACCATCAAGGAACAGTTTGATGACCCATGGCTAACATGGGGCTCAATCCCTAAGACAACCAGAGATGTCTTCTTCGAACGTTTTAAGGTACATAAAATATTCTCTGTATGTGTACATAAAATATTCTCTGTATGTGTACAAAAAATATTCCTTGAATGATATAGGCATCAGTTTTCTATAGAAATTTTCAGGCAGATTTAATCCGAGTTTGTTGGATCCCCTTTTTTGAAGTTATACCACTAAAGTAACCCCAAAATAAACTACTATTTCATGCATCCATCATTAAAAGTGCTAACTGCTGAAAATGAGAAAAGAAGACTTAGGAAAGAACCAATGTGACTGCTTTGGCCAATATACATTTCATTCTGCAACAATTATAATGTCTAAGTCCCAATGAGTAAACATTAAAATATTACACTGAGCAATTATTCTCTGTATGTGTAAATCAAACCTATTATTCAAACCTATTATTTTTAATATAACAGAGAAAGGTTTCATGGAAGCCTGAAGATGAGGAAAAAGTAAAAAAGAATTTTCACACCAAGGCATCTCATAGACTCTCAGAGATGTATAAAAAAGCTAGAACTATTGGAAAAAGACCTGATTGGCTGGGAGACGATACTTGGAATGCTCTTTTGGAAAAGTGGAACATGCCACTTTATAGACAGAAGTGTGAAACAGCAAAGAAGAATCGGACATCTGAAAAGGGTGGTTGTTTGCACACTGGAGGGTCTATAAGCGTGCATGAGCATGCTATTCGTTTGGTATGTAACTTGTACATTTTTTTTCTTATGTTTGTAATCATAAACTTTAAAAATATTTATTAACAACTCATTTTGTTTGCAGTCACAGGAGCTTGGTCGGTCTGTGCATGTTGATGAAATATTTCAGCAGACACATATTCGTCAATCAACAGGGGAATTTGTCGACGAAAGGTCTAGGCGGACCCATGTAAGTTTGTACTAACTGTATCCCATTATAAATGTTCGGTTTTTAAACCTCATGCTTAATATTAATATTTATTCATTTAACAGGAACAATTTGTTGCAAAATTTGATCAAATAAGATCTGAGACTGCATCTGTTGGTGTCTCAGCATCTTCTCCTCTAGACCCTGCGGAGGAGGAAAGATTGAGAAACCGATGTTGGTTAGAGGCTGCTGGTGGAAGATACAAGGGACGCGTATATGGCATTGGAAATGTCAGTTCCCAAGATGACTGTGTCGATAGTTACATCCAACAGACACAGGCATCTTCTTCTGCTCAACAACAAAATTTAGAAGAAATTGTTAATCTCAAGTCGCAGTTACAACAATATGGTCAGCAGCTTCAAAAGTTTGAAGGCTTTATTGGCGTCCTCCTGCCATTCCTTCCGCCTTCAGTAGCCGCAGCTGCACAAGACTTTTTAAACCTTCAAAATCCTCAACTTCAAAATGAAGTACCCAATGATGTCCAACCAGAACAGCAACCTCCAGAACAGCAACCACCAACCCAACAACCAACAGATGAACAAGCAGAAGATGGAAATGATTATATGCATTATTAGGCATTTTGTAGAACTTATTTCCATTATTGTTGAACTTTTTTAGAAGCACAATCACAATCCGTTTGTTTATGAACTTACCTGATGTTTATTATTGCACTTATATTGATGTCAAGAATATTGTTGTATTCATATATACAATGTTTCCTTTATGGATTAAGTGTATCTGAAAAGCTTTATGGATTTATATGTCAATGTGCAATGTATAATGTCCAGGATTGCCTATATCAATTGTGAATGTTCACTATAATGTCCAGGTCTGTTTGTATATTGTGTATGGGAAACTGCCATATACAGAATATGTATTCAGCTCTGCTTAAAGCATTATATACGGATATATCCGTATATACTGTCCTTAAATAAGTTATATACGGAAGTTATATACGGAAATTATATACAGAAGTTATATACGGATATTATATACGGAATTTAAATACGGAAATTATATACGGAAATTATATACGGATATTATATACATAAATTATATACGGATAAATCCGTACATAGGTTATATACGGATAAATCCGTATATAATATCCGTATATAATATCCGTATATAATATCCGTATGTAATTTCCGTATGTAATATCCGTATATAATTTCCGTATATAACTTATATACAGATTTATCCGTATATAAACCTAGCTACGACGGTATTATATACGGATTTTTGTCCGTATGTAATCCGTATATAACCAAGTTTTACATACGGATTTTAGGTGTTATATACGAATTTTGGCTGTATGTAATTGACTTTTTTCTTGTAGTGTAAGTTAATCATCACATTACCTTGGAAGGTCACAGCTAAAGTTTGTTTAATGATATTAAACATGTTCCAAGTAGTAGCAACCTGTATTAATCACTCCATCTTCTAACATTTGGCCTGTTGAAATGGTCATTTTTATGCGTATATGCATAATCATCTCTTAAACTAATCACTCCAGCAACTTGATTTAGTGTTCTTAAAGTTGTTCAAACTTTGAATTGGCTCACATCCAAACTGTTACTGAAAAACACCTTGCCACTTCCCAGTTTTGACTGAATTTTGATGGTTTAGTATACTATTATGCACTTAGACCATTATATCAGTAATTGAACTCTGCTACCAACTTTTAAAGATCACTTTAGACTTGCTCAAACTATGACACAACATACAAAAGGTAGACTTCGAAATCTGACTTTGTTATGGCCAAAACTGCAGAATAATCACTCCCTCACACCATCAAAAGTGAGTTTATAACATTCAATTAACTAGGCAATGTTAAAAGTGATTGTAGAATGTGTAACTACACAAGACCAATCCGGAAAACAAAAACAAGGTGGAGTTAAACAGAAATTAGATGAAATAGCTAAAAATCACTACTCAAAACTGAAAAATATTGTACTAATTTTGCAAACTGCACTAAACTAGGAAAATATACTACAAATAAACTATCCTAACAAGTTAAGAATGGTAGAACGTAACTATTTAAGCACTCACACTACATAAAATACCTAAAACTCAAAATTTGTCAACTTAGAAACCTAAAAGTAGTACCTAAAATACACTAAAAGTCCAAAGACCGCAAAGTATATTAAAGTACTCACGAAAACAGTAAACTAACTATCTACACCACTTTTAAAAGATAAAAGAAAGATAAAATTGAAGTGTCAATTGAAAAATAAAAAGAAAAACAGAATTTGACTATTGAACACCTATAAATAGACTAAAGTAGGTGAGAATTTTATTTCCTTGGACAAATTTGTTATCAAACCTACATTTAGACCACCAGTGAATGTTCATCTATATGTTGTATGTTGATGTATATATTGTATGCTCCTGTATATTGTATGTTCATTTATTAGGCTACAACTTGATTAAGTTAAGTAGTCATTTAAAGTCCTATGGTACTAAAAACATTCTCAATAGAATGAGAAGGGTAACAGTACCTTAAACAATTACAATGTACAAAATATGTGAAAGTACTCTATAAAAGAGAACTTTAGTAATGTTACCCTATTGACTCCCCCAAATTGTATACACAACCACTTAGGATGTCAAAGGCATTTCAATACTGAGGACTTCTGTTTGGATGCCCTTATTAAATGCCTATGACAATAGTGTTGAAATTGCCTTCCATGTTTGACTTGAGTAGTAATAGGTTTATTACTTACGTCACATGGAGAGTTGTTGTTTTGGCTAAGTTTTTATTTGTTTGGCTTGTCACAGAACATGGCCTATTTTCCCAACCATCGTGGATGGATGTACTAACGTTGTTATAGTGGAAGGAGAGGTTTGAAGGAATCTTTTGTCATCGGAGTTGAAGAGTTTGTGGAGACGGCCCGACGATATCAATATTATGCTATTGATGGAGGGATTTGATGTCCATGCACCAAGTGCGAATGTACAAGGATTTTGAAAGATGAAGTCGTCAAACTTCACCTATACCAAAAAGGATTCATGCCTAATTACACGGTTTGGACATTTCATGATGAAGAAACTCCTTCGACCTCCACTACAGCTGAAAAGCGGCTTGCATCAGTATACTATTGTACATACATTTGAGATAGATCAATTTGTCGATATGCAAGAGATGGTCGACAATGCTCTTCGTCGCCATGCTGAACAAGAAGCAAAAGATAGTCATTATGAAGAGCCTCCAAATGAAACCACTCAGAGGTTTTACAATTTACTGACAGAGGCAAATCTACCTGTATTTGAAGGTTCAACTGAGTCAAAATTATCGGTGTGCATTAGACTCATGGCTAGCAAATCTAATTAGAACGTGCCCATTCAAGCAGTGGACTTTTATACAAAATTGATGTTAGATTTGACACCACCAAACAATTTTTATGCTGAAGAATTATTACCAAACCAAAAAATGTGTTTCAAAGTTGGGATTGGAAGTCAAGAAGATTGGTTGTTGTGTTAATGAATGTATGTTATTCTACGACAATGACAGTGGCAAAAACGATGCATTGTTGGCTGAATGCAAGTTTTGTGGCTCACCTCGATATCATACGATGCATGCTGGCCGGAGGCAAAAAAAAACCCATTCCCTTAAAGTGCATGTTCTACTTGCCTATAATTCCAAGATTACAAAGAATGTTTACTTCAATGCAAACATCAGAACACATGACATGGCATGATGGTAACAAAACTGAAGGATTTTTGCGTCATCCTTCTGATGGTGAAGCTTGCAAGCACTTCAATCGTAAACATCCATCCTTTGCTAGTGAAGCGCGTAACGTCAGACTTGGTCTATGCTCTAATGGGTTTACCCCGTACATTCAGGCCTCTGCATCACCATATTCATGCTGGCCGGTGATAGTTACCCCATACAATCTACCACCTGAGATGTGTATGACAAAGCCTTACATGTTTTTATTGTGTATAATACCAGGTCCATCTAATCCCAAATCATTGATTGATGTTTATTTGGAGCCTTTGATTGATGATTTGAAGAAGTTATGGAATGGTGTTTGGACGTATGACGTTTCAAGGAAGCAAAATTTCCTTATGAGGGCAGCCTTGATGTGGATTATTAATGACTTTCCAGCGTACGACATGTTATCTGGTTGGAGCACACATGGTCTATTAGCTTGTCCATATTGCATGGAACATACAAAGTCATTCCAATTGAGTTATGGTCGGAAAAGTAGTTGGTTTGACTGTCATCGACGGTTCTTGCCCATTGATCACCCCTTTAGAAGAAACAAAAAGGCATTTCGCAAAGGGCAAGTTGAAACGGATTTGCTCCCGCTGAAGTTGACTGGATCACATGTTTGGAGAAGAGTTAAAGACTATCCAAAAGTCACTGAATCGGGTCAGAATAGGATAGAAGGGTTTGGAGAATGGCATAATTGGACTAAAAGAAGCATATCCTAGGAACTTCCCTATTGGAAAGACAACTTGCTAAGACACAACCTCGATGTCATGCACACAGAAAAAAATTTCTTTGACAATGTCTTCAACAGAGTTATGAATGTTATAGGTAAGACAAAAGATAATGAGAAAGCAAGAAAAGATTTACCTTTGTATTGTGGACGAAAAGACTTAGAGTTGAAGGCGCAAGGTAACGACCGATTATTTAAACCAAAAGCAAAATACACCATGTCAAAAGACGAGACAAGAATAATGTATGGATGGATCAAGGAGCTTAGAATGCCAAATGGATATGCTTCTAACTTGTCCAGATGTGCCAATGTTCAAAACCATACTACTCAAGGGTTGAAGAGTCATGATTGTCATGTATTCATGGAGACTTTCATCCCTCTTGTGTTCAGTTGTTTGCCAATGCACGTGTTAGATCCACTGATAGAAATTAGTAACTTCTTTAAAGATTTGTGCTGCACGACACTAGAGGAGAATTCCCTTAAAAAGATGGACGAAATGAAGCCATATTCATGTATGTTTAATTTGCATATTCAAACCTCATTTTTGAGTGAAATTAGGAACTAAAAGGGTGAATCTGCTATACACTTTGGTTTTGAACCCAATTGGAGTTCAAACAAGTTTAAATTGATGAATTGAAGTTGCTGAAAGTATAATGAAACAAGTTTAAATTGATGAATTAAAGTTGGTATAAAATTCCATTTTGCTTGGAGCAAAAAATGTTTCAGTTTTTCTTGCTTTCTTCATCTGTTGAAGAACCTTTCTTAGAATCCATTTGAGTGCCTACTTCTATTCTACACCTATTTCTATTAGTTTTAAGTTTATTGCCATGTTAAAATTGACCAATTCATGTCAGATTTTGGTGCTGTCCAGATTTCATTTGGTATAAAAATCATTTTCTTGTTTTACTATACTATGATCTGATTTCATCCAGATTTCTGTTCTTTTTAGCTTTGTGCAAATCTGGTTAATTATTCTGAATGTGTCTAAAGTGATAGCAATTCAAGTGCAACACATAAATGCAAAATGAGGAATCAAGTTCCATAAAATTTGATTTCAAATTCTACATCAAAAATCATTTTTGGTTTGATGTTGTCCACACTATTTTTGGTCAGTTTTGTGTTTTCGAACCTTGCTGCAAGTTTGTATGAAGTTTCTAAACATGGTTCAAATTGTTTCAACTCAGATTAACCACTGATTTGTGAAAATCATATTTGAGTTGTTTAAAAAATTGACAAAAACAGTGTTGTCACAGTATTTGTTCCAACTTTGCATCGTGCTGTAATCCTTGCCATGTTTTAGGCCATTTTAATTCTCCTAGCTCACATGTTAAAGCTAGATCTAGTTGTTTAGGATTTTTCCTACATGTTTATTGAGATAGCTATCTTTGATTTTGTTGTTTTGGTCATTTACAGTGCTGTTTTAGCACTTTTTGCTACATAAATAGCAACTACAATAGTGATTTTGAGAAGCTGTGTAGCTTTATGTTTTTGAACCAATTGTGCAAGTGTATTTGGTCATTACAAACTGCTGTGCACTGTTCAAATGGTCCTTCAGAAGCCTATATGCAGACTTCACCTTTAAACCATCAAAGTTTGCTGCATTTTAGGCCACAACTGTTGTGAATTAATGAATCTGATTGTTTCAGTGTGGTTTAAACATTTGTGCAAGTTTATTTCACCATTTCAAACTTGTGTGCACTGTTCATTTGGTCATTTTTCAGTTTATGAGCAAAATCACTATCCAAACCATTGAATTTGCTTGACCTTGGCAAGTGGACCATTGATTTTCTGCTGTGGTTCCTTTGTTTGTTGTTGAACAGTCTACACACACTCCAAGTGTTAATTTCAAACTGTTTGAGGTGTCAATTACACATTTGAGTCACTGCCAATCAATTTTGACACTGAAACCACCAATTTTCAGTCATATTTCTACTGCGGAATGTTTTTTTCTGCTGTTTGGCATTAGCCAGATTCTAATTTTCATTTTTGATTGACAAAAGTTGGGTTTAAGTTTCCAAATACATTTATATGCTTATCCAAGTGTATAGCAATAATAAAAAGAAATTTAAACCCTACAATCCAGATTTGAAAAGTCAAAAACCAGAAACACAAAATCTGCTATTCTTTATGGCATTTCATCAAACAGTTTTGAATTTAATCAAATAGTTTCAAAGCACACAATTCCATCACTGTTTGGAGTCTTTTATTTCTTGTTTAATCTGTTCTAGTGCCTCTCCTAGGTTCCTTTTGTGTCCCTTCTGTGATTCCAAGCTTACATTCAGTTGAATTCAACTTGTTTGGCTTCTAAGTTGTGCCCAAAATCTGTTCCGTGAAAATTCATTTCTGGTGCAGCAACTGCTTTTTGTTGACTGTTTGGTGTTGGTTTTGGGTGTCGTGACAAATTGGTGAAACTGTTTTACCTCACATTCCTTGCTCCAAGGGGGTAGCATCTTAGGAAGTGGATAAGGTGTTAAAAGGGCTTCAAGCTTGGACTCCGAGTGCACTTCTTTCTTGCTATTCCAGCACCAATTTCAGCAGCACTTTCAGCAACCATACCACCTTTTTGCTCATGATTTTGTGACCGACACTTTGTGAAACAACAGCCACACTTAGCTCCAACTGTCACTTGCACTTGCACTTTGACTTAGGAGCGCGTTTCATATAGATAAACCTTCTTTTGGTTTCTAGGTTCATAGCTTTCTTGCATTTAAAAAGTTTTGAAAGATTTCTACCTAGACACTAAGGTAAGAAACAACCAAAGACACTCTGGCTAGGAAGGACAAGGTTCTTAAGCTTGTCCATTTGTGACTCAGTGTATCTCTAATTGCATTTGTTTAGGCACTTCTAGTTCTCATGTTAGTGAAAAATTAATTTTGAAGGTAAAAAGAGTTCAAAAGTATGTTGAAACTCTGGATTAGCTGAACATTAAGAATTCCTTGCTTGGTAGCAATGGACATCATGTACCATTGAGAATGTGTGTAGTACCATAAATAGTTTAAGGTACTTTTATCCTTCTACATCAATAGTTTCAATAGCTTGCTTAATCTGACACTTTGCTAATAATTTCAAACTATAGATATCTTAAAATGATATTAAACTAGTAAGATTAACGTTATATCAATCCTAAGTTGAGTAATGTGAGATTTCACTCACACTCATACACTATAATTTGTTCTTACATGGGATTTCCAACACTTATTTCTAACCATTATGGGATCACTCATAGAATGACAAAAAGGTAATGAAATTGATAAAGAACTTTACTTTAGCATGTCAAGAACAAGATGGAATTTTCTAAGACTAGCTACTAAAACACAACTTACAAAAACATCGATTCAGTTTAGCCATTACCTTGAGATCAGAGAGACCAATCACACAAGCACACTCCACTACTTTAGCACCAGCAAGTTCTACAATTGAAAGCAAACTTAACCATTTTAGGAACAACAACAAAAAATGGGGGTTAATTCAAATAGCTTTTTTTTATATATAGGTTTAAACATGCTTTTTATTTCTAGTAGTATCATCATTTTCCAAACACTAAACTGAAAGCCCCCATTATTTTTCGTCTCCTCTTCTCTCCCATTATAACCACTTTTATTCCCACTCTACCCTCCTCATACACATTTTTCCTTCTTTTCTTTTGTATTAAACCACATTAGTTTCTTACCAAATTGCTTTGTTTTGTTTCTGTTCAATTGGACATAAAGTTTAAGAGTGATATCCAAAGATACTTGTATGTAATCTAGATTAAATATATATGTACCAATCATGTGAAAGTATAGTTGGTGGATGAAGATAACACTATGTATTATATATTTCATAAAATCTTGATTTTATTGACAAAGAAACAAGAAAGTATAAATGAAGCTTTAGTTTATATGTTTATTGTAAGGGGGCTATGTATAAACAACCATTTAACAGAGAGCATAAAAGAACTTTGTGGTATGTGACTATTGAAAATATTTGACTTGATAAATTGATGAAGATTGTCTTGTACAATGCAACCACTTATTTGGTGATACAGTACTTTAGGAACACACTTATTAATTATCAATAAATCTTCTCAAGTTTATTGACCAGTCAATTGACTATTATATCTATCTATTTTTATTTTCATTTCAGGTGGTACAAAATCTTTTGAAGCTATATTTGTGTCTTCTAAAACCAATACCAAGATTGAATTTGATCTGTTAATTGTGATCCTTCATGGAGGGCCCCAAGACGTCTCTTTGTCATATTTTTCTAAGTATTTGGCTTTTCTATCTACAGTTGGATACAACTTGCTGATTGTAAATTACAGGTAGCCAAAATACTCTTGAACTTCCAATCATTAGTTTGGTTCAGTATTGTTATGCCAAGAGAGATGGAACTAACATCATAAACTTAAATATATTAAATTATTAGGTACCTAATTTGAAAAGAGAAATTATTGGTAACAAAAGTTGGTCACATATTGAGGACATGAACTCCCCTTTCTCCCTCACTTCCTCATCCCTAAACTCCCCCTTCTAATTACAAGAACTGAACTATTGTACGAAGGCCTTACAACAACTTAAATTTCTAACTTAGGTCCTAAAACAGTTAGGGCACGTTGGAAATAACTCAATTACCAAAAAGACATTGGTTCTGCGCAACTAAGCAACTGAAATTGTTCCTTAAAGCAAATGGAACACTGGTATGAACAATCTGACCACCAACCATTTGGATTAGGAACCTTATAGCAACACATCTATACTTTAAACACTTCACAACAACAACATAATAACTAGACACTGGATTAAAGCATAATAATTTTAGCTAGTTTATATTTTCCAACTTGGTTTAGTGTCAATATCTATTTCAAAGTTGTTTGCATTGTTATTTGGTGCTTTGTTTCACTAAAACTTTGCTTGGGGTGTGAGGTTGCTTATTTTCCTGCATAATGGGTTGTTAGGAGGTCATATTCTGATCTATGTTGTTTATGTACCAATTTCCAACTTAAACAATTCTAATTTCATAATATAAAGTTGCTGGAATTGATTAATTGAACTTAGAGCAACTTGTGTGCATTTTCACATCTCAAAACCCCATTATGAGTTCATTTTTTGTATAAGTGGAAGTTGTCTAGTTTGATTTTAATTTCACATTGCAAGAAGACTTGCTTGGATTGAGTAAGAGCCTAGAATCAACAAAAATAATGTAAAACAAGCTTGAAAGAATGAAAATATATGTGTAAAAGGCTGTTAGTTTTTTAGTAATCCAAAGCTCCATCTTCAAATTTGAAAAGCATAAATCTACTTCCAATCTAGAAATTTCAGTCAAGACTTTTACCAAACACTTTTAAAATTTCAATGTTGAAAATTCAATTTCGTGATTCTACTCCACTTTGCTGAATTATCTTGCTTTCTTAATCCATTTTAGGTCATTTCTGTTACCATATGTAATGTATTTGACAGTTTGTAGACAATTGTTATATAGTTTGGAAAAAATAAAAAATAGAAGTTAATATGAAGTGGTTAGGGGTAGTTAGGAGGAGTTTAAAAATCAGTTAGGGGAAGTTTTAATTGGTAGTAAGGCAATTTTTGTCTTTTAATGAGGGGGGTGTTGTAGTTCTGTGGGTGGAGTGTATTTTCTTTCAGAATAGGGATTGTCCTCTGTAGAAGGGAATTTCTTCCCTTGGAACCTATCATTTACTCCATTTTCTTCTCTGTCTTGAACCAAGACCTATCATTTACTTTCAGCACTCTTCTATACTTTTGGCTTGATAACTATAAATAGCTATATATTGAGAAACTACGTTCTTTGTATCTCACACTAACTCTTAACCTAGTAGTAAACATGAATACCAAAACCACTTTGTTCTTTTGCTTCCTCTGCACATTGCTTCTCATCTCTACTATGTTAACTCAGCCATCTAAACATGCTTCAATGGGTAACTATACTGCATTTGTTCCTTCCTCAAATCAACACGAACCACTCTTCTACCAACTAATCTGCATCTTTCTTTCTTGTTATTCCTATTCCCATTTCACTCCACCAATTCAAAATAACTTGCTTTTCATTTTATTTAGACTTTCCAATAATATTAAGGAAAACTTGTCCTAGTTTATTAATCCAAAAGCCAGTAAAGAACATACCTCAATGCGTCTCCCAATAGCCTCCGTTGACAACGACAGGCGCCCTCACGTCACAGGAGCACCCTCCTCTCTACGCCTTGGCACACACCGTGATATTAACGGACCACCCTCCCGACGACAATGCCAATGCACTGTTGGAACACCACTGAACCCTACCCACACAATGCCACCGAACAGACGGGAAAGGGAGAGGGAGACGAAGACAAACGTCAAACAAAAGCGAGAGGGAGAGAATGGGAAGCACAAATTGGGGACGAGAACAGATAGGGAGGGAATGGGGGAGCACAACGCATAGTCGACCTTTTACGAAATTGGGGACGAGAACAGAGAGGGAATAGGGTGTTGTCTTATGAAATTAGGAACGACCTATGACAATACCCCCAATTACTCAGTTTAAGGGGTCGAGCCTCTTACCGAAGGCCACAAACCTCTCGGTAATGCTCTTTTGACCTTCGGTAATTACATTTACCCATGTCCCTCGGTAATGCTCATTTTGACCGTCGAAAATACTTATTTAGTGACGGTCCCTAGGCCTTCAGTAATAAACCTTCGGTAATAAGCCAAATTCTTGTAGTGGAAGGTTTGTGGCCTTCGGAAATTACCGAAGGCTTCTGGCCCTCGGTAATTACCGAAGGACAGAAGCCCTCGGTAAATGTTAGCGACAAGGGATTTACCGAGGGCTCATTGACCGTCGATAAGCCGTCTGTAAATATCCTTTTCCGACGGCTTCTGACATTTTGCGATGGCTTATGACCTTCGGTAATACCCTTTTTTTTGTAGTGATAACAATACAAAAAGTTTTGATTTTTGATACATTTAACAAAAATAAATTTCTGAACGAAATTATGATTTATTAAAAAGAGGTTGTTAACTCATTAAATATCTTTTTTAATACAAATAAATATTATCAGTTATTAATAATATTTTAATTAAATTTTATTGTCATACAGAATTTCACAATTAATTTAATAAAACTATATTTATACTGAAGTTGTTTTGAGATTTGCTTTAAAGGGTCTAAATGAAGATTTTTTTTTGAGATTTCTCAAACATCTCACACCTCTATATATACAGGTATATGCATTACTCATCACCTTTCTATTTTTCTTTTTTTCCCCTTTCTCTGATCACTACATTATCTTTCTTTTTTTCTTCTTTTCTGCTTGTTTCTTCAATAATCTGGGCCAATCTCTGAATTTTTTATATAACATTTGCGTCATCGGTTTTTTAACTGGAAAAACTCTGAAAGAAGAGTTATTTGTTTGGACTTGCTCTTGGTTTTTAATTTTGAAACACATAACGGGGTTATATGACAGGGCACCCTAGTTTCTTCACTGATTTGGAACGGTTGTTGGAGTATAAATTGTAGTTATTTACTTTTTGTTTGGTTGTTGGCAGTACACTTTTTTTCTCAAATTGATGCATTGAAGAAAACAATATCATGGTTAAAAATAATATAAAAAAAGTTTGTAATCGCAGATATTGTAAGAAATGGTTTATAAAATAATTAACGTTTCAAGTTTATGTAAGGAAATGCCATCGGGATTTCTGTAACGTTAAATTTTTTAATAAATGATGAATCAAAAAGGTTGTTGGAAACGTAAACATGATTGCTATATCTTGTGTATTTATAAAATATTGTTCTTTTTCTTTTCTTTCTAATCATATATTTTATAAAACTATCTTTATTTAACTATAATGATTATTTTAGGTGTTTATAAAACTGGAAAGAAATATAGCATCACCACCTATAGTGTATTGTGGTACTTAGAGTGAGTTTTTATATAATCTACTACTAAGGTTTCAATAAATACATGACTATGATAATGGGTTTACTTATATTCTTTACTTGTTACACAGTGCATGTTTTGAAAATGATGTATTATCTCCAAATGGTAAAAGAGGATCAAGTGGAGGAAGTAACATATATTATTTTGTTCTTTTCCTATATGTAAACCAATATTTTGTATGAAACCAATATATGTATGATTAAGAATTGTTAGTTAAGACACATTTCTCATCATGGTAATTTTTTTTTACTTCCTTCTTTGTATTATTTGTTTGAGTTTACAACCCTTTGGCTTCTTTTAAAAAAAAATTAAATTATGGAGGGGCATATAAATAATCGTATAAATTAAAAATTAGTTTAAAACATTACTTATTGAAGAAACATAATTAGTGACATAATAATATCAGTTTAGCTAACATTACTTATCGTTATCTTCAATGACGCTATATAAAAACCTAATGATTCTAAATTTTGTTACATAATAATCATTGTCGGCTTTTAGTCATGTTAAACGTCTATTTTGATGAGTGAAAAGTTTGGCTACATTAATGGAAATAAAATGAGTGGAAAATTTAAATCTGGCCAAAAGATTTGCGTAATATATCGTGGATCCGCTTCAGCTATAATGGAGACAATTTCATGTTAAACATGTCACAGTTTGCATATAAGAAGTCCCCAATTTTGAATGGTGTTTCTTGCTTTCTTCTTATACTACTTTTGTTTTGATTACAGCTTATTGCATTTCCTTCTCTGTTACTAGAGATTAATTAGACATATTTGGATTTTCCTATCTCAATAATTGTTTTCTCCAGAACGTACAGGACTTTTTCTTAGTGTCGTCAACATGAGTTGAAATCCGTGAGCCAATCCAGCCCACCACTGGTTTGAACCGGATTGGGTTGGAAAAAAATGTAAAATTTTTTATGCGAGCCAATTTTGACCCGACTCACTAAGAATCCGGCTCACATGGGTTGAACCCGTGGTCGGTCGGGGTTGGCTCACCAACCCACCTATTTTTTTTTAATTAAATCAAATTAATTAAATTAATTATTCAAATTCTATTTTTTTTATTGAAAATCAAATTAATTAAATTAATTATTCAAAACACACAACCTTTACTTAGCAACAAAGAATCTTTCCAAAAGTTTTACTTAGATCTTTATTTAGATGAAGCGAATCTTGATACAAAGTTTTTTTATAAGTTGGATCTATTAAGTTATTGGAGGGATCGTCAAGATCGTTATCCAAACTTGTCTAAGATGGCTTGTAATGTTCTTAGCATTCCAATCACTACAGTTGCTAGTGAGTCTGCCTTTAGTCTTAGTTCTCGTGTGCTAACTATCGTTCATCCATTCTTCCAAAGAATGTTGAGGCACTTATTTTAACTCAAAACTGGTTGCATGGTTTTGAACTAACAGGTAACATTATTGTTATTCTCATATGTCTTTAATTATTTATTACTTTGTGTTTCAATATTATTAGTTAACATTACCTTTTATTGTATTGTAGATGAAGATAAAGAAGAAGATGCTTCAAGAGAGCATAATACTATGAATTTATTCACTCAGGACTCCATTTAATAGATGGATAATATCATAGATTGGTTAATTCAGGAATATATCATTTGTTTTATCTTGATTTTAGACCTATCTACAAGCATGATAGTTTTATCTTGTGTTATATATGTTTGTTAACGACTATATGTAGTTTATTGGTCAAACAGTTATGTATGTCTCATTAAACTAAATTGACAAAGTTTTATGCTTCACAGCTTAGAATATATATAACAATATTTTTCTTTTGTTTTATTTTCTTTTATATCAATTGATCCAATTATTACTGTTTCAATTTGATTGATCAAAGTAACATGTTATAAGAATCTCAGAAGAAGAGAGTGAAAAAGAAGTTAATTAAGTGAGCCAATGAGCCAACCCGTTTAACCCACCAACTCGTGGTAGGTCGGGTCGGGTTTGAATTTTTTCGGGTCGCTAATAAATGAGCCGGGTTGGGTTGGCTCACTAAGTGGCCAACTCGTGGTGGGTCGGGCCGGGTTACCCGTTTTGACAACTCTACTTTTTCTGTAAAGACAAAATTTGAAAGGTCCATATGGTATAAACTTTGAAAGCTTTACTTATGGTGTTAACCAATTGAACACTAAAATCCATCACTCTATAAGCAATTCTTTAATTTTCAATTGAATGAAAAACACACAGGATCTTGAATTTCCATGATACTCACTATTCTCTCATACACAGTAGAAAAAGAACTTACCTGGATCCATTATATATTTCGTTCCTATCAAATGTTCTCCCTTCTGTTACTCCTCTTTGATGCTTTCTTGATGATATAGAAACTGCCAAGGATGTTTTTCTCTGTCAAAGTCACAGTTTCCTTTTTGTCTTTGCTGGAACGTTTCATAATCCTTATAACTTTAATTCCTTATATTCTAGTAATCATAATCTTTACATCAAAGTTATACTTTAAATTACATGAACCAATTCTTAAATTAATATAATTTAACACACTCCTCCAAATTATCACATCTCAAGGATAATGAGTAGTAGCTTTTTAAAATTTGATTCCCGATATGGTATCCAATGCAAATGAATATAAGGGTCAACTTTATCCAATGTCATTGATCAATTCTAATAAATAAAAAAAATAATTTTAGGGGGTTCTCAATTGAGGAGAAAAAGAAGAGTTTATGACAACAAAACACATTTTCAATTGGATTAAGATTAAAGTAAATTTGAATCTAGTACAAGATACATTGATCTATGTCAAAGGTCAACGTAGAGTTATAATATATTATAATTATTGCAAAGAACGAATGTTTGTAATGTTCTCTACAACGTTCAGAATTGATTTATTGGTTGCAACGTTCAAAAATGTTTATAGAGCAACGGTAAAAAATGTTAATGCTCCAACATTGAAATCATTTATTAGTTTTAATTTCTGTTATTTATTTTCTTCTTTCCCAGTTCTATAAATAGAGGACTATTCCCCCATTCCAAAACACACCAAATTCAGTTTTCTCATTCTTCCCTCTTCTGAGTTTCATTCTTTAGCTGTTTTCTTCTTCTAAAAATATTATTGGTTATTTTATACTCTTTTTAGAGATCCTTGCTAGTTCTGAAAAGTTCCTGTTGTATCCTTGGGAGCTTTTGCGCAGTACACCGCGGATAAGTCCTTAAGGATAGTGACTTTACACGCCTAAGGAAATATTGTTTTGTTAACTTTTCTACAACAATCTTAAGGATACAGAGGTACGACCTTACTTGAACAGTCAAAGGTTTTAGAGCCTATTTTCCTTTTCTTAGGATCAAGTAACATCACCTTAGCTAAGCTCCCCCACACTCTTAGATATTTAAGGTTAGGTTGGTAACCTTTCCACAACTCATAAGGAGTTTTACCGGTTTTCTTTTAGGGTATTCTATTTTGTAAAAAACATGTAGTAAGCCAAGATTCTCCCCAAAGGTTATCAGGTGCACCAGAACTAAAAAGCATAACATTCATCATTTCCTTAAGAGTTCTATTTTTTCTCTTAGCTACTCCATTAGACTCAACCTAAAGGGTATGTTGTACCTGGTCAAGAGGATAAAGTATATAAACTCTTAAAATCCTTGTATGGGTTGAAATAAGTACCAAAATAATGGCATGAAAAACTTGATAATGTGTTGCTTTATGATGGTTTTTCACTTACTGTTGTTGATAAATGTGTGTACTCTAAATTTGAAAATGGTGATTGTGTCATTATATGCTTATATGTGGATGACATGTTAATCTTTGGTACATGCAATGAGATTGTCGCTAGAAGTAAGTTGTTTCTAGGATCAAAATTTGAAATGAAAGACATGAGTGAAGCTAATGTGATTTTAAGTATTATAATCATAAGGAATGGAGATAGTATATTACTATCTCAAGAACAATACATTAAGAAACTTCTTAAGAAGTTTGGGTTTTTTGACCTGAAACCAGTGAGTATCCCTTAGAGGAGAATCATTATCTTAGCCTTAGTATGCCCAGATAATTGGGAGCTTACTACACTTAATGAGTTTTTCTAGACCTGATATTGCTTATGAGTAGTCAGTACACTCAATGTTCAAATCAGAAACATTGGGATGCACTTGCTAGGCTTATGAGATACTTAAGAGGTTCAATGGATTATGCCATTGAATACAGTGGATTTCCCGCTGTATTAGAAGGGTACAGTGATGCTCACTAGATCTCTGATTCATATGAGACAAAATTCACTAGTGGTTATGTAACATCCCAAAAATACAATATAAATTATATAATAGAATAATTACATTTAATAATAATTCAGATCAGTCTTAAATTAAAAAGAGCGTACGGTTATGGCCGAACGGCCTTACAAACAGAGTTACAAACTTAATATACCGATCGGTAATACATAACAAAAGGGGAAGGTGATCGAACGACCACCTCACTACCAAAAACTAAACTACTGACCGAACGTTCTACTGTTCGGTCTTAACTTCAACCTCGACCAAATTTTCTTCTTCCAGCGCATCTTCCAACAGCTCGTCCCCTTCTGCTCACATCCACACGGATGATCATTGCAACGACAAGACGAACGTACATAACAAAACACGACAGGAAATACAGGGTAAGCTTATGTAATTTAATTCATGCATAAACATACATTTCAAACAATCCAACACATAAGATAAATTTCATCATACATATCATACAAAGCCTATTACTAGACTGACGATCCGGACTGTATGAAATATGTGTAGTTACAGGCGTTCGTGCACCCGGGTGATGTAGTAACTGGGATGCACTTAACAGCTGCCACCCGAGGTTAAGGTCAAATTATAATATATAAGTGAAGCGCAAACCTCATCATACAAGCCTTAGGCTTAAAAACCACTTTCTAATATTAGCCACAATCCCTCGGAAATAGCCAAAAGAAAACTAAATCATATTTGTATTTCTTATTTAATCAAACAAACATACGTAAAATGTATAAGACTTATTGTATTAAATTGTATTAAAATCATTTAAAACTTATTGTAATAAAATTTGATGTTTGTTAAATTTATTGTCGTAAATCTCGTGTTAATATCAAGTTCAATCCTAAGATGTCTATGTTTTAATATTTTTTTATGTATTGAATATCTGACATCAATCAGAGACATTGACCCATATAAAGCAATTGCCATATCAATATAAATAGTGAATCTTCAACCGTAGTCCAATTAAAATGAAATTCATGCATCTTTTTCATCTAATGCTATTTTCCTTAACCTTTCAAATTAAACTAAATATAATTCTTCAAACATCATTCCGAATTAAAAAGTTAGACAGAATAAAATATTTTATCAAATGCTTTATTATTTATGATTTTTTATTTCGATTAGTCATAATATTAATTTTTTTATAATATAATATTACAATAATTACTATAATTATAGAATCTTATTTAAAAAGTATTTATTTATATTATGAGAATTATATGATGTTGATATATTACTACTTGTATTTAAACAATATATAATAAAGATAAATTATCACATTCAATATAATGTTCTATTTTCAAAGTTTTCACTAACTTTAACATAGCTTTTAAAAGTCTTCAAAGAAATCATTCTTACAAAATCATAATCTAGTCCTGTTATAATTAACTATATATGTTGGTCTGCGAGTTTATAATGTATGGTTAATTATAGAAAACCTGAAAATTCGTAGCGAGATAAATGTATTGAGTAAGATTTTGGAAGACAGTCGTTTAGTTGAGAGAGAAATGTAGCACAGATTAATTAATTAAAAGAAATTTAATATTGGCTTAACCGGCGCTAATAATTCAACTATTTGAAATCTGATTTTATGTTTTCTAAATGTCGATCACATACATATGGTCACTTTCTTTTATCTCTTTGTCGGAGGACAAAAATGGAAAAGACCTCCATTAAAATTGAAGATAATTAAGATACTAAAATAACACCATTTCATATTCGCCTTACTACACAAGTCTATAATGGTTTTATAAAATAATTAAATAACTTTAATTACTAGAATTTTACTTACAACATTATTGCTTCTTATGAGTCCAGTTAAAAAAGGTGCTCATAAATGGTTATTTATTTCGGAATTAAATATATATGTTCTGATAATGAATATACAGTGTCTTTATAATTTAACTATGTTAATTTTGTGTGAAATAATGTTTCTAAGTTATTATTTAAATTATTTATATAAGTTCTAATTCAAATTTCAATTTAAAATGTAGTATAATATGTAAAAGAAATGTTTTAATATTAAAATTATACATAATCTTAACATTTATAAATTAAAACAAATATCAAAGTTTTAGAAAGATAAATTCTAATATCGTATTTAGAAACAACAAACATATAATCCTTCGTTTTATATATCTTTTTCATGTGCTATGCTTACCTTTTTAATTGGAAGCAAGGTACAATAAAAATCCATAACTTATCGTTAACACCTTTTCCATCTGTTGTGACGATTTGGTAAATCAACTTCAGTTAATTCAAAAACCTATAAAAGAGAGCACAAAAATATATACATTTTATTTGAAATCATACATATGCATTATGTGGATGACAATAAGAAATTTAAAAAACTTGAAAACATCACTGATTACATGAATATAAACATTTATTGAATACAAAGGAAGGATCTATAAGAATCCTTCTGCTCAAACACATTCCTTATTTCTTTTCTTTTCTTTTCTTTTATTCATAAGTTTTGGAGCTATGCCTTGAGAAGATGACCATCAATGTCTGCAGTGCATTTGTGCATGTACTCGATGTAGCCGTATGGAGGTTCAACGTCTTCACCAACCCTCTCATATTCAATGGTCCATTTGATGATAGCAACATCATTCTCCTTATCAATTGCTTGAAATATGAGCCTAAACACCTTGAACTTGTGCTCGATCTCTTCACCGAAGAGTTTGTAGTTGATTGTTTTGTTTGCTTCATCAACGGATTCAATACTCTCATAACATGTTGTAACCTTACCATCTGTTCTTTCACAAACAATTAAGATCACTATAAGGAATCATAGTATATAGCAATTAGATCAAGAAGAATCTATCTATATTTTATATATTTATATGTATAATTTTAAAAATATAAGAAGTAAAACTCGGAGGGAATTACAGATAGTATAGAAGTATATTAAAATTCAGGGAGAAAATAATTTCTATAGAGTTATTAGAAGTTTAAAGATAACAGATATTTAATCGAAAGTTTAATTACCTATAACATAAGTCCATTTCTTGATGGACTCATTGTGATGCCAATCTTCACCATGGTGCAGACTGGTTCCATGAACTCTCTCAGCAAGGTTTTGAACTTGATGGAGTTGCGTTGCCTGGAGGTTGAACCACTTTTCAGAAGTTGCATGAACTCCAATTTCAGTGCTGATTTTACCAAAATGTGTCATGGTGATGAAGAACGAAGCAAGTGATAGAAGCAAGAAATGGAAAGAACAAGATAAGGGATGGTGAAGTATAATGCGACCATGTCCCACTTATATAGAACATAATTTACCCACCCCTCACAACTATAATTCAATTGTGGGCTCTCTATATATACCCTACAAGGGTAAGTGGCCAATATTTTCTCTTTAAGAAATAAATTCAATTTAGTTACTAAATTTTTTTTTTATTTATCAACTAGCCTGAATTTTTAACATGAAATGAGTTACAATATTCTCTATTTAAAACATCGTAATTTTTGGAAGTCAGATGAGGGGATTAGCCACAAGTTCAATGTATTTGTGGATAATTTTTGTAGCTTTATGTAAATGGGTTGAGTATATTTAGTGTCTCCTATAATATATGAATATTTTTGCTGATAAAAATATAGAATTGAGAACAATTCATTATACTAGAATCTTTATTTAGGTTCGGCTCACTCAATTAGTGTGACAAGTCACCTCGTTCATCTTTCTCAAAATGTTGGCGGGAGTTATGTTGATGCTCAAGTCACTACTACGTCCATGAGAATTAAATAATATATTTAAACCTAGAATATACTACCTTCGTCAATATACCTTACCATTTGTTTATTAGAAACAAATAACTTATTTGTTAAAATCAATAAAAAATAGTTAAATTAATTATTTTTAATTAACGATAGCATATAGTGAACTACTAAAAAAAATCATAGATAATGTTTTTTTTTATCATAGATAACGCTTTTTATCTATTGGCGTCTAATAGATAGAAGTTATTTAAAAAAACGCTCTCTATTGTCAAACACCAATAGATAATACTTATTTAAATAAGCGTTATCTATTGATATTTGACAATAGATAGCGCTTTTTTAAATAAACGTTATCTATTGGTCTAATTTTTTTTTTAAAATAATAATAATTTTTAATAAAATATTTCAAAATATATAAAATATTTTTTCAAAAGAAAATATAAAATATTGGTTCTATTATGTACAAACCTGCACTATCTATTGATTCTATTATATACAAAAAAATATAAAATATTAAGAAAAATATGACAAAGACAAAGGTCTTAAAAAGACTGATCATTACTTTAATGTATGAATAAAAACTAATAGTACAATAGTATTTCAAAATATAATCGTTGAGTTGTCTAGTACGTGCCATGACATGACATTGCTTTATAACACTATATATAATCATAACATATATATCCTATAGGTACCTATAAACATGTACATCACCATAACATAACCTATAAACATGTATTAATTACATGTAAACACCAATCTTCCCTAACTTTAATAATTTGATTGTCACAATATTGTCGACATCTGCAACTAGAAAAATACTGCAAGAAAGAAAAATAATATAAAATTAGTCAATTAATTTTTTTACTACAAATTAATTATGACAATGAAGATAACTTACATCAGTTGCAATTGTCCCTCTGTTGAAAACTCGGCAAGCGTACCAAATCGTTCAAGTAATAAACCGGTAAGTCCGGATATCGTTTCCCAAGACATTTGTTTGGTTCACTAATTGTGAAAGTTTACTAATTTAGCGTCAAATATGATTATCAAAAGTATTTTTCTACACAATACAGATTAAAATTCAGATATACAAAGTGGTAAAAAACAGTGGAGTTTAGGTTCATTGGGATTGAATTTCATGTTCAAAACTCAATGTTCTTTACTATCATATATGTCAGAGTGGCTGCAGCGGAATGATTGGCGTGAAATAATAATCCAAGAGGGTTTTTAATACGAACTTGTGCCTTTTAATTTCTACTCAATTAAACTTACCAAAGAAATAATAATAACAAATAAAGAGAGTAAGGTTGAGAGAAATTTGCACAGATGATTTTATCCTGGTTCGGATCTTACCAATCCTACATCTAGTTGCTTATCTCAAATCAAGATAAACAATTCACTACTCACAAAACAATTACAAATTACAATCACAAAGAAACAATTTGTAAAAGTTTAGAAACCACCTCTCTTGTTACCTCAAGAGATGAAAGTCACTTCCCCTGTAACCCCCAAGGGATTAACACCTCCTCTGAATCTTCACAAAGGATGATAGGCTTTTAACTCAACAATAGCAACAACACTCAATCACACTCCCTACGAAAGTTCTCGCTCTATGCCAACACGCCAAGTTCTCAAAGCAACAGCACAAGGGTTCAGCAAACCCTATAACACTTATCACCGCACACTATAGATAAGATTTTTCAAAATACACTTATTTCGTATTTTGTATTTCGTGTTTTTGAATGAGAGTCCCAATATAATTTATAGAGATCTCACTCAAGGATACCTCCAAATATCCGTGGTCAACTAATTAACGTGTGATAAGCAATTATCCAATTATGGTAATTAATTATGCATTTAATGAATGCACAACGGTAAAAACGCTAGCTTAAAAATTCTCATAATTGATTACTAATAATCGATTATTATAAATTGATAATCAAATATCTTGAGTATAAAATGAGGTTTTTTTATTCAAAATAAATTTTAATGCAACATAAGGCAAACAATACATAGAATCAAATATAAACCACCTCCTATACATAAATCTACTAAATTGTAAAAGCTTTAGTCTAAAAACAAGTCTTCATGAATATCTTCGTGCAATAAGAGCATTTGAGACTTGACTTTGAGACATCATCAAAATTTCTACTCTTTATCTTTATGCTAACAAGATATAATTCCTCAAGAATCATGCATCAACATCATCAGCAGACAAGTCTCCAATTCCTCAGATGACAAGCTCTAAATCTATTTACAGAAACTCTAATCCCTTAGCATTTAGATTTGCATTATGACCGATGTAATTGATGGCCAAAAGTTCTCAATCTATGTCTAGAATTAAGTTCTGCTGGTTGTTCTACCTAGGATTGTGATTCTAGCATTTCCTAATTATTCAAATCACTCTAATGGCTCAGATTTCCATCATTAAGCATGAATAGCAAGGATAAAACGAAAGATTCATCAAAGATTAACATAAAACAACAAAGTTTACATATAGTTTTGATGCATTACTTTCAACCCAATGAAATGGAGTTTTAGCTACTCCTAGACATCATAGAAGCAAGATGGAAAAAAAATGAATGGATTGGATGGTAAGAAATGGTGTTCTTGCACCCTTGAACCCTCCAAACTCAAGCTGGGACCCTCTACAGCGTCTCGACTGTCCAGAATTGCCCTCTCTGGTTCAGTTTCGCGTCAATTTAAAGAAGCCGACATAAGTGAACTTTTGCTAGGCGAGCAACAACATCTCGTTGGGCGAGCAGCACCAGCTCGCTGGGCAAGCAAGGCCAACTCGTTGGGCATGTAATGTAAGATCCTTCAAAATATTTGTAATTCAGATACTATATTAAAAAAAAAGTAAAAAGTGAATAGTAAATTGTGAATAGTAAAAAGTGAATAGTAAAAAAAAGAATTATTTGTGGAAGAGATAAACACTCCATGTAGAATTGAATCATCAGAGATAAGAATTTAGCAATTGGTGATTAAAATAATATTTTTGTAATAGTAAATGAATAGTAAAAATAAATAGTAAAAAAAAATGAATAGTAAAAATGAATAGTAAATTTTTTGGCTATAAATAGCAAGGGAGGGAAGGCTGAAACTTACACCAAAATTCTAGAAAAATTTGTGAGAGAAGAGAGTTGGAGGAAATTCTAGAAGGGAAATTCTGGAAGTTTTCGGAGAACGGTTTCAGAGGATGAAATTAATCTGGAATAGAGGTAAGGGGAGTTACATTTATGTTTTGTATTATCTTGAGTCTTGCATATGTTGCTTTTGTTTGATCCTAAATCTTGAATATGAAGTATTTTGTTTCTGTATGATCTTGAATTTTGGAATGAGAATATGCTTCTGTGTTTAGATCCAAGTGTGATAGTTGTAAAATGTGATGTTGATTATGTTATGTCATTTGTATGTTATTAGTTGTTTATTTTTGTATTTTTGGATGGATTAGAAGTTGTCTAACCGGCTCTGCCAGATCCAACTTCTTATTTCCCCATACTCTTTATTGTTTTCCTTATTCGTTTTATTTTTGGAAGGATTAGAAGTTGTCTAACCGGCTCCGCCAGATTCAACTTCTTGTTTCCCCATACTCTTTATTGTTTTCCTTATTCGTTTTATTTTTGGAAGGATTAGAAGTTGTCTAACCAGCTCTGCCAGATTCAACTTCTTATTTCCCCAGACCTGTTATTGTTCTTATTATTTAATTACATTGTATTTTTGGAAGGATTAGAAGTTGTCTAACCGGCTCTGCCAGATTCAACTTCTTATTTCCCCAGACCTGTGATTGTTCTTATTATTTAATTACATTGTATTTTTGGAAGGATTAGAAGTTGTCTAACCGGCTCTGCCAGATTCAACTTCTTATTTCCCCAGACCTGTTATTGTTCTTATTATTTAATTACATTGTATTTTTGGAAGGATTAGAAGTTGTCTAACCGGCTCTGCCAGATTCAACTTCTTATTTCCCCTGAATTTTTATATTAAGATTATTTTGATTGTAGAGGAGCTAATCCTTTCTTACATATGATATTTATACATATTATGATCATGAATATGAGTTATGATCATGTTAAAATTTTGGTAATGGTAGTTATCTGTTCACTTGTGTAAATTTAGTTTTCATGATTATAATTTTTCTATGTTCGAGTTACCGTGGTAAAACGTTTCTTTTAATTGTTCTTACCGTTGGATTAACCTGACAATTTGATATATGATTCCTAAGATATAATACTATAATTTGACCGTTAGGATTTGTAATTAGAAGTCTATATGTTGAGAAATAAATTTCGAAATTTTGAAAAGTATGATGAACACTATATTTTTGTTCTTAAGTTATTATGGTAAGAACTTCGTATATATTTCAATTACCGTTACATTAAGCCCAAACTTTAATATTTAGTTCCTAAGATATGTTGATGTAATTTGGCTGATATATGACCTTTGATTTGTGAAAATACGTTAGGTTATACTCGTTATGGGAAAAATGAGTTTATAATATGAAGAATGATATCTGGCAATGTGTTTAATTTGTTGACACCAAAACGAGTTATTGTCAATTTAGGAGTAAAGAATGAACATGATTGAGTTAGGTAGATAAGAGAGTATGATTTGTTGATTTTTATGAAATGTGGGAGTGGATATAAGAAATTATTACTTATGAAATGATGTTTACTACTTGGAGTAGTATGTTCGGTTTATACCATGAGAGCTTGATATGAGCAAAGTAACACCGAGGTTTATGAAAGCAGGCAGAAAGTGGTCTGACCATAAGGCTTTGACATAAATATATGGTTCGTAAGTTTTATAGAAGCAGGCAGAGAGAGGTCTGACCATAAGGCTTCAGAAAGTAAGACATAGTATACAGGTGAGGCTTAAGGAAGCAAGCAGAGAGCGGTCTAACCATAAGGCTTCGTGAGTAAGCATGGTACACTTGTAAGGTTTATGAAAATGAGAAAGATGATTTTGAAAATGATGAATTAATGACATCGGGATAATGGTATTTTATCAATTGCAGAAATACATGATTGAAATATTTTTATTACAAGCTTAATGATTTTATGATATGGTTGGCTTACCCTTATTTGTTTGTGCTATGATCATATAACTCATGTTATATGTGAATAGATAATGTTGCAGATGCGGTTCAAAAAGCTTAGAGATGAGAGAGATGCGGGGAAAAACTTTCAGGGATTTTTGTAAAAAGAATAAATTTGTATTGGGAAAATTATGTTGTGTAAGACTTATAAGTTAAATTTCAAATTTATGTTAAGTGGTGAAGACTATATTGTTTAAAGTTTGTAAGTTTGGTATTGTACTTTGGAGGAATTGAAATAAAGTTTGATTGTTTATATGAGATATCAAATTAATTTAGTCTCTACTACCAGTAATACCCTAAAAATTATTCGGGTGTTACAAGTAAGGCCAACTCGCTAGGCGAGTGGCCAAAAGTGTGGCTCACTGGGCGAGCTTGTGTGAGTCATTAGGCAAGTGGTAAAATGTCACCACTCGTTGGGCGAGCAAGTCCTAGTCGCTGGGTGACTGGCTCATTGGGTGAGCTCCTCCTGCACGTTGGACGAGAAGTCAACGCATGAATAGTAAAAAAAATCAACGTGTGAATAGTGAAATTTCTGGGACTTTTTTATCTTCTCCAATCCTTATACATCTGCAAAATAAACACACAAAAACACTCATATTGATATAAAATCAATTATATATACATTTTGTACAACTTTTCATAAGATTTTACTCCATAACACATAAAAGAAGATTAAAATAAATGCTCAATATATGTCATTTTTGACAGTTATCACACCCCAGACTTGAACATTTTCATGTTCTCATGAAAAGCAACAATAACAACATAACAAAACAAATAGGAGCAATTGACATTCTATCACATAATCCTTGTCGTAGAAGTGAGCATTGTCTCTAAATAATTAGAACGATTGCTATGATTTATCTATTAAACAAGTTCTTAAACCCAGAATGATAAGACAACCAGAAAAGGAATACTACAAATATGCTCAATTAGTGTTTATTTCAGCCTGCAAGTGTTTACAACTCCCATTCACACTCAGATTGTCATCAATTACTTCATCAACTTTTGCAAGTCATCTCATACACAATTCACACATTCTGGTTTAAATCAAAAGGTCTTTCTCAGGTTACAACTTGGCTTGGCTAGAAGAAACATGGTTTTACAAGGAAACAAAACAACACTGAAGAAGAGGAGAACAAGAACATAACAACACTGAACTCTATTTATCAACAACCTCTTCATTCATCACATAACATATGTTCTCAATTTTCCTATAACAAGAACACTTTTCATACAATAATATATATATTTTTCTTTTTTCTTTTATCAGTTTAACACTGAACTAATTATAATTTTTCCCAAACTTATTTTCTACCTATATCCTGACAAATATATTACTTATTCTCTTCTTCTAGAGTGTTCGATCAAGTAGATTGTTCTGTAATAGGCTTAGGGTTCACAAAAATATATACAAGGCTCAAACAGGGTAACAAAGGATGAATACTCACACATGGGTAGTCATCTGGCCAAGTAGTTAAATTTCACAACAAAAAATTGTCTTTCTCATTTCTAAACCAGAGTGTATATGCATTAATAAGAATTGTGCAAAAACCAAATTCATAGCAATAACAATGTCTCACTTGCTCTCAAAGCTTTCTCACTACTCCCAGTTATTCAACTTCTCGGTCAAAATCAATCAGATTCAAGAACTACTCATATATAATCATAACACAAGTTCTAAAACTCAGATTTGCAATAACAATCTCACAATCATGTCAGTTATCATGGAAAGAATTGAAAGCTCCTTATTTTAGACAAACTAACACATTTTTTTTTACCAATAAAAGCAAAATTATTTAACACAACTCAATCAAATAAAATACTAAAAATAAGTCATAGAAAACTTAAAGAAATTAAATAACTAAAATTAAAAAGAAACTAAAACTCCTGAGAGGTCTTGGTTGCGACTCCATAATCTCCAAAGTGAGGATGCCTCTAGTTGCTGCTCATCATGTACTTAAGAATCCCTCCCCCACATAGATGAAGGCATGTCCTCAGGTTGATGTATATGCTCCTTACAAACGCAGAAACACTAAAATAATATCTCCAAAACACATTAAAAACACAACCAAACTCAACAATTACACTAATAGAACTAATCAAAACACATTAAGTCCCAATAAAAATCACATACTCTAAAATGACTAAATTGAACTAAAACATATTAACACAAATTCAATCAATGAAAATACAACTAAACAACAACATCACATAAAAGGAAGGGTTAGAAAGCTGGGTTGCCTCCTAGTAAGCGCTTGTTTACTGTCTTTAGCTCGACACCTGTTAAGCTCATGGTTGATTTTTGATTTTGGTGAGCTTCTTCCCTCTGTTCCACCAACAACTGTTCCACTGTTTTCTAGATACCTTTCTGGTTATCCTGGAATAAACAGCTTCAACTTCAAATCTTCCGTCTTTGGTTTTGCTTTTGAAAACCCACAACTTATTTTTTAGTATAATTGGCTCGCTTGATCTGGGTTCCCTTCTTTGCATTAACAATTGGTGGTGATCCAGATTATCATCTTTATCAGCTTTTTCCAAAACACAGTTGGGTTTAATGTCAAACAATTGGGCAACTCCCCTTGGTTTATCACTTACAAACAGGATTTCAATGGCAGCTTCAGGAATTGTCTTTTCATCATTAGACTGCTGCATATCTTCAAATGCATTAAAAATTACCTCCTCATCTTTGTCTTTCAATTTCAGCGTTCCACCATCCATATTAATAACGACCTTTGCTATTTTCATGAAAGGTCGTCCCAGGATGAGAGGTACTTCTTTGTCTTCCTCCATTTCCATGATGACAAAATCTACAAGGAATATCAATTTGTCTACCTTTATAAGCACATCCTCTACTACTCCATAAGGATACTTGATTGATCGGTCTACCAATTGTAGAGTCATGCGTGTAGACTTCATCTCCAGATCCCCAATTTTCTCAAACATAGAAAGGGGCAACATATTTATGTTGGCTCCCAGATCAATTAAAGCCTTTCCAATAGCTAGCTTTCCTATATTGCATGGAATTGTAAAGCTGCCAGGATCTTTAAACTTTGGTGGAAGCAACTTCTGGATGATTGCATTGCACTGACCCTGTACTTCAATAGTTTCTTCTTCAATGTACTTCCTCTTCTTGGTAACCAATTTTCTTTCATGAATTTAGAATTAGAGGGTATCTGTTGCAGTACTTTTGAGAATGGCATCTTGATTTCCAACTTTTTGAAAATGTCAATGAAGCTTTTGAACTACCTTTCCTTTTCCTTCCTAGAGAAAACCTTTGGATAAGGAAGAGGTTTCTCAAACACCCTTGCTTTCATTTTATCTTCCTTTCTCTCTTTTTCTTTTTCTTCCCTTTCACTCTTCTCATCTTTTTCTTCACTCGTCTCATCTCTCTTATTTTCTCTCTTCTCAACACTCCCCTCATATCCTTCTTGCTCTTCTCTCTCATGCCATCTTTCTTCTAACACCCTTCTTGACCTTGTAGTGATGACTTTACACTCTTCCTTTGGATTAAATTTAGTGTTAGCCACAAACTTCTTCTCAGGTTTTTCTTCCAACTTCTTAGCTAGTTGGCCCAATTGAATCTCTAAGTTATGAATTGAAGCTTCAGTACTTTTGTGGTTGGAGATTGATACCTGCATAAACTCCTGAAGAGTTTCTTCCAGTTTTGAAGTTCTTTCTGTCAGAGTAGGATATTGCTGGAAGTTTTGTGGAGGTGGTCTATTGGACGGACCAGCTTGTCCCATACTCGGATGAGGTTTCCAGCCTTGATTAAAATTTTGACCTTGATTAAAATCCATTTGGCGACCTTGATTTCCCAAATAGTTCACTTCTTCATGAGACATGCTCTGCACTACACATTGACCATTGTTGTGATCTCGACCGCATAATTCACAACTTTGAATAATCTGATGTTGGGCTTGAGAAACATTCTACAGTTCTTTAGGTAGTTGAGATAACTTCTTCGTTCATGTCTCAAGTTGCTGAGTCATAATCTTGTTCTGAGCTAGCAAGGCATCTTGAGATTGAAGTTGAAGAACACCTTTCTGTTAAAATTGAGCTCTTTCACTTTGCACTTCATTGTCATTTGCAGCCATATTTTCGATCAGTTCATGTGCTTCATCGGGTGTCTTCTATCTGATATTACCTTCAGTTGAGGCATCTAACATCAATTTAGTTTGAGACTTGAACCCTCCAAGAAACAAATTTAGGACTATTGGTTCATCAAATCCATGAGTAGGGGTTTTTCTTAGTAGACCTTGGAATTTATCCCATGCTTGACCCAGAGTTTCATCAATATCTTGCTGAAAAGAAGAAATTTCCCACTTCCCTTTATTTACTTTTGATTGAGGGAAAAACTTATTCAGAAACTTGGCAACCACATCATCCTACACTGTCAGACTATTCTCTAGAAATGAATTTAGCCACATCTTTGCATTACCAGCCAATGAGAACATAAATAAACTGAGACAAATAGCTTCATCTGGAACTTGGTGAATCCTTACTATATTACAGATCTCCATAAAAGTAGCCATGTGAGTGTATGGATTCTCGTGGGATAATCCATGAAACTGATTGTTCTGCACCAGATGAATAAGAGTTGGCTTCATCTCCATGTTGGAAGCATTCACCACTGGTCTTGCAATACTATTAAAGTGTAGAGGCCCTGAGAAAGTGTTGTAATCTACAAGAGTACCTCTTCCTTGCCTAGAACCTTCTTCACTGTGAATACCCTCCATTGTTTCTTTTTCGTGATCAGATGATGAGTCCAAAATTTCTTTAGAAATAACAAAGGCTTCCTTGGCTTCTCTGCTTTGTCTCCTCCTTATACTGTTATTCCTTCGAGCAGTTCTTTCAATTTCCAGATCAAAAAGTAGATTTCCAACCTGTTCTCTACTTCTCACACAACACAAAAGCTAGAAAAGCACAATTTCTATAGATGACAATAATTATGCACAAAAGTTCAAATACAATCACAATAAACAAGTAAACAAAAGATAATTAAAATTAACTAAATCAAATAAACAAAACACAATCGGCAAAAACAAAAACAAATACCCGGCAACGACACCAAAAACTTGTTGAGACCTCAACAAGCGTACCGAATCGTTCAAGTAATAAACCAGTAATTCCGAATATTGTTTCCCAAGAGATTTGTTTGGTTCGCTAATTGTGAAAGTTTACTAATTTAGCATCAAATATGATTATTAAAAGTATTTTTCTACACAATACAGATTAAAATTCAGATATACAAAGTGGTAAAAACAGTCGAGTTTAGGTTCATTAGGGTTGAATTTCATGTTCAAATATAATTCCTCAAGAATCATGCATCAACATCATGCAGTTTTCATTTTTAGTGTTGTTTGATTTTGTACATTCTTTAAATTTCAATTCTGGGTTAGCAAGAGCTGGTTACATGTTTCCAAATGGAATTATATGATCAAAAAAGTATAATCCAATCATGGGGAAAGTTAACAATGGAAGGCAGAAGTGAAAAGAGATGATAACAATGATGAACTGATGAAAACAATGGAAGAATTTATTCAGAAAGATAACAAAGGGTGCAAGGAAGAATTGTTGAGCACATCAAGCTTGCTATAGGACTCAAAATACGAAGAAAGTTAGGCCTTAACATTGGGTTATTAAACTTATTAAACTTTGCCTACAAACTTTTGAGTCTTGTGTTGAATTTTGTTGTGGAAATTTCTATTTAAATATAGAACAAGAAACAACATGGAACCGATCACTATTTCACATTTGGTTTAATACATCATTTGATCCCTACTTTTAGGGGTTTGGTTCAAAGTAATTCTACCTTTTAAAAAAGTTCACTAAGACCCCATATTTCGTTAAAAAATGTTCAATCTGGTCCTTTCCGCTCACGCCATTAAAAACATAACTGTGCAAACGTTGGGGCCCCTCATAACTGACGTCTATATGCTTGACAGGTAGGTGAAAATTCATTTTTTTCGCCATATAGACGTTTGAGTTGGGCATATAGTCATTTTTTCCTCCTAACCGACGTCTATATGCCTAGCCGATGTTGTCTATGATGATATCGGGTCCTAAACAACCTGGAAATAACATTGATGTTTACTTGAAACCTTTAATTGATGATTTGAAATTGTTGTGGGAAGAAGGGGTCGAAGTGTTCGATTCACATGTTCAAGAAAATTTTCGTTTACGTGCAATGTTGTTTTGCACTATAAATGATTTCCCATCCTATGGAAACTTGAGCGATTATAGTGTTAAAGGTCATTTTACATGTCCCATTTGTGAAGAAAACACTAGTTACCTTTAATTGAAGCATGGTCAGAAGACGATATATACAAGACATCGAAAATTCCTTCCTCGTAATCACCCTTATCGTAGATTGAAAAGAGCATTTAATGGAAGTGCTTAGGATGAGGTTGTGTCCAGAGCCCGGAATGGTGAAGAGGTGTAAAAAACATTTGGAAGAAACGATCAATATTTTTTAATCTTCCATACTGGTGTAAACTTGATGTTAGACATTGTACTGATGTGATGCATGTTGAAAAGATGTTTGTGATAGTGTCATCGGAACTTTATTAAACATGAAAGGGAAGAGCAAAGACAGGACGTTGAATATTTCTATCGTTCAACTATGGTGCATGTAAGATAGTTAATTTTGTCTTCCATATTAGTTTTATTTAGATTCCTAGTCTGTAACAACTTAACTTTGTTGTTTTAGGTACATGGACACAATCATTGTAGACCAAGGTCGATCTTCCATGTACGAATTTGTTGAACCTCGAACCATTTAACCTTATAGTAAGACACTTGAAAGCAAACAATATTATTTGCAAACATGGATGGCTGAGTCAAATAAAGACGTATACCTTATGCCATACATTGATGGGTATGTGTTGTTTTATGTAAAAGTTCATTAAAGTTTACTTAATTAGTTTACTAACTATTTATGATTCATGATAGGTCTCACTGGCAGCTGATGGTCATCATTCCCAGACAGTGTAGAATTATAGGAAGATGAAAAATGACTTAAGAAGCATTCTTCAAGGGTAAGTGTTTCTCCAAAAGTGACTTTGAATTTCATGTTGACCTTAAATTTTTATGATAAATATAGTTATATTAATTTTACTTTGTGTTTTCAATCTAAATAGAGTTATGGGTAAATCACGAGGTCAACTAGTTCAAGTTTTGTATCCAAAGGTTGTAAATCATTTATAGTTCTAATTCATTTTCTATGTTATTGAATGATCTAAATTCTTGACTATTTAGTTTGTCATTTTAGTGTAACAAGCAACTAGATTCATGGGAATGTGGCTTCTATGTCATGTCTTGGATTAAGACCATCATTCGAGCTCCCATTACAGATGACTAGAATGAGGTAATGATGCATACCTTCAATACATTACAAATCAAATTCATCTTTGAACATATATGAAACCATAATGAATCTTTCTTCATTTTGCAACGCTTCAAGTGTACATCTCCTATACCAGAGGACACAATTAGGCAGATAAGGCAGGAGTGGACAACTTATCTTCTGCAAATATGGAGCTAGGAACACTTATATTTGTTGTTGAACATTACTTAGGTTTAGTTTAAGTTTATATTTTGATAGTTTTGGTATTGGATTGTTTTTTAGATTAAGTAGAACTTTCTTTAGTTGACACGCATATATATTTATTCTTGGACAACCGCCTCTACTAGGGTCTCCCTAGGTACGAACCTGTTGAGTGAAGGTGGAGCCCTTACATATATCGTCTCAAACGGGGTGCATCTGCCTGACCCTGATAACTGGTATTGTACCAGTATTCAGCCCAAGGCAGCATTGCACTCTAGCTTCTTGGCTGTTCAGAACAAAAGCACCGTAAATACCCCTCCAAAATTTTGTTCATTAGCCTGGTTTGGCCATCTGACTCAGGATGATATGTTGTACTCATCTTGAGTTGGGTTCCCTGCAGCTTAAACAACTCTTTCCAAAAAAAGCTCAAGAACAAAGGATCCCTATCACTAACAATTGAAACTAGAATCTCATGTAGCCTTACTATCTCCGTCACAAACACCCCCGTTATTGTCTGAGTTGAATACAGATGCTTGAGCAACACAAAATGGCCATACTTGCTCAGTCGATCAACTACTACCAATACTGCATCATAGCCTCGGGATTTTGGCAGCTTTACTATAAAGTCCATACTCACTTCCTCCCAAGTTGCGTGAGGAATGGGTAGTGGCTGTAATAGCCCTTGAGGGGAAGCTGCCAAATATTTGTGTTGTTGGCGCACCAAGCAACTTGCCACAAAATCTGCACACACTTTTTCATCCCTATCCAAAACAATGATTGGGCTATTTTTCGGTATGTTCTATACACTCCCGAATGGCCTCTTGTGTTTGTTGAATGAAATTCAGCCAGGAGCTTGGGAATCCACACCGACTTCATAGATAACACCAACATTCCTTTATAATGCAATCGATCCTACTCTGGTGTATAGGCCGAATGAGTATTGTGATCTCTCCAGATATCATCAATCACCTTCTTCAACACCTCATCCTCCTCTACCTCCTTCAACACCTCTTGGAAGTCCTGCCAGTATGGTCTAGCTATCATTCTCAACTCCCTTTCCTCCTCACCCCCTTCTCCTTTGCGGGACAGAGCATCCGCCACCCGGTTAGTTTTCCCAGCCTTATATAAGATCTCAAAGTCATAGCCCAAGAGTTTTGCCATCCAGTTTTGTTGATATTGGTTGGTTATCCTCTGTTCTAGCAGGTACTTCAAACTCCTCTAATCCGTATGCACAATAAATTTCTGCCCCAACAAATATGGCATCCAGTGCTGAATTGCCAAAACTAAAGCCATCAATTCCTTTTCATAAATGGATTTGTTTAAGGACCCTTCAGACAATGCCTTACTGAAATAAGCAACAGGCTTCTTCCCCTATATCAAAACCGCCTCAACACCTCCTCCTAAAGCATCACACTCAATATGGAAGGTTTGGCCAAACTCTGGGAGCATCAGAACTAGGGTAGAGGTTACAGCCTCCTTCAAACGTTCCATGGCAGCCCTGGCTTGCTCACTCCACCCAAACTGAGCATGAAAAAACCCTTGTGATAAGTTTGTTCTTGCACCTATTAATATGAGGTAATACCTTACTTTACAACTTTAAAAATAATGTATTATTTTCAAAGTTAGATGAACAAGTTCTAATTTTTTTGATTCATTTGAAATTGTAGCCAACATTGGGTCTTGCTAGGAATCAATCTTAAATTGTTGATAATTCATTGTCTTGACCTAGTGGCGGTAGACATTAGAATGAGGCAAGATTTGAAGAAATTGTTTGACATGTAAGAATATATGTGTGGTATACTTTTAGGTCACATATATGTATACTTTTAGTTGTATTGTTTTTACTTATACATGCTTTAATTTTATTTATTTACTAGGGCTAGACAAACCTATCGAGCTCAAACAGGATACATGGTTTTAAAGTCTAAGTCAAACAATATAAAGTGGACAATAATTAAGGTATATTACTCTAGTATATTTTATGTGTAGTATAGTCTTGATTGTGATAATTTAATTGCTAAATGCCCTTATTTGACCTATGGTTCACGTTCTAGATGCTTGCATTGTACTTTTTAGGTGCATAACTTGTATTCTTGAATGGTTTAAGACTTATTTCCTTATTTCCCTGTTACTTATTTCCTTTTTGAAGAGTTATTTCCTAGTTAGGTGAATAACTTGTATTATTCTGAAACTGGTTAGAGGAGTATACAATTGTAATGAAAACATGACTTACTATTAAGAGTTTAAACTTGTATATGGTATATAGTTGTTTGTTACTATGCACTAAATTTGTTTGGAGTTTACTAGAGTTTTGGTGTGTTGTTATGTTCAAATTATAAAGATGTTTTTTACTTTTGGTTTTCTAGTGTCCAAAACAACCTAACGGCAATTATTGTGGGTATTATGTGTGTTGATATATGAAGAAAATTTTCACATACTGTGAATGAGGACAATTTCAACCGATGTAAGTTATCTTCATTATCATAATTAATTTGTAGTCAAAATTTAATTAAATAATTTTATATTATTTTTCTTTGTAGCAGTATTTTTCTAGTTGTAGATGTCAACACACTAGTGTAGTAAAAGGAAACGACACCAGTTATTTTCAGTTATACGCAATGGTTCATAAACCGAGGTATATACAGGCGAGGTAAAAAGGGGTAGCCCTTTTGCCTTGATTCAAAACCAAGGCAGTATGTGGGGGTCTTTTGCCTCGGTTGGTTTCGATTCGAGGCAGTAGATGGCTGTTTTTCTTCTTTAGAAAATGGGTTTTTTTTGCCTTGGTTGGTTTCGAACCAAGGCGGTAGATGCCTTTTTTTTTCTTCAGAAAATGGGATCTTTTGCCTATTCAAAATTAGTTTTTATCTGCAATGGAAAATGGAGACGGCAACAAAATAAATGAAGGCGGCGACGAACAGTCGAAGGCGACGACGAACAGTCGAAGGCGACGACGAATAGTCGAAGGCGGCGAGGAACAGTCGAAGGCGGCGAGGAATAGTCGAAGGTGGTGACGAAAAAGGTGTTAGGGTTTTTGCCTTAATTGGACAAAGAACCAAGGCAGTAGGCCTATTTTGGAAAAGTTGTCAGAGTTTTTTTCCCGGTTGGTGAGAGAACCGAGGCAATAGGCCTATTTTGAAAAAGTTGTTAGGTAAAAAGTTTGATTTGCATAGGGTTAGCAGGGTTTTTTGCCTCAGTTGGTCAGAGAACCGAGACAATGTATACCTTTAGACATCAATTCTCACTGAACCGAGGCATATAGTGTGGCCAAAATTATGAAATTGCCACTGCGTTTTTATATGCTTCGGGTTTTTTGAAACCGAAGTGTAATGTGCGAGTGAAAAAACTCTTTATTTACTAGTGACAATATAATTACAGTCAAAAATTGAAGTTAGAAAAAAATGGTGTTTACATGCAATTAGTACATGCTTATATATTATCTTATAAAACAATGTTATGTAATGACACGTACTAGACAACTTAACGGTTATATTATTGTACCAATAGTTTTTATTCATACGAATGAACATTCTTTTTGACATATTTGTGTTTGTCATATTTTTTTTTAATATTTTATATTTTTTTGTATATAATGGAACCGAAAGATAGTGCAAGTTTGTACATATTCAAAAATTAATTATTTTTTTTAAAAAAAAATTTAGACCAATAGACAGCGCTTTTTTAAAAAGCGCTATCTATTGTCAAACCCCAATAGATAGCGCTTATTTAAATAAGCGCTATCTATTGGTGGTCGACAATTGATAGTGTTTTTTTAAACAAGCATTATCTATAAGTGTCTGACAATAGGTAATGCTTTCTTTAAAAAGCGTTTTTTATTGTCATACACCAATAGATAACGCGTATTTAAATTAGCGCTATCTGTTGGTGTTTGACAATAGATTGCACTATTTTTAGAAGCGTTATCTATTAATAAATAGCGCTTAAAAAGAACTGTCTATGTTAAAAAAGGCGCTATCTATGCATTCTTTTTTTTAGTAGTTTAATAAAAGAAGAAGGACATGGTTTTAACCTAAGAAGCACAGGCACCATAGGGTTAAAACAATTACCCATTTAGGTTTTCCTTTATAATCTGAAATCTTTATAAGGTATTCGTTCCTTTCTCTATTATATTTTGTTTTTTAGTGTCAAATGGCAAAGCTTTTGGGTAAGGTTTTAGTGTGTACTTGTTTAATGTCTTTTATTTCTTTGCATGCCTGGGTATTTATTTACATAATATAATTGTTCCATAGTTTCTAAATAAATGATTCGTATTTGAGTTTATATGCTTTTGTAGGTGGACTTTTCCTTATATATATATATTTAATTATCGTCAAAGTTTTTCATTGATACGTTCTTTTTCACATTTTACTCATTATATTTATTTCACATTTCAAAGCACCAACGAACGTCGAAACCACCATTAACGTGGATTTTGAAGGTTTTCGTCGTTTCTTTGGCCAATCCTTTGATATTGGTCGGTGGGTTTGAGTTGTTTTTAAAAATTTTTTTACCATTTAGGGGTTGTTTTATTTGATGGATCTTATTCTGATTTTTCTGGAGCTTATTTGGTGTAGTGTAGGTAGTTCCAATGGAGGAAGTTGGTCAAGAGAGTCAAGTTTGTCATGGCAGGAAGAAGGTACGTGAGATTATATTATATTTTCATAAAATTAAGGTTTTTGTTGTGTAAGTTATTTTTGTGAAATTATTCTTTTGGAATAATTTGACTACATGAATCTATACGCCTACCTCAATTTTGATGATGGTTAAAATTTCATTTAGTAATGTCCTTGAAATATTACTTAACATTTCATTTGATTACTAGGTTCTCTTCAATGATTTCAAACCAAAGAATGCAAGCAAGCATGTTGACTTGTGTTGATCGCAGAACACTATGATAGTTGAACCAAATCCCTATGATAGTGTTTTTTGATGATGACAACACATTGATAATAGAAACACATGAATATGTACTGTGGTATATGTCATATGTTGTATGTGTTTATGATTATTGTGAAATATGCACATATTGTGATTGTTACATGTGTTGAACATATAATATGTTCATTGTTGCATACTGTGTTAGTAAAGTGATCATATTTGTGTATGCATAATGTATGTTTTGGTGATATGGAAATCATATGCACAAAAGCATATTTGAATGACCAAATCAATTATAGATGTGTGATAATCAATTCAAGTCATTAGATAGCTTGTGTTTTTAAACTAAGGCAAAACAACTTGTTTTGAACCGATTACATTAGTTGGTGAATCGATTAAAACATGTGTGTTTGCACATATCTTTTTCAAATGTGCTGTGTTGTGAATTAAAAAGAAAAAGTTTTGAAAAATGTGTTAAGTGTTGAAACTTAATCGATTATTGATTTGAAAACTGTTTCATGCTTGTTATAAATGTTTCAACGGTTATATTTTTAAATGTGTTGACTAAGCATTAAATAGAAATCGATTGCATTAATTGCGTATTCAATTAAGGAGCTTAATTGGTTATAAATATGTCACAAGTATTTAATGTAACCGATTAGATTAAAAGAGTAATCGATTAAATTACGTCTAAATTGACTAAAACAAATTTCATATCTTATTTAGATTGTGCTAACACTACTACCAACTAAGTGATCCACAACAGCCAATCATTAACAAAAATACAAACATACCCTCACACTAAGTCTATGTAATCAATTTGGACATCATTAGGGCACAAATAATTAATACAACCATAGGAATTCATAATTCCAGCATTGAGATCATATTGTAATGAAACTACCATATACCTACATGACAGTATTCAACATATCACAGCATATACATGGCCAAAAGTGCAAGTCACCGAATAGGAAAATTAAGAACAATAGCATTATCATTCAAGAAAGGTAACAACAGAAGTATGCTGAAAATTAAAAGCCAATGACAATTAGGGACACGATGAACAATGAATTTGAAGGACTAGACGAGAAAAATAAAAGCATGGAAAAAAAACATTAGAAGGTGCTTCAATTCATTATCAAAGTAAAACGAAGTTCAAGATCATGCATCCTCATCATATCATTTCCGCTCACCCCAAAAATTCCAAAGATACACAAACACTTGACAGCCCCATAGCCCCTACTTTAGTCTCATTCCTTCATGGGTTTAACTTTCAACAATTGTTGTCACTCTCTGTCCCTATGCTCTATTGCAAAAGTCAACATTTAAAAAAAATGATAGATAACATATTCTCCAGAACTACAAGCTGTAGAGTTCATATCATCCAAAAACTAACTATGCCTTGGATGTATTAGTAGTATTGCGAATAAAGTATTGAGCGAGAAAGCTGCAAAGTTCTACATGAACTAAGCAGTCAACAATAACAAGTGATATAAGCTGAATTTACTACAGAAAAATTAAAATATATAGACAGTTATATCAAAGGGGGGTTAAAGTACGTTTTGTATCGGTAAGTTGTTTAGAAATAAAAAAATTCATTAAACTCAATACCTTGCTGTAACGTGCATGGGCAACAGAAAATTGAGTTTGATCTTTTACAACTGGGAAAGAAGAATCACCCGTACCATCTTTTTTCTAAAATGGGAAAGAAAAGCTATATATCTTCGTAACTTACAACAAGAAATATCACATTCTAAGTGAACCATAAAATAAGACTCTCTATTGATAATTGATACTTACCTTCTCATACACGTACAAATTACCATCATAGTGAGAAACAACAAAAGCACCACCACCTCTAGGCACCCAAACAATGCATGTACAACAACTGTTCAATGCAAAACCAATTAAGAGTTGCAATCAGAATCTTTGACATAACATTCCAACACATTAAATTAAAGCTCTAGAAGTTAGCCATACAACTATAAGAACTCACAATTTAGATAGTGATCTCTAACTTCTCTACCACTTAATGAAAAGCATTACAAGCACTGATACCAACATTCACATAATTTACCGACTTAAGTAATACATTTAAGACAAACCTCGTGGATACCATCAAAAAAACTTTTCCACTTACTGGGAAAACCATGTTCTCATTATTGGCTCAACTCAGCATTTTTTAGGCCGACCAATCTACTAGATTTGAATAGCACCCCTGTTCTGGAAGGCATCAAATAATCTAAAAGAATAAACCCTTAACCATAATCATTATCATAGAAAATGCTTAGACATAATCAATTATAAATTTTTATATTTATAATTATTTTTGGTTGAAATTTAAAGAACAGATAGGACATAATACAAACCACATAATGGGAAGTTTTTTCCTCACTAATCAGACAACAGTTTCATAATTTACGAAACAACATGATACACGTATCAATAATAGCAATTCATATCTTTAAAACAGAAGCAGGATTGACACAGAACATAACAGATGGCATAAACCAAGTTAAACAACAAAAATTTGCTCCCCATACCTGGTTTGGTTCTCTCTTTCGATCCTCCCTTGGAGGTCTGATGCCCAAACCTCTCCAAAAACGACTATCTACTACTTCTCACAGTCTCGCCTTCGTCTCTCGCTCCTTCCCATTTTGGCCCCCAATCACCGTTGTTCATCTCAACGAGTCACGCCTGTTATGGATTTGGCATTGAAGGCTCTCTCCTCCTTTCTCTCGTGCTCACGCCGCTATTTCCCCCATTTGGCCAACCGTAGGTTTTTCTCGATTTTGGGCAAAAAGAAAAAGAGAAGAAAGAGTGAAGGGAGAAAAAGAGGAGAATTGAACTAACCTTTTAAAACCAGTGACGAACAAAAACGCGGGATGCAAAGGTGCTCGAAGGAAACAACCACGTTTTCAGAGTTTATGAATGAAAAACAAGGAAAGAAGAGAAGGGAAGAAACAAAATAGGACGAAAAGCTTTTAATTTTTTTGTAGGCTTAGTAACTTATTTTGTCTCCAGTTTCGTTCCAAAATATCAAATTAGTCCATCCTTTAAAAAATGCGTCAATTACGTCCTCACTTAATAAAATTTGCATCAATGAAATCCCTTCCGTTAAATCCGTACAAACGACCTTAATTGAGGAAGTAGAAGAAAGAGAAAAGTAATTAACGCCGTTTGTACGGATTTAACGGAAGGGATTTCATTGATGCAAAATTTTATTAAGTGAGGACATAATTGACGCATTTGTTAAAGGATGGACTAATTTGACATTTTCAAACGAAACTGGGGACAAAATAGGGTATTAAGCCTTTTTTTTATAATAAATAGATACACCTTTTTTAAATAAGAGTTCTTTTTGGTTTATTTTAAAATTTTAATTAAAAATAATAATATAAATAAAATATAGATAGTGTTTATTTAAATATATGGTGTCTAAATGGATAGCGCTTTTTGCAAAGAGCGTTATCTATTGATTTATTTCAAATTATAAATTAAAAAAAGTAAAATTAATTACCTATAGATAGTGCTTATTTAAAAAAGTGTTATCTATTGTTATAGGTATATATAGCATTTTTTTAAAGAAGCTCTGTCTATTGTTTCGCATATTCATATATAGCGCTTATTTAAAAAAGTGCTATCTATTGAGCATTATCTATAGTCAATTTTATAGTAGTGTAAAAAGTTTTGCAGAGGTGATCAAACGCTCCAAGAAACAAGGAATTGAAGTGGTGGGTTATTCTTGAAGATTTCTTGAGAGACAAGCTTGACTAATTTGAAGAGTTTAATCTTTCTGCATAACTGAGGTGTTTGTTGTGTGATAAGGAGAAGTTTCGCAATTTGTATGTTGATGTTCCCTGTGCGTGTTTCCAGGAAGAAGAACAAGGAGTTATTGTACTTTGAGAGGGTTCTTAAATGGCTGACTACAGGAGAGGATTGTTCTTGCTGCAGGGTTTTTGTATTTGGCTATATTAGATTAGTGAGTTAGAGAGGTGATTTACATTTTGATAGTGTGGTCGTTGTAAAGCCCTTCTTGTAAAAACTCACACCTCTATAGTGCAAATTAGCTTTCAATCTCAGGTTGATTGAAAGGACATTAGATGAAGGTATTGAGGCCTAACCAGTATAAAACTCAGAGTTTGATTTTTCTTCTCCCTAACTCTCTACATTAATCGATTGCTTACTGTCATGATTGGAATATGCATACTGTTATATTGCATACACATTTCTTGTTGTTCAATAAAGGTTTAAAGATTCACGTTATTTGCGAAAAAGATTTGAAAAATAGGTATTTTTATAAAACACCAATTCACCCGTCCCTTTTGAGAAACAAAGCTCGTCATTTCTAACAACTTGGTTATTGAGGTTGTTCATTCATTAATGGGTCTTGAACATTATAACCCTGCATTGAATTACTATTTGATGTTGTGATATATGGTTGATGTATGTTGTCTTTGTTGCTTGACTTACGTCATTGTCTTGCTTCTTGACCTTGTGAATATGAGCTTGATTATGTTGAATAATCAATTATTGATCTGAAATTTGTGAAAGAAGAGAGATTTTGATTTCTAATATATGCTATGCTGCAAGTTCTTCTCTAAAATTGTTGTGTTGTTGTGATACCTCTCGGTTAGCCCCAAAGAGAACTGGAGAGAATTGTCTTTCTCATATTTTATTACTTATTAGTTATGCATCTTTTGTTAGAAATCTCGCCTTGAGTGTAATACGTCTAAACCTTTTAAACTTAATTCATGGTTATGAAATATAGATGTCCCATGCTTTCTCAATTATTTATGATATGATCTGATGCATTCTTTGTCAGAAGAAGATTTTATGTTAGTTGACTAATATATGTGTATACGTGGGACAACTTTAGTATATAAAGTATTTTATGGCTTCAAGTGCTTACACCTACTGAATGAATGAGTTATTTACAACACTCACTTGCTAATGTCTTCAATTATACTTTGATATACAAGAACTGGACCATGACCATCTATTCATCTTCTCACTAGTGCAGTCAAGGGATATGGTATCGGTTATTTTCGCTTATAGGCATCGGTTCTACAATCGAGGCATATACAGACGAGGTAAAAAGGGATAAGTTTTTTGCCTCGGTTCATCGGTAACCGAAGCAGTACAACTTTCTTTTATATTTTTTTTTCGAAGAACGTTTCCCCTCGGTTCCTATTGAATCGAGGCAGTATCTCCCAATCCACATTAAGAACAATTTCTCTGCTTGTAGATCTTCCAGCAATCAAGAATTAAGTTGCTCAAACCACTACTTTCTGTTAGTCCATAACCTTGCCTTAGTTCAACCCATTGGAAACATTCTTCTTGGACAAGTCACACCTAGCTTTACTTGAATACTTCACTAGCGCAAGGATCACCGGTGGCACTACTGGCACATTGTTAACCTTATGCTTCTGAATTGCATCAAGCATATCTTGGAAGTCAAACTTCTACATCAAAACTATTGTTATACCAGCACAATACAATCCTAATCCAAAGAATGCAAATAAATATATGTGAAACATTGGAATGAAGGCCAAGGGAACTTGCGGCAATGTAAAATCAATAGATGTAAAATATAGCAGCAGTGTCTTACTGTGCCACAGGAACTTGCGGCAGTGTAAAATCAATAGATGTAAAATATAGCAGCAGTGTCTTACTGTGCCACAAGAACTTGCGGCAACTTGGTTGAGTCGTAGACAGAGACGTGAAGGGAATTTGGGATTTTTTGATTTCTGGGTTTGTAGGTGATGAAGATGAATGGTGGCGTGTAGATGGAGGTTGCAAGGCTAACACCGGAGCTTCGTGAAGATCGCCATGGAAGATAACGTCGGCGCAATTCTGGTGGCGCGATTCTGGTGGCGCGATTCTGGTGAGGACGCGATTCTAGCTGACGACAAGGTGGTTGACGGCAAGGTGGCTAGGGTTTCGCCCAGTGGTGGTGAAGGTCACAGGGGAAGAAGAAGATCGCTCTAGGGGAAGAAGAAGATCGCTCCAGGGGAAGAAGAAAACCCTCGCCACCGTCACCGGTTTCCTCTACTCCCCCGCCTTCCATGAATCCTTCGGCGTTGTCATCCCTCCGCCCTCCACCCTCACTCGACTGTGGGCTCCATGGCTCCCCAATGGACGAAGCTGGTGACGAAGAGGCTCGCCCGGATAAAGCAGGCCACCAATGACGAGAGGGAGCTCGACGGACGGCGACAACACTGTCTTGACCATGCGATGACGAGGCAGCAACGGGGAGGCCGTGGCTGTTACGTTGTGGACATAGCGGGGAGGGAGCAGCAGCGAGGCAACAACGGGGAGGCGCGACAGTAGGCAGTGGTTGGATGGCAGTGAGAGAGAAGAAAAGTGGAGAAGTATTTTTTGGATGCAGTAGAGAGAAGAGCAGTAGGTAGGGTAAGCGTGCAGTAGTAGGTAGGGTAAATTGCCTCGGTTATTCCTTTAACCGAAGTAATTGACTTCTACTATCTCGATTCCTTCCTCCAACCGGTGCCTATACACAGATTATACGCTTCGGGTAGTTTCTAACTGAATTAATATGGCTATTATGCCTCGATTCCTGTTGAACCGAGGCCTATAAGTTCGCTCAAATTGCAATACTGCCACCGCATTTATATTTGCTTTGGGTTTGTGCAAACCGAGACCTATTAGCCGCGTTAGAAAGCCTTTTTTTTACTAGTGTCTGTTATATTATTCCAAAACCACGATAAACGGTTGAGTGATTAACCTTTAAAATAATTCATACGTTAGTTGGTTGTTGGTGGGACAAACTTCTGAATTTTTTTTCCAATAGTTACTCTTTCCATCTATTCTTCCCCCTTAAGATTTTATTTCACGTAAATTGTACAATTGAAAACAAGGGATTTTAAATATGTTGGTTAGAATTTAGCTACTATTTTGGACAACTTGTCTTTGGCCATGACTGATGCATTTTGATGTATCGTAGCCTTCTTCCATGGTCACTTATTATTAGTTGGTTTTGTTGTGAGAATGATCCTCTTAGTCAACACTACAATTCAGACTTGAAACCAAAATTGTTCCATTTGATATAGTGTGCTAAATTTTCCTCCTCCACAACATTTGAACAAGTCTTTTCTTTTGTAAACTTGTCCTTGGTTTTCTTTAATTGATTATACTTCTCAGTACAGCCCTGTTTCTCTCCCAAAAGAATCCGCTGCAGTTCTACTTAATTGTTCTTTGTTCAGTACAATTTACCTTATAAAATATGTGAAGTTCAAAGAATGTTGCCTAACTAAAATTGGATCAAAGTTGGCTTTTCTTTAATCAAATGGAAAAACAGAGTTTTCATTTTCTTTATTATTATTCTTTTTTATTTACACTAATAAGAGGGATGGTCTTCTAAATAAAATAAGATAACCCTACACTACCATATTCATGGGCATCCCTAGTCTTCTTTATAGTTATCTCTTTTCAGACGTGAATGGACACTAGTGTTTACATCAACAAGCAAATTCTTTATTTTAATATATGGTTGCTATAGCTTTTTATTTTTTTTTAACTATTGAATTAGACTTTGTATCACTATGTCAAAAATGACCTTTTATACCTGTTAAAAAAAAGGCTTTTTACACCGGTTTTCGAATAGGTATAGAAGCAGGGGTATAAAAGTTTTTCGTTCTTTTATACAGGTTCTAGAACCGGTGTAAAAAATTTAACTTTTACACCGGTTCTATCTAAAACAGGTACGAAAGTTTAATATTTTACACCTAATGTTTCTGAGCAGGTATAAAAAGTTCTGATAGAACAAAACTCACTTTTATACCAAATGCAACTAAAATAGGTATAAAAGAATTTCACTTTTATAACTAGTGATTTTATAACCGGTGTAAAAAGTTTTTTTTTTCTTTTTAATATTTGATTTGTATGAAAATAATCAATATTATTTCTAATATAAAATTTAATAATAATGATTCGCTTATAGATTTTTTTTTAAATTATATTTAAGGTTTAACTAAATTTTAGTTACCTTTTAAATTTGGATATGCGGGAGTGAATTATTTTTTAATTTATATGTAAATAATATAATATTTTAATTTATATTTGTAATTTTTATATGAATATTTTCTTTTCATTATTTTAGGAACTCTATGGCTAATACCTTATAGGTGAGAATTCAAGCTAATTTTTATCTTAAGTAATTCAAATGAACTATATTTGTAGAACATTTTATAATTTCAAACAGAATCTAGTTTCTAACTTATCAAGATAATTCTACTTATAATATATGTAGAACATTTTATTTGCAACCTCTTTGCAACAATAGAGAAATATACACTTTGAAACTAAGCCAAATATTCAAGTATTATTCTTCATATAATTTCTAACTTTTATTTACTTATTAAACACTATATATTAATAAAGATGTGGCAACTTCAAAGGCATACAAAGTTGAAAGATCAAAAGAATATTTTTTTTTATTAGACTTGAAAATTTTCTAATAGCAAAGAATATCTTATTGTCAAATGCTACTTTTGTAGATATCCTTCTAGTTCTGCCAAACCTGATTTTATACATTCTCCATGTTTGAATGTGCAGCATTCTCCATGCAAAAGAATGCTGGAGAACATAACATTTCCAATTAACAAGTCAACCCAGATGCAATGCCTATAATTAGTCCATTACTGTAAAAAGGATTGAATGAAACAAAACATGTTTACTTATTAAAGAGTTCCACATTGATGTATTGAAAAAATTGATTAAATAGCTTTTGAACTAAAACAGTAGGGACTTGGGGCAAAACATAAAATCACTTTGCTCTATAACATTAAAAAGGACTTGAAAGTCAAGGGTTGTACAGATACCAATTCACTGTACTGTCAAACCTTCACATACATAGTTTTCTTTCATAATCTTGAGATATTTATTAAGGCATTCCATAATGTTGAGCCAAGAACCAGCTTGTTGACTGTTGTCATTTGATTCTCTATCTGCCTGAAGTCATATTATCATACGTAAGTGGAATAAGCATAGTGAAAGTGTAGATACACTTCTTTTTAAGTACTTTTGAGACAGAAAAAAGAAAGTAAACTTTTTCAAAACTTTTGAGTGTCTATCCAGAAACCAGAAAAACTGAGGAAGCAGAAAAGGCCAAAGTGAAGGAAATTTCCCAACAACAGATTAAATAAGGTTGTGATTAAATAAGGCGATCTCAACAACATATTAGAACTTAGAATCTTGTTTCCCAACGATTTTTCTTAGAGAAATAAATCAATTCCCATGGCAGGTGGTTGAATTCTTAGAGAAATAAATCAATTCCTATGGCAGGTGGTTAAAATTTTCAAAGACAGTAAGGTCAAGTATGAGTTGGACAAGAAAAGTGGACTTATAAAGGTGTGGTTTCGATTTTCATACTTTCATTCCCCTTCTTCCATTCCATATGCTTTGATGTGTTTGAAAAAGATGAAAGACTTTCTTCTAATGGGGTACCATTATCATCTATCATTGTTGTCTGTCTGTACTAAAGCATAAATAACACACTAACGAAAGAGCTGAACAACTTAGGTTGATCGGGTTCTTTACTCATCTGTTGTCTACCCGCACAACTATGGCGTAATATCAAAATTTCCTATGTGTTCGTTGTTTTATGAGTAGAAGTTGTTATTAATCACATTTTCAAACCTGATTGATATTCCCATAATTGCTTGATTTTAGAGGGAACAAGCAAGATCTCTCCCACTATGGTCAAAAGATCAACATCATACTTAGCAAACTTAGGAAGCAAATCATGTTTTGCAGACAACAGATTGGTCGGTAACTTAACTGGATATAACGTTTTATCTTTTATGGCAAGCAAACTTGACAAACTGAATATTTGCATTTAAAACTAAAAGTGAACAATAGAAAAGACTTGAAGTGGTTGCTAACATGTTAAGTACATTTTTTTTTCTTTTCTATTTCAAAGGAGGCAGAGTATCATCACAGGCTCAGGAAATTGCTTCATATACCTTAAGACCTGTGACATCACTCAAAATTTCCAACCAGCCATTTTCACTTCGAAAATAGTATTCTCAACTATATTTCCCACGAACCATTTATAATATAAAGAAAATTGAAAATGAAGTTGGCAAGAGAATGAAAAATACACTACTGGAAAAACGCAATTTAGAGACGACATATTACCGAAGGCTTTGAAGCCCTCGGTATTGAGATGATTAGCGAAGGCTTGTAAGCCCTCAGTAACATTCTCTCTGATTTAAGTCTCAGATTGGAATTTTCGTTCCCCAGTTTCATTTTCTTCACGCTTCGTCGTTTTCTCCAAATTTTCCAATTTCCCTCCCCTTTGTTCTCTTCTCTGAAGCTTCCCTCTTCCCTTCCCTATTCTGCCCGTGCCCTCCAATGTGCCCTCCAATATTGAGCGATTCTGGGACAAGTGAGGGTTGGTTGGTTGACACTGGTTTGGGGATTCTTTGGCTGGGATTGAATATGACGGTTTGGGGTTCTAAGCCTAGGTTCGCTGAGGCCGGTTTGGTGGTTTTGCGGTTGGGTTGGTTGACGCCGATTTGGGGGTTTTGCGACTGGGTTCGTTGACACAGGTTTCAGGGTTCATGGGAGATGTCCGAAACTCGGCGGCAACGACAGTCTCACTGAAGGTTGGTAGATCTGGAGCGAATAGCATTGCGATTGTGATGGAGGTAGCAAGACGCGCTACGGCTGTTTTTGTGGTGGCTCTGCCGGTCTGCGAAGGGGACAAGAGTGTGTGGTTGTGAAACTGTAGGTTTGTTATAATTAATTATGAAATAAAAATGAAATTGACTTTGCATATGTATGAGTTAAAAGTAAAAATTTGGAATTGGAGTCTGAGATTGAGATTGAGATTGAGTTTGAGTTTGCACTTGAAAGAATGGGAGTTCAGCAAAAGCTCATTTCTTTCTTCTTTCATTCTTCTCTTGTATTCATCATGATTCCTTCAAAATCTTCAAGTATCTATATTATATGATTGATTGAATATAATATTGTATGATGTAGTGATTCATTACATGGAGAAAATATTGAACGAATAAATGGTGCTCTTTAAGTGATTTTGTCTTGAAGCATAGTTAGAAAATGTTATTGTATTTTGTACTTTAAAATGAATAGAAACTGGGACTTGTGTGAAATTTACATACTGGTCAATATTTGATGAGTATACTGTGTGCTTTTTTAATCCATATCACACCCTTTTGAAGTTCCAAATGTAAGACCACTAAGTAATCTTATTTACGAGATCCTAGAGTCTGTGTTTGGAATACATTTAGATAAAATTATGTGCTTCTGAATATTTTGGATGCCTTTATAAGGCTTTCTGTTGAGCTGTGAGACTTAAGCACGTTTTCATGATAAAATTTGAATAACTGTAGATATTATGATCATCGTTTGACATTTCCTTTGCTTTTAAAACTTCATATCACGCAGGCTTGATTTTTTCAGTTTCTAGTGTATCGGGTCAGGATTTGTAGTCTTGCTTTTCTATGATGGGTCTTGGTCTTGACTGTTTGTTTATAATATCATAGCTTATGACACATTCCTTGTATCTTTATAGATTGTTAATAAGGGATGTTAGTTTCTCAGTTTCCTGTTTTATATTTAAATTCTTCACAAAACTACTGCTTTAAACGGGTTGTTGTTAATTTCAATGGACATTTGCTTCTGTTATTAACATAATTTTATTTATTATATTTCAGACCATGGCCAAATCTTTTGAGGTTACTGAGTTACCAGGTACATGAAGTTATGAATTTTATTTAATCCATTTGTTTTGTATAACTAGCTCTTGATGCATTTTCTAAAAACCACTAGAGCTCTTATGCAACATGATTTTGCAGTTAGATCAGCCAAGTTTATTGCACGCAGACAATGGGTTGTTGCCAAAGCTGATGATATGTTTATTCGTGTATATAATTATAACACGATGGATAAGGTCAAAGTATTTGAAGCACATACTGATTACAACTGTTTTCTTCTTTTTCAGATTTGGAATCTTGGCTCACCTGACCCTAATTTTACATATGCTTCCATCCTGAACTTCCTATAATCATTACTGGTTCTGAAGATGGTACAGTACGCATATGGCACTCCACAACTTATAGGTAAAGTGGAATGCATAGATTACTGAGTTATGAGGTTTAATATTATGCTTATTGCATTTGTCACTTTCCTCTAGATTTTTTTTCTTCAATAGTCATCACTTGTGTTGGAAATTGGATTATTTGTTTATGGTTGACTTTTGACCTTAGAGAATAAAACTTATATGGGTCTGCCCTTTTTGTTTATTCTGTTTGTATAAGTACATAAAAAGAGTGGAAAGGTTTATTTTGGTGACTATAATGTCTAGATGTGATTTAAAATTAAGATAGCATATATTGAGATTGATAGGACATATTCAGGTGTCTGGTTTTAAGCTGTTGCTATATTTATTGGAAGTATATTTTCAAAATTTGTTTTATGGTTTGATCTACTTGTAGGCTGGAAAACACATTAAACTATGGCCTTGAAAGAGTCTAGGCTATTGGATACTTGAAGGGTTCACGTCGGTGAGCTTTTTTGTGGATAATTTTTTTGCAATTTCTTAATAAATTTTTTTATGCCCTTGAACAGTGTGAGTGGGAGATTGTTGTGGCAAATTGAGCCTGTATTATGAAGTTTCCTTGCCTTTACTCTTTTTTCATAACCAAAATTATTGGGTGCGTTCAAACAGAGTTGTGATTGGCTATGATGAAGGAACAATTATGGTCAAACTTGGTCGAGAGGTACCTGTGGCTAGCATGGACAACAGCGGAAAAATTATTTGGGCTAAGCATAATGAAATTTAGATTGTCAATATAAAAGGTGTAGGAGCAGATGTTGAGGTGTGAACTCTATAATAAAATTTTGGCTGATTAATTTGCTAGCATGAACTGTCAAGTTCTCTTTATTTTTAGTGACATGTGCAAGTACTATGCTTCTTAGATTGCTGACGGAGAAAGGTTACCTTTAGCTGTTAAGGAGTTGGGCACATGTGATCTCTATCCCCAAGTGAGTTAATATGCTTTTTATATTTTGTTTCATTTTGTTGCCTGGTTTTTCTATTTTTAATTACAAATTTTCTATTTTTAATTATTTTTGCTCTAATGCAAAATTTGGCAAATTCAGAAAGTAGCATTTGTACATGATTTAGCAAATTAGACATTTTGGTACATTTACATTGACCTCATCATCGGCACTTTTCTCATGTTTCATGAATCATGAATCATGAAACATCATGTTACATAAAGATTGAGTAACATATAAGATTAAATTCCATCCCCGTTTAGAACTTGTTTATATACCAATATGTAGTGGCAGGCGTTGAGATGCAAAATTTAAGGTGTTTGGTTGAGTGCTTACATAATTGATTTAGTCACAGGTAAGCTTAAACTAAAGTATTATATGTTTTAAACTTAAATTTGAGATAAAGTGGGACATAATTTTCTCAACTCAATACAAAAGCTACATTTTTGGTTCTTTTGCTGTTTTACTTTGTAGAGCTTTAGTTTAGATATATATGCATCACATTCTGCAGCAGCCCAACGTCCTATTTTTTTTTTCGCCCTTTGGAAATTACCGAAGGCTTTTGGCCCTCGGTAATTACCGAAGGGCGAAAGCCCTCGGTAAATGTTAGCGACAAGGGATTTACCGAGGGCTCTTTGGCCGTCGATAAGCCTTCGGTAATTACCTTTTACCGACGGTTTTCGGCTGTTTCTGAGGGCTTCTGGCCTTCCGTAATGCCCTTCTTTTTTTAGTGATAAAGATATAAAAATAAGGAAAGAGAGTTACCAAGTAAAATAATGGTGCAAATTTCTTAATTCAGTAGCATGCAATTCCTTTCCACAAGTCCTGAAAACAAGTAAAAAGGATGCCTAAGAATGAATTTCAGTCAAGCTAAACAGTTTTAACTCATTCAGTTGTAGCGTATTTTTCCAGTCCATTCCTTTAGCTCAATACCACATCCAAGTCATGGGAATTTATATAATCAGTTGGAGATTAGTTCTTACCGTTTCATGCTGGTTAAATGTCTCTTTAAGACTGCTTCAACTTCTTCCTTAACCTGTAAAGAGACCACATATTTGATTATGACATCAACTATTAGTAAAAGTGGAACTAACATTTATAAGATCAAAATCTAAGCACCCTACCTCAGATGAGAGAGAGAGAGAGAATTAACATAGGATATCTCTTAAAAAAAACACATCCAATTGTTCAATAATGAACTAGAAAGAGAATTCTATTTTGCTGCATTACTGGACTTAACACACATTGCACAATATGAACAGTACTTCATCTTGTTGATTCATTTATCTCAAAAATATCACAGCATGAATGCAACACAAGGTATCTGCAGCCTGTAAAGCATGGTGTTACTCACAAACTATACTTTAATTGTCTGATTAAATTAATTCAATTATTCCAAGAAGCATAATCATGTCCAACTATCAAGAACCGTGCAAGAATATTAGACAGATCATATCTTCATGAAACAACATAAACAGAAAAGAACATTAAAAATTAGAAACATAAATAAATGCAAGTATAATATAATCCATAATGTTATGAAAGGTAAAATTTATGTCAATCTTCTTCACCAAGCTTTTGTAACCGTTCCGATCCTCCAGATCTCGCAACGTCTGTTAGTAGAATTAGCTTCTCGCGCCAAGCGCTGCAGCCAGTTCTCCAGCGACAGTATCGGCGTTAATGTTGTAGGGTTGTCCGGAATCTTCAACGGCAACGACGACGGAGGTGACGACCAGGATGTGGTTGGTGTCGATGAGGGAGCAAAGGATTGTAGGGTCGACTATGGTGACCTCACCAACGAAGCCTAGATCGGCGACCTTGGGGCTAGGACGGGCGGTGAGGAGGCGGCCATCGAGGCCGAAGAGACCTACGGCAGTTGAACCAGGTTGGCAACCCGCGTAAATGGCATGGTGGTGGCGGAGGCCAGAGGAAGGGAAAGAGTGATGGGTGTTGGGGTTTGGTTACGAATGGAAAAGAGGTTTTGGCATTTAATATTACATTTTTGCCACCGCTTTATTTTTACACCGGATATAAGTTTAATAGGTATAGACATATCTTTTTATTCCTGTTTTTGAAGATAACCGGTGTAAAAGTTTTTGTCATTTATTACAATTTTGCCACCTTATTATTTTTAATACCTATTTTATGTATAATCGATATAAAAGAACTTATATTATTTACGATAATGTCATCGTATCACTTTTTACACCTGATAGATTACAGCAGGTATAAAATATCGCTATAAAAAGTGTATTTTGTACTAGTGTATCTCTTTTTCAACAATTTCCTTTGCTGCAGTCTAAATCTTTACCCTTTAATCCATGCACAACATAAAACTTAGAGAGATTGAGAGTAACCATCTAGGAGATATAGATAAAACATTGATCTTGAGAAATTATCTTCGACTAGCATAGAGGACTAAAAATTATGAATTAGTAGTCCTTAGAAAGCTCTTTGAGTCTATGTACCAATAAAACAAGAATCATCTCATTTAGAGTTTGGTAGAGAGTTATGAGCAAAATAGTCAGCAAAGGTCAAAACTAAAAATACATGAGCGTGAAGTGATTAAAACGTTCATTTTAATAATTTTACTGAAGTTAGTCCCGTTGTTCAAAAATTACTAATTAGTAGTCATTGGAAATATTTTTGAGTCTATTTTCTAATAAAAAAGAATCATTCCATTTGGAGGTCTGTGGAAAAAGTTGTACTTAAAATATTGAGCAAAGGTTAGAGTTGACAATATGTTTTTTTTATACATTTATCTTTCTCTCTTGATTCAGAGATCTAAGTGTCATTCCTTCTCTTAGACTGATTTTAAAATATGATCTTTCAATTTGATTATATTGTGGAAAAATGATTAAAGACATTGTTAAGGTGGTATTAAAGCATGCTCAACAAATTAAAGGTTATATATTATACGTTAATTATTAAGCTTTGTTGGATGTTGTATGTGAGATACTATTTATGTATATGTTGTAAGAATTAGCTCACCCTATTTGTTTGTGTTTGTATATTTGTGTGTATACATTTGCGATGATCGTATAACGTATGTTATACGGGAGCTTAGATAGAAATGCAGATGATTTTGGAGACTTTAATTGACGAGAAATGGGATCTACGATGGGAATTTATAGTAATGTTTTAGAAGTTTATAGGGATAAAGTATATGTTGTAATAATCTTTTATTTATTTAATTAGGATGGATAAATTATATTTAAAGTTTATCTAATGGAAATAATGTATGAGTTGTCCTTGAAATAAAAATAATCTCCTGTTTGAAATTTTGAAAACAATTTTCCAATATTAGATTTGAAGTGAACTATTATTTAATGAAAACTTTGATGTTTTGGACCATTGATACAAGATTGGGCATTTTATTCATTTTGTGTGTATTATTTTGTTTTAAGAAGGAACTGCAACAGGTTAGGGAGAAGTTTGTTTGTGATTGGATTCTGAATATTGACAATGTCACTAGTACAAAATCATCATACAACGTCGAATATTTTGGCCTTTTAACGTCGAATTCGATAACGACATCATATCAGGAGACGTAAATTTGACGTCGCATACTACAAGTTGACGTTACTCTTTTATATACACGTCGAGTAGTAAAGAGAGCGACGTCTACTAGCTTAATAAATAGTTATATTTATAGGAAGATTTGTTGTACACTGGAAAGATTTTGCGTACACGTAAAGTTGATGTCTAATAGAAACAGGTTGGACGTAAGGTTAACATCGAATTTATAGATACATGACGTTACCTTCGCTGAGCTAGAGAGAAGCTCGCCCAGCATTGCATTTTTATGGTAATCCACTGTACTATATGAACGTCGATCAGTGTACAAGTGGACGTTAACATACATATATGAACGTTGAATAGTTTATAGTTCGACGTCACTTTCAGTGTTTTTTTAAATTTTTTTAGTTTTTGCTCATTTAACCAAACCTGAAATACAGAAACCAGTTTTCTAATTCATATATTCACAAATTAGTTAATTTAAACCATGCTATCATCAATTCATGAATTCCAATTAAAAAGTGAAACTAAAAGACTAAAAGCAAATGCTATCATCAAATCATAAAGAACCCAGTTTTCCAATTCATATATTCACAGTATTCATCTATTCACAATTTAAACGATGCTATCATCAATTCATCCTATCAAAAAGGTGAACAAGTAAAACTAAAAGCTAAGTAAATGCTATCATCATAACGCTGCAAAACTTTAAGGAAAAACCTAAAGCTATAGCTAACTAAAATGTTTATTCAAATATTCTGCCCATTACTCTCTTATCTTCTTTGTTACGGCATCTGAAAATGTAGAGGTAGTGTTGAACCACTGCAAAATCAAGAAAACTTTACTATTATATTCATTTTAATGTGAAAAGTTTATTGATATTTGTAAGATTTTCAAATGTAAATTTCTACCTCAGTCCAATCAGCTTTGATTCCTGCTCGGATGATTGTCTTCATCCATGACATGATATAGTAGCCACATGCCCAAGCATTCTGCTTGTTACACTAAACATGTGAAAGAACTTAGTCAAATGTAATGGTTTAAATTTGGCTACGAAAATTAATAGTTAAAGATCAACAAATTCCAACCTTAGGATATATAATTTCAATTTGTTGTCCTCTGGTCCTAGCCACAACTCTAAACAAATTTGAAACATTAAAAACATAAGTTAATATATTAATATCATAATGAATTGATATGAATGAATGTAATACTTACGTTTGTAACAAGGACTTCAATTTCGATTTCATCTTCCTATGAGAACAAAATTATACAACTTGTGTTTTTTTGGGAATGATCACCATCATTTTCCAATGGCCCCTATCATGTACCAACAATTAGTGAGTTTATTGATTAAATTTTGATAAAAGTTGACAATATTGAGAAACACATACACATCAATGTATGGCGCGATATACAACTCTCTTTTAGACTCACTCATCCATGTTTTCATATATGATTGTCTGGAATCTAGTGTGTTTCCAGATGGTTGAATGGTCTGAGGTTCAAGAAATCCATACATTGTTGCCCGACTTAATCCACTATGATGGTGTGCATGTACCTATAATAATAAAGTTAAATATATTTATTAAAAAGTAATAATACTAAAGAACAAATTGTTAAATAGCAATTAAAAAACTTACATGCACCATAGTTGTATGCATGCAATGTTCAACATTCTTTCTCCAGCAACGATCTCCACTACATCATTGAAAGCAATATACAATGGAATATGGCACTCGACACCAAATGTTCTTAACTCACACTCGAGCTCTATCGGTCCTTTATTCAACTTATGTAATCTCTTCATCAATATGGATAGAGGATCATCATCGTCTTCTGCTTCCTCATAAGCCTCATTCACAGGTTGAGCCATTTGTTATTTCTTAGGACGATAGAACTGCAAGTAACATTTACAAAAGTTAGGAATCATTTAATTATAACTCGAAGATTTAAAATAACAAAAATAAGAATATAATACCGTTGGTGGGCCAAAATATGGCATGATCATAGCCTTAGGCCAAGCTATAAATGTGCCTATGGCCTCTCCCACGAATTGGATTTCAAATGTAGGCACTGGCACTCGAGCCTAGGGTCTCTAACTTCATCAATCGTGACCTATGCGTGAGTGGGCAATAAAGGAGCACCATGAAGGGTCTGGCCTTCTGCAATTTGTCGTCTCACGGCCACTACGCGCGGAGGATCCTCATCAACCAAAAACTCATACTGACAAGTGTAATAAGTAGGATCTGCAATAGATCATGAGCCTTTGGTGCTCACACGAGGTGTGGTAGGATCATCTATGGGGACGTCCTCCTATTGTTGTTGTTGTTTGGACATCATCTGAAGTTTTTCTTTAAGAAGCTTTTGATATGATGGTTCTTGTTGTCGGAAGCGTTCATTCATGCGCTCCTCCATCTCGAGTTGCATTTGTTCCCTTAGGCTACTAAGCGCTTCATGATTCATGGCCTCTGTGCTTCTTGGTTTAGGGCGAAAGTAGCCCTCCATCTAGTAGCTCCTCCAACAACACGCATACAACATGGATGGTCTAGCCGACCTGTGGCTACTACTAGGAGGTCCTCCCTACCTTGCCCCAAAAATGTGTCCTGAGTTTGCTACTCAACCAACTCATCCTGCATATCATAATGAACTTAAACACATAAAAAAGTTTGTTACATAAAATTTATATAAACTATGGTAATTAGTTAAGAGTTTACACTTACAATTCTCTGGGATATCTCTTGAGCCGATTGAGATGTCCTCTAGCCATTGGCCTTGGTCCGTGCAGCCTTCCACAATTCATACTTAGCTGATGGATGTAAGATCCGTGAAAAATAAAAATAAAAAATATTTTTATTTATTTATATTAAGATAATTTATTATGATTGTGTTTTTGTGGGTTAAAAAGAGTGGAAGGAGTAGATAAAAAAGTAATTATAATTGTTTTAATTAATTTGGTAAAATGTGTGAAGTATATTAAATATTAATATTTGTAGTATAGTATCCATGAAATTGAATTGGTTTAGTGGTATTGCATTCTCTCTAGAATTAGAAAATTGAATTGGTTAGTTCTTCTTCAATTTTTCCGCGTGGGACCCACTTAGTGGGAAGAATTAGAAAATTAATTGCCAAATGGATGTTGTCATTAAATGAGGGAAGAGGAATTGGAAAGCTACGTAATTGGTTGCATGCAAAGGTGGATGGTTTCAAAGAGAGAGAAAGGAAGAACAATTTTCTTCATTTATTTATTTTACGGCACAGAGACTATGAAACGTTTAGAGGCGAGATTGTGTCGTTTTGGGCCAAAATCTCTTTGGGTGATGTGTTAAACCCTAGCCATTTAATAAGTATAGTATAAGAGGACATATAAACGCTAGGAGGGGCACACAATTAGCTTAGAAAACGTGAGAGGCCATCGGAGGCAGGAGGAAGAGGAGAAATTAGAAAACCAAGCGTAGACGTGTGGAGGGAGTTATTGCGGTTCCAACGTGAAGCAAGAGAGAAAGCTAGTACGTGTGTATGGTGCAGTACATTTTATATGTATTGGTTGTTATTGGTGAGTTTTCCTAATAATATTTTTTCTTCTATGTTTATTGGATATGAAGTGGGTTCATTTATGGTTAATGTTAGGAGTAGTAGATGATATAACACATGATTCTGTATAATTGCGGTGTTTTAGGTTGAATGGCAAGACCTGAACGACCAGGTACGTGAGTGTCCTCTGCTTTAAGAATTCTGGTATACATAAATGCGATTATAAGTGAATTTTAGGTAGTGGGTGCTTGCGGTTTTGGTCCAGTAGTTTCATATAAAGGTTGCTGGTGATGTAGAATAATGGGTTAATGGACTTATGTTTAGAGTTTTGATGTATATCTTGATTGAATATTTGGTGAAGCTTTGTAGGGTCCATGGTGTATTAAATGTGGTTGCATGAAACTAAATGTTCCAGGAAGCGATGGTGGGCATTATATATTATATTAATTAAAGAAACATGGTTTTGGAAGGAGAATAAGGATGATACGTAAAGTAGTAAATGTGTAGGAAACTTGGTGGGACATGTGGGGTCTACATGAGTGGTTATAATACTTTATTTTTTATATATAATGGGTTGGTGGTGGTTGTAATTAAAAAGACGGGTTTATATAGTTCATATTTGATTATTTATTTTTGGTTGACTTTTTATTTTGTTGTTGCTTGATAAATTGTCTTGAGCATGTTGGGCATATGTGATTTTATTGGATGATTGTGTGAGTATAATATGATTTCTTTGTGTAATTGTATTTCATGTTCTGAGGTGCCCGATGAAGCTCCTGGAATAGTGGTGGGAGTAGCAGTAGTACTTGCCCGGTGAAGCTATATGAGGATAGAGTGGTGGGGGCTGTATACTTATCCGGTGAAGCTCCAAGAGGGTCGTGGAAAGTGTATAGTTGCCTGGTGAAGCTCTAAGAGAGTGGTGGGAAGTAGTGTACTTGTCGGTGAAACCTTCCAGAGAGTGGTGGGAAATGTCGTGGTGTAATGGCGTGGTAAAGTGTATCGGCCCGGTGAAGCTCTTTAAGAGAGTGGTGGGAGGTGACACTTGACCTTATGTTGTATATTAGTGACCCGGTGGTGATTCAATATATAGTGAATGGTTTCAAACAAATTGGGAAATGAGTTAGTGAATGATCGAATGAGTTTGGGTGTGAATCGGTTACTTTGATGAAAATGATTGTATGGTTATATGCTGGTGATTCTGAATTCTGATAGTGCAGTGTAAATGATTTTATGTGATGTCATGTGAAGATGTGTGTAGGTGTATGATGATATGTACTATTCAGAAATACTATTCTAAGTTGATGTTTAATACTTATGTATGTTATATATGACTTGTTTTTGTTAGCTCACCCTTGCGTGTTGTGGTTTTCACTTGCGATGATCGTACTTGTACGGGAGTAGATGTTGTTACATGTGTAGGCAAAGCGAAGTTGAGCGACGAGATACGTGGGAGAATTATAGGATTTGAATTTCAACACTAATAGTTTTGTAATGAAATTTTATAAACACTTTATAGTTACGTTTGATTTACGAAGTTTTCTAAATTCAGTTAAAATAAATAGAAGTTTTTGTACAACAGGTATTCCACAATGGTATCAGAGTTAAGTTTTCTAAAGTTTTTGTAAACCCGTGGCATTTCAGAATTTGAGGAGTTACAGTGGAGGTGCTAGGTCAGGTGACTCAAGACCTAAAGCCTCAACACGACTTTTTTTTCATCTTTTTCACTAATATTCTAAATTCAGTTAAAATAAATAGAAGTTTTTGTACAATAGGTATTCCACAATGGTATCAGAGTTAAGTTTTCTAAAGTTTTTGTAAACCCGTGGCATTTCAGAATTTGGGGAGTTACAGTGGAGGTACTAGGTCAGGTGACTCAAGACCTAAAGCCTCAACACGACTTTTTCACTAATAATGCATAACCATCATGTGACCGTACGTGTGGTGCATCATTAAGCCTCTATCTCTGCTGGGTGGCTATCCTTTTCTCCTATGAAACAATGAAAATTATTAAGCATAAATCACAAATTAACATCTTGTGTGACTAGAGCAAAATATTAAAAAACATATTTGTCAGTCATCAGAAAGTCTAGATGCTTTAAACTGCAACCAGTCCTCCTAAGTCATTTTATATTTTGCACAAGGAGTGTCGTTTTGTGTAGAGCCAAAGACGTATAGACATGTTAGTGTAGTCTTGAAGTCCCTCCATCGGAGTGCAATGTGGGATAAAGTCTTCTTCCTTATCCTCTCATTATTAGGAATATTCCAATTTTGCTGTTAAAAACAAAATTAATGTCAAAGCATGTTCAACAAAAATAAGTCAACGATGGAAGTACAACATCTTAAACATACCAAAATATCCTGCCATAGTAGATTTTTCTCAACCTTTGGGACATCATCCCAACGGTTAACGACAAAAGAGATATGTGTTTTTGCCAACACGCCCAAGTAACTCCTAAATATTTCTACATGTGCCCCAGTAGGAGCACCCGATCAAGGATCAATCTCCACCGCCAACTTCTCCTCCGCAACCCGACGGGATGTGACATCTGGCAACCGAGTCACAAATCTACCACCTCCTCCCATCCCACTTGATCCAAAGCTAGTCATACATGTTTACAAAGTGTTAGCAAATTAAAGTTAAAACAGACAATAAATAAATTGTACAAGTAATTAAAATAATAAAAAGGCACATATTTCTCCAATATGCCTTCGTTGTGATCACATCGAGTTGCATGTATTTCATCGGGTACATCATCAATCTTATTTTTAATGGTTCTTGATTAGAAGGAGCTTGTCTCAAGTATATCTAGAGAGTCTTCATCATCAGTTGTGTTCATGGCTTTGCCTTCCAATACCACTGACCATTTATGATTCACTAGGTTAGCGACATAGAATATTTGTGTTGCTTGACTAGCCATAATAAATGGTTTATCCGTGTCACTCATTTTGTTAAGATCCTTGTTAAGATATCGGCAAGTGTACCGAATCGTATCAAGTAATATAAAATGGTAAGACCAAGTATCGTATTCCAAAGGACTCACGACACTAAACAATCTGTAATTGCTTAACTATTAAGACTTAAGAACAATTTTTGGGGTTTTGAATGCAAATGCAATAAAAACAAACATGAATGCAATTTGATCAATTGAGGCTAAACACTAGAATAAATGGATGAAGTTGATAATATGAGATGATAATGTTGTTGGGGTTTAGATTTCACCTAATCACTCTCAAGCATATATGAATTCTTCTTCATTAAATTGTTAACGTCACTCTCTAAATTACTTAAAACCCGATCCCTCAGTGAAGAAAGCATATCCTTAATTACTAGACCACAATCCCTTGCATCCCTAATAATTAATTATGCATTACGATTAGGAGCTTAAGACAACCAAAACTCATACCCCATCCCTGAGCAATAATGCTTTTGGGAGAAATTCTCTAGATCGTGATTTGTAAGATATCTCCTGATACTTAGACAAATCATAAAATATAACAATTTAGCAAAGGAGAAAATCCCTAACAATTAATGAATGAAACATATTATAACTCGAAACAAATTCAAATACATGAGAGTTTAGAGGTTACATCTTCCCCAACAACAAAAGAGTTTAGTTCCCCACCGTCATGGAGAAACTAGGTGTACAATGGAATGAAAGAATGAAAGAGATAAAAAACCCTAGAAAGAGAAGATGAGATAGAAAAACCCTAGAAAGAGAAGAGGAGAGTTGTCACATCTCCGATTCTACCCCCAAGGGGTGAAAAATGTGTTTCTGTGCTCAAGCCATCAAAAGATATAATCCCTAGGACGTCCAAGTCCTTAAATAGAACATAAAAATAACAGAAAACGGGTCCAAACCCACTTTGTTGGCGCTCAACGCCCAACCTAGGGCAACCAGGCGTGGTATAGGTCAAAATTGGCGCTCAGGCGCCCTTCTAGGCGCTCAGGCACCTTGGATACAAAGCTGGAGCTTAGGTTCCCTTTTGGTGGCGCTCAGGCGCCCTACACTACAAAATATGGCGCTCAGCCCTGCGCAGGGGCACTCAACCCTGCGCAGGGGCGCTCAGTCTTGCCAGTAGCATTCCAAAACTCACCTTTTTTGCTGTTTTGCTTATTTTTATGGCTGATTCAGCTCTATACAACTCTATATATTATTGAAGATTCTTCGAGGCACATTATTAGCTACAAAGTAAAGGGAATTTAGTGATAAAATCATAAAGTATAACCTTTACTCACTTATTCGCAAAACTAAAGCAAAAACATGAGTTCAAGCAAGCTTCTAAGTCAAAAAGGGTGCGTTTAGTATCAAAATTATATCACAAATAACGGTATTTTCAACCGTTATCACAACCCCAAACTTGAAACTTTGCTTGTCCTCAAGGAAAATGTAACTTGGCTTAAACAAAATAATCATACTACAATGGTCTAGCACACCAAAAAGCATTTTCCTCTAGGACAAGCAAATCACTCATGTCTGCTCATCATAAAAAGATTAGTCAATATATAATGATGCTTTAGCCAATCAAGCTTCAACTATGGTGCTCACATAATCAAGACATACATAACAGATGCAAACCTCATGAATAATCAACAACCAAGCAAGAATGTTATCATACAGTGCATGGAATAATTCCTCACCAAAGACAGTGTTTCACTCAAGCACTCAAAAGTGCTTCACTCAAACTCAAAGGTGTATAGTGTGGTGACACTCTTACACTCTACCATCACAATGTCACATGTATCAACTTTGTCTTTCATTTAACCACATATCAAACACACTTACAAACAAGTTATCATCACAAGGACTTTTCAAGGCTTGTATTGAGGCCGGGCTAAGAAGAAAATTGGTTTTTCTAGAAAATAAAATCCTTGAGTTAAGAGAGTGCATAATTCATTTATTCACATTAATAATAATCTCTTTCTTCTTTTATGTGAGAAACCAATATTCAACTCATTCCCAACTTTACTTGCATTGAACTTAACCTTTTCTTTTCTTTCTTTTCTTCTCTTTTGCTTTTTTACTTTGGCTCAATGCTCTTTAATGAATTTCACAAAGTTCTTTCTGGTTTCTCACAACCCCAAACTCGAACCATTCTCCATTATCACATACACATACTTTACTCAACTCAAGGTAAGGATTTCAACAAAGGGTTTCATTCAAAATTCAAATTTAGGCTCAAGATTCAAAGGGTAAAGAGAAACATTGTTCTTTGTTGGGTTCACCTATTGGCATTGGCTCTATGGGAGAAGAAAACATAGCCTTGATCATATGTAACAAGCAAGCAAGTGGTTCAATCATAGAAAATTAGGCAAAATCAATCATGCTTCCAAAGCAATAGAATTCAATCAATCAAAGACTCTAGAGTCCACCCTCTCACAGGTTAAATCAAGTTCCACAATTTGATAAACATCCTGTCCAGTAAATTATTCACAATTGAAATCATGCATCTATTAAATATGAGCAACCACCATCTATGCTTAAAAGTCTCACCAATCATTAACTTAACATGCATCATAGAACAATAGAGCAAACACAAGAATATTACTCATCACAAACAACAGTTTATCACATCATACCAAACCATTGCAGCACAATTCATTAAACCAAGTACATAACAACAAAATAAACACAATTCAAAAAATCCTGATCCAGCAGCATCCATCAGTAGATGCTTTCATCTGAATATTCCATCATCCATCAATAGATGCAAATCCTTCTCATTAGCATCCATCAGTAGATGCTGATCTTTCTCATCTTCATCGACATCCCTCAGTAAATGCCTAATCACATAGCATCCATCAGTAGATGCTATCATTTCATTAAAGGCATCCACTTTTGCAAAAAAGATTTAAAGAAAACTTTGATTTTACATTTCACCAATTCATCCCCCTCTTGGTGTGAGAAATTAAGCCATTATATTTTGAACAAAATGGAATGAAAGAATGAAAGAGATAGAAAAACCCTAGAAAGAGAATAGGAGAGCTGTCACATCCCCAAATCTACCCCTAAAGGGTTAAAAATGTGTTTCTGTGCTCAAGCCATCAAAAGATACAATCCCTAGGACGTCCAAGTCCTTAAATAGAGCATAAAAATAACAGAAAACGGGTCCAAGCCCACTTTGATGGCGCTCAGTGCCCCACTTAGGGCGCCCAAGCGTGGTACGAGTCAAAACTTTCTAGGGCGCTCAGGCGCCTTGCACTACAAAATCTGGCGCTCAGCCCCGCTCAATGGCGCTCAGCCCTGCCGGTAGCATTCCAAAACTCACTTTTTTGCTGTTTTGCTTGCTTTTATGGCTGATTCAGCTCTATACAGCTCAATATATTGTTGGAGATTCTTCTAGGCACATTATTAGCTACAAAATAAAGGGAATTTAGTGATAAAATCATAAAGTATAACCGCTACTCACTTATTCACAAAACTAAAGCAAACACATGAGTTCAAGCAAGCTTCTAAGTCAAAATGGGTGTGTTTAGTATAAAAAATAATATCATAGTTAACGGTATTTTCAACCATTATCAATTCACTAAAGTCAATCCGAGGTCTTAATAGATTTGTAGAAACATTTGGAGTCGCGTAAATCGTTTTCTTAAACCAAGTTAAAAAGGATTTGTTATGTTCATGAAGTGTCCACTTTTCACTCATACATGGATGTGCAGATTTAATTTCATCAATGTGTTGTTAAATGTAAGGAATAACATCCTTTGTGTTGTTTAAAATGTACAAATGAGCTTGATTAACTTCTTTTCCACTAACACTTTCAATCTTCACTCCTCAAACTCCCTTTCCTTCACGTTTGTCTTCGTGTCTATTCTTTGGAAGTCCTATTTGTTCACAAGTTGGCATATAACTTGAGCAGAATTCAATGGCTTCCTCTACAATGTAGTGCTCTATAACCAAAGCTTCCGGTCTCAATAGATTCTTAATATATCCCTTTAAGATATTCATGTATGTTTTCAACTGGGTACATCCACCTCAAGAAAATCGGCCCGCATATTCGAATTTCTCTCACTAGATGGACAATCAAATGAACCATGATATCAAAAAATGAGGGTGGGAAATACATTTCCAATTGGTACAATAATCTGATGGCCTCATTTTGTAAATCAACTAACTATCGAGGATCAACAACTTTCTTGCAAATGGCATTGAAAAACAAACTCAAACGTGTTAGAATACCTCTAACAGAAGTAGGTAATATGGCTCGAATAGTTACTGGTAAAAGTTGTTGCATTAAGACATGACAATCGTGAGACTTTAAACCAACTAACTTTAAATCTTGCATAGACACAAGGCTACTAATATTCAATGAATAACCTTGTGGAACCTTCACACTACGTAAACATTGACAAAAAATTTGCTTTTCTTTTTTTGAAAGAGTGGTTGGTCAGCTAGAAAACAATGAGTTACTCCTTTTTTAATTCTTTTATTTTTATTTTAAATGTCTTATAATACGTCGAATTCCCATATAGCTTCGTCATATTATTCATTCATATCAGAATGCTAAGAGATCTATTACCTTTTCACTAAATGATGTTTGAACGTCGAATGCCGCTGGGCTTCGACGATGTACTGCATATTCATGATGTAATGTTGTTACACCTCGATGTGCTTGCCAATTCGATGTCAAGTACGCATCTATAAATATAACTTGCATTTCACGTAACCCCTTGCCCATGTTTCTCTATTGAACATATTAGGATTCATGTTTTTTATTTCCTTTGCATTTGCATTTTCTTAGATTTTGAAACATTTTTGTTCTTTAAATTGCAATTTGATTTCAATTTCAAAGTGGCGCATTCAGCACCTTCAATTCATAAGAAGGTGCCCTTTGAAATTGAAGTCAACAAAATGTTTTTCATAGTACAGAAATGTTTAAGATATCTTACTGAAATGGAAGTGCTATGGAAAAAGAAATATGGTTCACAATATTTTTATTGCTAAAACAATTTTAAAAACTAAAATAAATTTATAAAAATTGTCTTGGATTTGTTTTCAACCTTTAGATTTCAGAGCTACCTGACCTAGGGTGGAAACAACTTCAAGACAATTTAAACCATCAATAATACATCATTTGTTTTTGCAAATGCGACGTAATATTTCTCAACTAGAGGCCAAAAAGATTCTCCTTTTTCTTCTTTTTTTTCTTTTAAACATCGCATTTTGTAAGAGTTGGACGTAAAACAACTTCAAGGATTTCAAAAAGAAATCCATATTTTTAAGAACGTATGTTCATAAATGAAAACAAAAACAAAAGAAAAGCATAATAACACTAAACATAATAAAAAATGAAAACCTAACCACGAAAAGATAAACATTATAGTTAAAAAATGAAAAACACAATAACACTAAACATAATAAAAAAATGAAATCCTAATTTGAGTCAGATGTCTTCATAGACTCCTCTTCTGTTGTGTCATCTTCATCATCAGATTCACTTGCTGAGGGAGTTCTCAGAGCATCTTCATCTAGTTTCTTGTGAATCATGATCACAAAGTTTTCAACTTTTCTTCTAGGTAGTATTACCCAAGCAAGTACAAAAGCACATATTTTTTCTTCATTTTCAAACCATCAAGTAGATACGGCTTGTATACCTTTAGCCTTTTTGGATATCTCACAAATTCCTTGTAAATCTTCTTCTTGTTGGTCCATTGGTTGAGTTCAGAATTTTTTTCATGAGCCATGAAGCCTTCTGCTTTGAGAGCAGTAAAAGATAGCTCTATTTCATCATCAATTTTAATATCGACATCTTTCACCCGAGAGCATATAACACCATTGACAACCTTCAGATTGTGGTAGAAGACTTCTACTAGGTTAGGATAACAATCACTGGGTCATTTGAACAAATTTTGCAAGACCCACATCTGCAAGCCATTCTTGAAAAATAAACCCTTCACTTCTGAAGAACTCCAGATCCAAGAACTTTTGAGGGACCACCTCAAAGAGTTTTCTATAATATCCAAATTTGTATCGTGCTTCGTCATCACTGATCCACCCATTTGGACTAACATTTCTTACAACTTGTGCAGCCTTCGTTCCACGCCGTAAAGATGAAGAAGCCATTTGAGAACATGATTTAGAGATTTACAGGAAGGGTTTAAGAATCTAGTTTCTCACAATGATATAGGATGGATTTACAAATTTAATATAACTATAGAATAGAACATTGAATACCATGATAAATTGACGTTATATGGTGGTAATTATTTAAACCAGCGCGTTTTTTTTCTTTTTTTCTTGTAATCAAACTATAAAACGTGTAACTCTTTGGTGGCTTCGACGTTTGGCCAAAGGATAACTCCATTTTATTATTTTTTTTCTTTTTTATTAAGCCATAGGGTCAAACACTTTTTTATTACTTTATTCGTTTTCTTTTCAACCAACCTGAAAACGTCAAACAGTTTGGCGGCATCGACGTGTTATATGGGAAAATGTAGTTGGTTGATCATGATGATAAATGTTGTTAGTAAGAACCGAAGAGTTTCACGCCCATCATTGGCACCACTCGACGTCTTCTTTATATGGAAAAAGGCAGTTAGATGGGCTTGATAAATGTTGTGTTTGAAACGAAGAGATCCATGTCAAATATAGATACCACTCTACGTCCACGTATATGGGAAAAGGTTGTTGGTAGGGCATGATAAATGTTGTGTTAAAACGAAGAGATAGAAGTCCAATATTGACACCACTCGACGTCCACGTTATATGGGAACATGCAATTGGCTGGTGATGTTGATAAATGTTGTTCGTAAGAACAAAAGAGATTCAGGTCAAATATCGACACCACTCGACGTCGACTTTATATGGGAAAAGGCACTTGGCTGGCATGATAAATGATGTGTTAATATGAAGAGTTTCACGTCCACTTGGAAGAGGTTCATCGTTAATTGGATCCTCTAATGCTTAAATGTTTCTCTCAGCCAAATATACCATTGCACAATTTGATGATTTTTTAATGATTCATTTATTAGGTTTTCCTGAAGTTGTTTTCTGCCAGAAATCATATCCACTAATTTTGCATAAAACAACTTCAAGAAACTTAAAAATTGAATCTTATATAAATAGGGACATTGAGTGCCTTCAGTATTCGACGTAAAATACGCTTTAGGATTTCTAAAAGAAATCCATTTTTACAGAACGTAGGTTCATAAATGGAAACAAAACAAATGAAAAACATAATAACACTAAACATAGGAAAAAATTGAAAATCAAACCACGAAAAGATCCACGAGATTATTAAAACGTAGAAGGATTTTTGTGAATGGAGTTGTAGCATTTTGAAAGGGTGCGGAATCCACATCTCTCAACCTTTTTCTTTGGATTTATATCAGTGGATCAAGCTTTTCACCATGACAGAATCAAACCACAAGGAAATGACTCGCTTTTGTGAACTTAAAAAAGATGATAGAAAAACAAAGAAGAAAGTTAACATATTGTTACGAGATATTTTATGAATGAAAGTTGTAACGTTTTGAAACGGTGTAAAATCCAAATGTATCAACCTTTTCTTCGAGTTTCTATCATTCCTTCAAGCTTTTCAACATAACAAAGAATCAAGCCACAAAGAACTGACTTGTTTTTGCGACCTTGAAGGAGGTAATAGAAACTCAAAGAAAAAAGTTAACACAAAAATTTTATAAATGGAGGTGTAGAGGTTATCAAAGGCTCTGAAACTGTATTTATAGAAAAAAGAATAACTGCTGGGAACCCATCACGTTCATCCCAATAGAGTTCGACATTTTACATGGTGACCCCCTCGGCTTCATTCGCATAATAAAACGTCGTAGCCACCAGTACAAGGATGTTTTATTCGTTAGTTTATAAGAAAAAATAAAAAACATAATTTCTGGCAAATAAAACGTTCAATTCAGAAAAGAATTTGACGTTTTGTAGTTGGTTTAAAAGAAAAAAGAAAAAAATAATAAAAAAGGGAATGAGGCTTTGGCTTCCAACTGGTAAACAAAACGTCGAAACCCTTATCAATACGACGTTTTGTAGATTGATTTAAAAGAAAAATAAAAAAATAATTGTTGGCTGTAACATACATCGTCAAAATTTTATTACGGTGGACGTCATATTTGGTAAATCACTATTCAGTATTTATTTATTTTGTATTGGACGTCAGTTGTTCCTTAGTTGACGTTATGTGACTACTAAGGTCATCGTTTTACATCAATGTTGTTTATGGTTGGACGTTATTTCCTTTAAAACGGCGGTTATAAAATCCAATCGACGTGGAGCGAATGAATTTATTTACAACAATGTCATCTATCATTGTTAACGGTGGTTGTTCTTTTTTAGGACGTTGAACGCGCGACGTGGTCAAAAGTTTGTCAAAAAATGGTGTCAAAGTATCATTATCCTTTAATTAAAGGTGCCGCTTAGGACAAACTTTGTAGGTGCTAACATCTTTTCTACTTTCGGATCCAAAATTTGTTATCTTTCTAGTTTTTCTTGTACTTTTTAAGAATAAATTATGATAACATCGTTTGTTTGAAAAAAGTGTTTTCTATTGAAAATTTGAATAAATTGATGGAAATCTCTTTAGGGAACTAAAAGGATATCCATTCAAGAAGTACCAACTTAATTTAAGGATCTAATAAAGCTCTAGGACATATTCAATAGACCATGGACCAATCAACCAAGCTTTTTGGATCAATGTTCAAGATTTTCAGCAAACTTCCGCTCAACATAGTGAAGGGGCGCTCAACTCCAACGAGCCAAATGTCTCACATGCTCTTCTCTTCCCAGCATTGCCCAATGGGCAACTAGGGGGCGCTCAAGCACCAACGAACCATTTGTTACACAATTCTGATACATTTTTCTTGTGAGTTAGCATGTAACATGTGACTCTTCCAATAGGCTTTTATTTGAATTTTGGAGGGAATGTGACTCTAAATAGAGGGTCTCCCTTACCTATAAATAAGAGAGCCTATGTAAAAACTCACTTTAGAGCTTAATGAATTGTTGCTGAAATGAATCAAACCCTCTTTTGCTCTCTGGTCAATCTGAATTTTGAATTCTCTCACTCTCCACTAGCTTACTTCCTTAGTAGGAAGGCCATATGAGCTTTGAGGCTTCATACAAACACCATAGCTTCACTAAACCCACATCAAACACCTTCATCTATGCATTTCTATTGCACCTCATTGTCCATCCACTACACTCTGAGTTTGGAGCTTCTACATTCGTTGATTCTACTTGGAGAAGTTTCCATCATATATGATAGACAACACTTTTAAAATAAGTGTTGTCTATTATAGAGCTCATACACAACGCTTTTGTGGAAATGTTGTCTATTAATAGACAACACTCAAATAGACAACCTAAAAAGCATTGTCTATAAGAAATAAAAAACATTGTCTTTTAACAATTTTGTAGTAGTAAAAGACACACCTTATCTACAAATAAATTTTGCTTGCTACAATTATTAATTAGTTCAAAACTCCTCATGTCGATAAAAAATTTCAAGAATTTAACTCCTTTAACTTTTCTTCTATCAAAATGCTCAAAAACTTATGATAACAATTTAAAAAGATAAAAGGATCGTGGAAAAATGGAATCTTTATTACTAGTATAAGCTTAAATGATAATACATTGTGAAGGAAGTCATCATCAACAATTGCACTACTAGTTTCTTAAACGTGCAAGTAAAGTCTCAATCTCATTCTCAGTAATTATCAAAGAAGGGTAGAATTAGGTTACAAAACAAACACACACACACACATCGCCACTAAAGTTTGACATAACACATGCTCTAAAAGTAATGGTCTACCACCTACATGTTTTGAATTTGGCATGAGAATGTTGTGACAACATAAGAACTAACGGAATCCTGCTTACAGCAGGAGGTATATGCAAGTTTATGTTAAAGAACTACACAAAGATATAATTGTATTGTAGTTCGTTGTGGTACCTTTCATTCAACTGTGATGACTTTAAACAGTTATACAATTGGCCCTTAGGCCAAATACATGAAGGAGGTATATGCAAGTTTCTGTTAAAGAACTACACAAAGAGATAATTGTATTGTAGTTCACTATGGTACCTTTCATTCAACTGTACACACACACACATATCGCTAGTAAAGTTTGACATAAGACATGCTCCCAAAGTTATGGTCTACCACCTACATGTTTTGAATTTGGAATGAGAATGTTGTGACAACATAAGAACTAACAGAATCCTACTTACAGCATGAGGTATATACAAGTTTGTGTTAAAGAACTACACAAAGAGATAATTGTATTGTAGTTCACTATGGTACCTTTCATTCAACTGTGATGACTTTAAACAGTTATAAAATTGGCCCTTGGGCGGAATACATGCAGGAGGTATATGCAAGTTTGTGTTAAAGAACTACACAAAGAGATAATCGTATTGTAGTTCACTATGGTACCTTTCATTCAACTGTACACACACACACACATATCGCTACTAAAGTTTGACATAAGACATGCTCCCAAAGTTATGGTCTACCACCTACATGTTTTGAATTTGGAATGAGAATGTTGTGACAACATAAGAACTAACAGAATCCTACTTACAGCATGAGGTATATACAAGTTTGTGTTAAAGAACTACACAAAGAGATAATTGTATTGTAGTTCACTATGGTACCTTTCATTCAACTGTGATGACTTTAAACAGTTATACAATTGGCCCTTGGGTCGAATACATGCAGGAGGTATATGCAAGTTTGTGTTAAAGAACTACTGATGGAATCCTGCCTGATGTACCTTTCTTAGTGTTCTCTTTTTATTTTTCATTGTATACGTATTTTAGCTTGCAAGGAGCATGGGTTACTATAAATACCCAGATCCTCTATTGTAATTTGGAACTTTTGAGATGAATGAGAATTGAGTTTTCTAAAACCAGAAACAATTCTCTCTTGAGAGTCAAAGGCTAGAGAGTCCAAGGACTTTCTCTAGCCACCCTCCATCACACTACCTTCATTCTCATTTTCCAAATTCCTTGGTGCTTCTCGTCCACGACGTACTCCTTCCTCCAATCCTCTTCAGGCACGCGTCAGGCCTCGTCAGCCACGCGTTCTTTGTCACATCATCGTCTGCACATCACTTTCCACTTTTCCACTCGCGCATCCTCATTACTCACATTTCCATTTCCAAGAAACCTCATCTGCTAGGGTTTCTCCCTCTCAAGTGCATCACCATCACTGTAAGTCTTGTTTTCATCACAGATTCACTTCGTCACTCTCATTTCTCCCTCGCCTCAGCCTCTTCTCACCATTTCTTTATATTTTGACCGATTAAACACCTCTCCTCACATCGTTTTCCATTTTCCACCGATTGAACCCTCCTTTGCTTCGATCTAACACATTTCCACCGATTAAACTCTGTTTCTCACCGATTAATCGGTTCTGTTTAGTGATTCCTCACCGTTCTAGGGTTTTCCACCGTTTAAACCTAGGTCTAAGGTTTTTCCTGAGTTCTTCTCTGATTCCGCTTCGATCTCGAGTTCTCCTCCACTTAGGTCTCGAGTTTGGTTTCTCCTCCAAGTTATACATCTTTTTGCTGCGTATTTCTTCGTCAGAGAAGCTTCGAGGAGGTCCAGTTCGTGTTCGCGCAACTTTAATCAACCTCTCCTTGGAGCTCTTCCATCAACTACACAAAGAGATAATTGTATTGTAGTTCACTATGGTACCTTTCATTCAACTGTGATGACTTTAAATAGTTATACAATTGACCCTTGGGCTGAATACATGAAACAGAAATAACAATTACCACGCAATAACAACTGGTCGAGTCATCTAAAAAGAAACATGTGCGACATAAAACAAAAATTGACCTAAACAAACCGAAATAAAAATAGACCAAGCTTAATAATAAAATCAGAAAACAAATAAGACTTAAACAAAATTAATCCCACACCAAAAATTTAAGTTCATCCATTAGTTTGGTCTAATAACAAGTGGCATTCGAAAAATAACAACATGGTAAGATCGATAATAATAATAATAATAATAATAATAGTGAAGATATGGTTCATTTCAAGAAAAATCCAACGTGAATGAAGTTTTTTCTACTTACAAGATGTTTCCGAAGCAAGAATGGTTGATAGTTCTAGCTTAGTCTTTGGTCTTGCTTTCTTCAAGCAAAAGCAGTTCATAGAGATGATTATTAAAGCTTCCTAAAATCAAAGAAAAAAGAGCACTTGGATGTTTTCATCTAAGGATAACCTAGATCATGGAAATATGCATCCTACTTAACAATTGGAAAAGGTGAAACACTTGGCTTATGGAGTCAAGGCCTTTTAGATCATCCAACCTATAATACCACCATAAGATAACATACAAAAGCACGATAGCTAAAATCAGGAATTTAAATTGAGAAGGCAAGTACAATTTCCAAATTGATCTATAGGATTTACAAAATTCGTAATGCATATATTACATAAATGTCAGGCATCATATTCATTAGTTATAACCTAAAATATATATGGTAAAAAAAACTCAACAATTCCAAAACACAACTAAACAATGCATCACATGGCGTAAACTTAAACACCAAAACCAATTCTCTAATTCTATATAATCTAGCGTCTTATCTAAGTTATATCACATTGTAATCATAAGGTTCTACCATTTGATCCTTGTCTTCAACTCCTGCACTGCAAAATTGCTAACAAGGTAACAGAAAGAATGGTTCGTGGGTGGTTGTGTTGCTGGGAATTTAACTAAAAGGAACTAGGAAGATGTTGGAGAGTCTCACATCGACTAGAGATAAGGTAAATTTATAATATATAAGTAAGTGCAAACCTTACTTTACAAGTCGGTTTTATGAGGTTGAGTTAGACTTAAAGTTCACTTCTTAGCATGGTATCATAACTATGGTTAGAGCATCCATTATAGAGATAAAACCAATTTATAGTATAAGTGAGTACAAATCTCACTTCTTGTACAATAAGACAAGAAGCAAAATGGAAAATCAACAAATGTAACGAGCAACAATATGAAATGGTTATGTTTTTTCTCCCTCTTGTTGTTTTAAAATTCTGCATAATTCTCATTTTCATCTTTTTGTCATAGAGTAGTTTATCCTAAGCATTACTTAGATAGCTCATAATCTATTACATTTTCAAAGCTCCACCAATAAAATAGTTTATCCTAAGCATTACTTAGATAGCTCGTAATCTATTACATTTTCAAAGCTCCACCAATAAAACTCATCTCAGTCATCCCCTCCCAAACCATCCATTTTCAATAACAAACAATAAAAACAACGACCTTCCACACACAAGCCCAATCCCAACCAACTCAAATTTAGGTGTAGGGAAGACTATTCTCTTTGATTTGAAACAAACCAACTTAGAGTTTCGCAAATGATAATTTTCAACCTTCACATTGTCAATATTATACAAGTTAATTTAATTCTACCTCGTTTAATAGCTTAACTATGACAAATAAACTCTGATTGGAGAAAGCGAGCAAGCCAGAGATTTTATTTATAAAAAAGAATTTATATGTAAAATTTGTAAGTAATACTTAATTTATTTACGAATTTTAATCTGTACGTAATTATTCATAAATAATTCAGTTTTTTAGCATCCTCATCACCCTTCACATGGATACTCTTTTGATCACTTATGATTTATAAGACGAGACAACACCATAGTTGTAGGTATCAGCCGTGTCTCGGAATTGCCCTTCAATACTATACCCATGTGTTGTGTATCCCCTGCAACTGCATAATATATATAGTCTCCTGGAAGAAGCTTTCAAACCCAAAATAAGCAATTTTTGCCTTCATCATTTAACTAGATAATAATCACCTCCATTAAAATTCATGATAAGAAAATAAATTAAGAGCGTCGCATATCCATCTATAATTTTAAAACCCAAGTCTCTATAAAATTTTTACCAAATAATTAAACAACTCTAATTACCGTAATCTTATATAAAATTGTTACTTCTTCTCTGAACCCGGTGATCTCATAAACTGCTATTAATAGTGTATTTGGTGTTTCAATTGAAACGACTACATTAAAAATTCCATAACTTGTCGTTAACGCGTTTCCACTTGTGGTGAAGATTTGGCAAATCAACTTTAGTTTAAACAATGCACAAAACCTACAAAGCACAGCTCATATATATATATATATATATATATATATATATATATATATATATATATATATATATTAATGTGAACAATAAATATGCATTATGTGCATCACAACGAGCACTATGAAACTAAACAATGCATCACAAATAGCTAAAATCAGGAATTTAAATTGAGAAGGCAAGTACAATTTCCAAATTGATCTATAGGATTTACAAAATTCGTAATGCATATATTACATAAATGTCAGGCATCATATTCATTAGTTATAACCTAAAATATATATAGTAAAAAAAACTCAACAATTCCAAAACACAACTAAACAATGCATCACATGGCGTAAAGATGGTGAGAATAAAGATGCCACCATATCCCACTTATATAGAACACAATTTGCCCACTCCTCTCACAGCTAATTCAATTGTGGGGTCTCTATACCCGAGAATAAAGGTTAAATGACCAATATTTTTTCTTTAAGAAATAAATTCAATTCAATTACTCAATTTTTTTGTTTTTTATTTTTCAACTGGTGTGAAATTTTAATATGAAACCTATTGCCATATTCTCAATTATAGTCTTAAAGCAATGATTTTGATAATATAATATGTAAAATGTCAAACTTCTCGGAGAACATAATATGAAGTAATAATTAATTCCAATATAAATGAGGAGGAACTTTTAAAATATGTAATTGAAAAAAAAATTGTACTCTTGTTAAAGTCATCAATTATTGGATCAGTGCCAATAGCTTATTTTATTTAGTGTTTATTTATCTTGATTGATAACACGTCTCATTGTCGGTTTTAGGTAAAAACTGGACAAGATGTCAATGCATTATTACCTAATACATTCCATTTTATATTATTTGCATTCACATGATTCATAGGATTCTTTTAAAAAAAAGTATTTGTTTGAATACTAGAGCAATATTTCGTTCTTATAAATCAAATATAAGGTTTGAGTGTAATCATTATGGCGGATAATACTTAAAACGACTACCTATGATCATTGGTAAATCCTTTTACATTTTATTACGAATATCTTTTTATATTAAATAAATATAAAATAAAGTACAAATTATGAAATAAGTTAGGAAACTAAAAACAAAAATTATTAATATAAACTTTTTATATTATGTAATAAAATAAAAACATTTATTAATTGAAAACAAGAAAAAAACACCAATAATATTCGAATGAGTATAAAATAATATATAAAGGGAATAACGCCTAAAAACATCATCATTACAATTGATTATTTGGTTTCATAATTTAAGTGTAAATAATATTAATTAAAAATATGTGATACAAGTTATAAAGATCAGGTCAATATTAATTTCCATTCTTAATGACAATAATATAAATAGTTTATTTAAATTAGAGATGTATGACTTTTTAAAATTAGATCTTGCATATGAAATTGCTTTGTAGGATCATATTTTTTGTAAACGCGTTATAAAAATACTAAGGGTTTACATCATTGTCCGTTAACAAATTATTTCACAAAAAAATTATGTCGTCGTGCTAATTACACCTTGACTAAATCATATTTTCCTAAGATTATATTTGCAAGTTAAATATGACATCACGTAGGAAAGATATTCCCCTAAGAAACAGAAACACATTCTCATAATTTTACAAACCCAGAACAGTAAAGATCGCAAATCTCTTGATGTAACACATGTCTCTTTCCCAGTGAGCTGTTGAACACATAACTTTACAATATTCAGAACTTGATGCAATGATTTAGTTAAACTAATGATTATGTACCGGTCTAGCAGATTAAGCGTATACAGAATGGTCTGCTTTGCGACCAAACACAACCTAGGATAAATGTCTGAGTCGTCCTTTTTATCCAGTGAGGTTGTTCTGAAATGTCTATTCAGACCGTCTTTCTAGTTGTCCATCCAAGTTGTTCTTTTAGACCATTTATATAGGTCGTGTTGAGTATGAACTAACAGTATAGTTTGATGATCACTGATAATGACTTATTAAATTTCTAATGCAGATTAAGGTATGACAGGACCGTCATTAGGTAGTCAGAAAACAGTAAAATTAAAGTTTAGCACAACTAGTATAAATAAAGGTCTAAGGCATGACTTTAGGATCCTTATGCACAATATATACATCACTTGTTGTGCTAACCGTTCGATTATATTACTGACTTGAGTATTAAAGTGTTTTTATAGGTATTCACCCACACAACTTGGACAAAAAGGAGGAAGAGCAAACAACATAACTTGGATGATGGAAGACCACTAGGGACCCCATAACTAAAACATTTTGGCACCCACCGTGGAATCGAGCGAGTATCTCTCATTGTAGCCATAAGGAACCAGTGAGTGGTTCTTTAAAATATCTCAATTGTCCAACCATTCGACCTCAGTATTTATGCTCAGTATCAACATTTTTGGACCACTCGACCATATTCGGCCTCAACCGTGCGGTCATACCTTGGCCTGAACTACTCGGCCAACCACGGTCTCACATGTATTCGACCAAACTTGGCCTCAATCGCTCGGCCATGCATTGGCCTCAACTGCTCAGCCAACCGTGGTCTCATAGGTATTCGGCCAACCATGGTCTCATAGGTATTCGGCCATACTTGGCCTCAACCGTTCGGCCATACCTTGGCCTCCACTGCTCAACCACTCATGACCTCATAGGTACTCGGCCAAAATTGTCCTCAACCATTGGACCATACTTTGGCCTCAACTACTCAGCCAACCATGGCTTCACAACTACTCGGCCAAACATGGCCTCAACCGTTCGCCCATACCTAGGCCTCAATTGCTCGGTCAACCATCGCCTCACAAGTAATCGATGAAACTTCGCCTCAAGCGTTCGACCATATCTTGGAGTCAACAGCTCGGCCAACCATGGCCTCATAAGTTCTCGGCAAAACTTAACGTCAACCGTTCGGCCAAACCTTGGCCTCAACCTTTTGGCCATACCTTAGCCTCAAATGCTCGGCCAAACCATGGTCTAAGAGGTACTCGACCAAACTTCGCCTCAACCGTTCGGCCATACCTTGGCCTTAACTGCTCGACCAACCATATGCTCACAAGCACTCCGCTAAACTTGTCATCAATTGTTCGGTCATACCTTGGCTTCAACTTCTGGGCCAACCATGGCCTCACAAGTACTCGACTAAACTTGTCCTCAAGCGTTCGGCCATACCTTGGCCTCAACTGCTCAGTCAACCATGGTCTCACAGGTTCTCGACCAAACTTGGCCTTAACCGTTCGACCATACCTTGGCCTTAATAGCTCGGCCAACCATGGCCTCTTAAGTAGTCGAACAAACTTGGCCTCAAACGTTCGGTCATATTTTGGACTCAACTGCTAGGCCAACCATGGCCTCACAGGTACTCGGTCAAACTTCACCTCAACGACCATACATTGGCCTTAATTGCTCGGCAACCATAGCATCACAAGCACTTGACCAAACTTGTCCTCAACCATTCGACCACACATTGGCCTTTATTACTCGGCCAACCATGGCCTCACAAGTACTTGACCAAACTTGCCTTATCCGTTCGGTCATACCTTGGCCTCAACTGCTCAGCCAACCATAGCCTCACAGGTTCTCGGCCAAACTTGGCCTCAACCGTTCAGCCATACCTTGGCCTCAATAGCTCGGTCAACGCCTTACGAGTACTCGGCCAAACTTGGCCTTAACTATTCGGCCTCCGCTATTCGGCCTCAACCATTCGGTCGTACCTTGGTCGCAACTGCACGACCAACGTTGGCCTCACAAGTACTCGTCTAAATTTCGCCTCAACTGTTCGGTCATACCTTGGCTTCAATTGTTCGGTCAACCATGGCCTTACAAGTACTCAGCCAAACTTTGGCTCAATCGTTCGATAGTACCTTAGTCTCAACTGCTCGGCCAACCATGGCCTCACAGGTACTCGGTAAAACTTGGCCTTAGCCGTTCAGTCATACATTGGCGCAACTGCTCGGTCAACCATGGCCTCACAAGTACTGGGCCAAACTTGGCTTCAACCATTCGGCCATACCATGGCCTCAACTGCTCGATCAACCATGGCCTCACAAGTATTCAGCCATACTTGTTCTTAATCGGTCGTTCATACCTTGGCCTCAACTGCTTGGTCAACTATGGCCTCATAGGTACTCAACCAAACATGGCCTCAACTATTCCATCTTAACCATTCGACCTCAACTGTTCGGCCTTACCTTGGCCTCATGTGTTCGGCCTTACCTTGGCCTCAACTAGTCGGCCACCCAAGGCCTTGTAGGAATCCACGCCGGCCTCACCAATGGTCAACGACTGTGGATCTTTACCAAAAAAATCCTAACTGTCCTCTTCAAAGGTTGGCGACTGTGGATCTTCATCAAAGGAATCCTGTTCGGCCTCATCGAAAGTCAGTGACAATGGATCTTCACCATAATATTTTCGACTGGCCTCACTGAGATTTGAGGACCATAGATTTTCATGACCCGTTTTAGCCTTTCAATCACTCACCTTAATCAACAAACAAAAAGTACGCAAAGACAAAAGCTAACTGGAGAACACGTCTTTGTCAGGAATGGTATGTGCAAAACCCCTTCACAGAATAATATCATGCTTTGGCTTGGGGGGCTTGTGTACCTTACGGTCTGCCTTGGGACCAAGCACCACTCAGGCCAAATGTCAGGTCGTCCACCTAGGTCGTCATCCTAAGTTGTCCATCTAGGTCGTATCATGTATGGCCTAACAATATGGTTAGTTGATCAGTGGTAATAACTCATTATGCCCCTAATGCAGATTAAGGTGTGATTGGATCGTCATTAGATGAGTGAAAGGTAAAAGTCCACCACAAATAGTATAAATAAAGGTCTCAGGTATGACTTTAGGATCATTATGCACAATATATACGTCACTTGTTGTGCTAACCGTTTCGTTATATTATTGACTTAAGGGTCGGAATGCCTTTGCAGGTACTCACCTACATGACTTTGACAAAAAAGAAAAAAAACAAATAACATAACTTGGATGATAAAGGACCACTAAAGAATCCATCTCATCTTGAGGACGACTTGGAGTATTTTGTGTAAGAATATGAACCCGTAGCCGAAACATATTATAGTTTTGTTGTTAAGTTTCTGCATTACAAAGACGTCAAGTTTTAATTATTATGCTTAATTGTTTAAAAAGTAAAAGTGGTATATGGGATAGAAATATGAATATTTTATTATAAAATTTATTGGAGGTTTGGAGAAGTTGAACTTGCAACTAAAAACATGTAATCACTGATTCTATATCACCATCGGCACAAAAACCTTTTCCATTACCCTAGTTAACACAAAAAAAGAGATGATAAACTACATAACACTAGTGCAATAAAGGAAAATGACACCGGTTAATTTCGCTTATAGGAACCGGTTCTGCAACCGAGACATATACAGGCGAGGTAAAAAGGATAAGTTTAATGTCTCGGTTGTGAACTGAGTCAAAAAGGGATCGATTTTCGCCTCGGTCCTCTTTTGAACCGAGACCGTATCTTAGAAAATTCAATAAAAAAAATTCAAAAAACTGCTGAACCTGTTGGGATTCATTACAGAGCATCAACGTTCAGATACATTACAGAGCATATTATAGAGCATATAACAAAAGCCACTGGGCTGAAAGAATCAATGTTCTTCATTACAGAGCATATAACAAATGGAAAAAAAAAATCAAAGAAACCAGGGATTCATACTTTTGAAACCCAGCCTCAAACCCCATTTCCAGTTTCTGAAAATCGTCAACGGCAAGCAGCTCCCGACGGCAAGCGGGAAGCGGCTCCCGACAGCAAGCGGCAAGCGGGTGCTAGGCCAGCGACTCCACCACTGGCACGGGCCGCACCAAGCGGTCCACGAACAGCACCATCTGAGAAACAAAAAGAAAAGGAAGAAAAACGGGATCGAGATCTGGATCTGGATCGGCCACCGCTTGCTCTTCACTCTAGAGGCGATGTAGTCGCAGGCGAGGTGGAAGCCGCACTCGAAGTCGTCGCACACGACGAGGTGGTGGTGGCTCCCGATGGCGGCGAGGCGAAAGGTGGTGTGGAGAAGGAAGAAGAAAGCTATCGATGCTCGAGGAGGAAGAAAAAACCTTACTCGCGTGGCGTGAGAAGATGAAGATGGTGGTCACGGCGTGGTTGAACGGCGCTGCTTGCGGGTTTGCGTGTGGTGACCGGCGGTGCTTGCGGCGACCGTAATGGCTGGTGATGGTGGTGGTGCACTTCACGCTTCTTCCACTCGCTACTGCGGCCACCACAGTCGCCTCTCCTAACTCCGTCAAAACCCGCCCCTCTCGCAAGCACAAACACTCCAAAGAAAATGACCCTCCCTCCGATCCCAATCTCATCGTTCCTTCCCCCACTAAGTTCAAGAGTCCCTTGCCTCCGAGAACCCCCGCTTCCAACCCTCTCAAGCGAAAGCTCGCCATGGCTGCCGATGCCCTAACCGACAATTCCCTCCCCGCATCCTCCGATTCCGACGTCAAGGTTGTTTTCACCTATTACTCTTTTCGATCTAACTTCCCTTTCTCGCTTCTTTCCTTTTTTGTAGGTTATTGTGAGGATGAGGCCTTTCTCGCTTATGGGGTTTTCTTCTTCTTCTCCTTCATAATGTACTAGTGTATAATGGTTTTCCCCTTACTAAACTAGTGTATAATGGTTTTCAAATCTTCAATGATTCGTTAAGATTCAGAGTGATTTAAATTAAAATGTCATGTTTGTCCTCTTTGATTTGTAAAATACTATCTAAAAAATAACACTTATAGGGATAATGATAACGGTAATATTTACCATTATCTGTGGTGCATTTTTCATACCAAATGAACTCTCTTTGAGCTTGAATCTTGCTTAATCCTCTCTGTCATTTAACATTGTGAAAAAGTCTAGTTTAGGTCACACTTAGGGTTTTCATCACTAATTCCCTCATTTTTTGTAGGCAAATTGTGTGCATTTGAAGAGCATCAAAATTATCAAGAGCTGGAACCCAGGAAAAGCTGCAAGAGCACATGATTTGAAGGAAAATGAAGACATTTCTCACACCTGCGCGCCCCACCAGGGGCGCTGAGCTTCTTTTGCCTCGCAATTCTCGCGCCTAGGTGTCCTAGAAAGGGGGCTGAGCACCATTCCTCGCGCAATTCTCGTGCCTGGGCGCCCCAAAAAGGGGGTTGAGTCCCATTTGGTTCGCATTTCTCACGCCCGGGTGCCCTAGAAAGGGAGTTGAGCGCAATCCCTTGCGTTCTTGCGCCTGAGCGCCCTCCTGTCTGAGCGCTAAGCGTGACACTTGCTTATGTGGCACCCTAGACCTATTTAGGGCTACCATGCAACGAGGGTGCCATCTTTTGGCGGCTGAAGCACGAAACTCACCTTCTTAGACCTCTTGGAGCAAGTTTGGGTGTGGTGGAGCTCTCCCTTCCTCTTCCTTGGGTCTTCATCTCTTCCATTTTCTTTTATTGTAAGCTCAAACTCTCTATTAAGACCTCGCAAGTGTACCAAATTGTATCAAGTAATATAAAATGGTAAGACCAAGTATCGTATCCTAGAAGACTCACGACACTAATCATGTAATACCTTAACTAATTAAGACTTAAGAAAAATTTCATTGGTTTAAAATGCAAAATACAGAAAAAGTAAATATGAATGAAATTTGATCAATTGGGGCAAAACACAAAAGTGAATGAATGATTTTGATACTATGAGTGAGTATGTTGTTGGGGTTTAGATTTCACCATCTTTACTCTCATGCATAGAAGAATTCATCTTCTTCATTCAACTGTTAATGTCACTATCTAAATTACTTAAAACTCGATCCCTCGGCGAAGAAAGCCTAACCTTAATTATTAGACCACAATCCCTTCCCTAATAATTAATTTTGCATTACAAACAGAAGCTTAAGACAACCAAACCTCCTATCCCCATCCTTGGGCAATATTTCTTTTGGGAGAAATTCTCCAGATCGTGGTTTTTAGGTATTTCCCAATAACAAAGAAGACCATAAAATCATGCTATGAATGATCAAAACATAACAAGCATAGAGCAAAGGAGAAAATCCCTAACAATTAATGAAAAAGCGTATAATAATTCAGAACAAATTCAAATACATGAGAGTTTAGAGGTTACATCTTCCTCAACAACAAATGAGTTTAGTTCTCCATAATCATGGAGAAACTAGGTGTATAATGGAATGAAAGTGATAGAAAAATCCTAGAAAATGAAGAGGAGAGCTTCCGCATCCAATTTTGCCTCCAGAGAGTGAAAAAATGTGTTTTTGCATCTCTGCTGCCTAAAGATACCAACCCTAGGATGAACAAATCCTTAAATAGAGCAAAAAAAAGAGTTCAAGTCCAACGCGCTGGCACTCAGCACCCCTACTTAGGGCAGCCAGGCGGTAGTACGAGAGTGGAGGATGGAGGATAGTTAGTGATGATCGGTGATGAAGGTGGAGGATGCAGAGTGTGTCGTTGAAGCACTGCATGACAAAGTTGAGGATGCACCAGAATCATTGAGCAACCTAACCCAATGTTTTCTTTATGTTGCAGTGAAGGAGTTGTCAAGGTGGTCGAGGTACGTGAAGGTGTTGGAATTAGGTGAAGCTTGGTTGAGTTAGGTAAAGCTATTATCAAGCTTGTGCAACTCATGGTGGACCTTTATGGTGCACTTGTGAAGGTAGCAAAGGTCGTGGAATTGCGAAGGTGTTTATCATATCACCGTGAACGAGTTTGGTAGTCTTGGGAACCTTTGTTTACAAGTTTTAATAGTGTTGCAGGTATTAGGAAAGAGCAAGGTGGCTGGTGGCTTATGAAGATGGTGGAAGTGTGTTAAGTAAGAGGTTCTTTCTTTGCGTTAGCATTGTTTGTGGTGCATTTGTGATGCATCATTGAAGGGCAACCAAGGTGGTGGATTTTAATGAAGATTAAAGCATTTTTTAAGCTTTCTGTGCAGTTGGATAAAGGTATATGATGTTTAACAAAGTTATCATTTCTTGAAGCATTTTATGATATAATATAGTCATATAATTATAATTATGTTTGGAGGTTTGGTTTGTTAGGGTGACTCTTTGAAAATTGACTTTTCAAATTACCATCTAATTGGAAAATCTATGAATTTAATTGGACAATCTGTGAGTGGCATTGCTTTGGAGGTTAAGTGGAAAATTTTGGCTCAATCTTGCTTGAAATCTTGATAAGTCTTCAAGAGATAAGTCTTATACTATCTTTATTTTTTATGAATATATGACTACGTTAACGTGCTATGTTTATTTTTATCTTTACTTTTAATGAATATATGAATGCATTATTATGTTTATTTAATATATGAATATATGAATGTATGAATATATGAATGTCGTATGTTTAATGAATATATGAATGCATGAATTTGGTAATAAGCTTATGTTATGTTGAATGTATTATACTTTATTTAGTTGTATGTTATGTTAAATGTATTATACTTTATTTAATTATAGTGTGTATATTTCTTTAAGTAAATATAGATGGAAGAAGAACTAGATTTGTCTTTTTTGGACGGTGAAGATATAGACGATGATGTGGTTGGTGTAGACTTTAATATAGTCACAATGCTACATCGAAAATTACAAATAACCACCTCATTGGTCGCGCTAGCAATGTTATGCATTATTGGACAAGCCTTGAATATATTGAATATGCACTCGAGTGATTCAAGTAGTGTAAGCAATTTCCTAACAGACAAAGATCGTCGTAGGAAATAGTTAATTTTGTACCCAGTGTATACTAGTTGGTGTCGCGACATTACTCGGATGGGTCCAGAGGCATTTATTTACCTTTGTGCGAGACTAAACAACAATTGGGTTAGTTAAGGACGTCATTTGGTTGACAGTGGAGGAACTAGTAGCTCAATTTCTTCATATAGTTGGCCATAATGTTAAGAATTAAAGTGTACCATTTTTCTTCCATCGATCTAGAGCAATTGTTAGCAAACACTTTCACAATGTGTTGGATGGTATTATTAGTCTAGAATTTGAATTTTTAATTCAGTCCCCAGGAAATGAGGTTCATCTGTATGTCCTGAACAACGGTCAACTTTACCCGTACTTTAAGGTAATGATTCAACAATTATTAAGATGTTGTTTTATAAAATAAGAATAATGTTTTTGAGTTTTATGATGACTTGTTCATTCTATGTTTAGGATTGTTTAGGGGTCATAGATGGAACTCATGTTCGAGTAAGGATGCAAAAATCAGATGCTCCGAGATATCGAGGGAGAAAAGATTGGCCAACTCAAAATATTTTTGTCGCGTGTGATTTTGATATGAAATTCACATACATTCTACCTGGATAGGAAGGGCTCGTGTACAGGTTGATCTTAATGAGAACATGGAATACATTCCTGAAGAGCCCATCTATCCAGGGTTTTAGCCCTACCTCCACATCCCTCCCAGCTATGGACGAGTATAGTCGAGGGAAAACTTAGTATGTGCCTTCCGTCCCATCCAGAGGCACTTCATCCTCATGTGAGTCGAAGAAGAAGCACTATTACAAAAATAGGCTTTTAAGTCTGCTAATTTAAGTCTGTCAAAAGAAAATCAAACTTAAAAAATATGTGGTGGCAATTTTGTAATTTAAAGATGCTACTTTAAGTCTGTTAATCTAATAACAGATTTAAATTTTCATTTTAAGTCTCTTTAAAGAGAATCAGACTAATTTTGCATCTATTTAAATTTCTAACAGACTTATACTGATGTTAATCGTAAAAAGAAAAATTAAATTAAATTTAGGTTTTAACCTTTGGGTCGTCCTTATATTTGTTGGGTAATCTCAAGTGGGTCCTCGTATTTGCAACTGTCTCAATTGGGTGCAAATATTTGAAAAATTGAGCTAATTTTGCCTTGTCCGTTAAGTTTTCATAAAGAGCGTTAAACAGATGCTGAGCTTTAGTTTTTTTTAGATGGTGTGGCATTGTGTATTAAATTGAATGGGTGATGTGTTATAGAATCAACAATTCCACGTGGAAAAGTTATATTTTTTGGTAGCCCTAACATCCCTGACATCCAAATTGTTTTACATCTTCGTCTTAGGGAAGAAGAGGTTGTGGAAACACTGTTCAGCAGAGAAATGTCTCGTTCATCTTCGTCTTACAAATGCACGGGTTGGGGCTTTCAACACAGTAGTGGTAATGGTAGCTGGTTGGGTGTAAAACCTACTTGCTTCTGTGGTCATAATGTAGTGTTTCGTATTGCGAGAACCTCTAAAAACAATGGCAAAAATTCTAGGATTGTCCTAGCTTCAAGGTAAGTTTAATGTAAGCATAAATGTTAGTTTTATTTTTTGGGTTTTGACGAGAGAATGTGTCTGTTGGTGGAGCTATTGTGACTTCTGTTTGTTGAGTAGATTGGTTAGTAGGAAGCACTATTGTTGGAGGTCTTTGTGGACAAGATTTTTTGTTGTGTCCAAGTTGTTTGTAGAGACCACATTATGTTTTGTTCCCACCCTTTCTTAATTCACTGTCATTCTTCTTCAACTCCCAAGCCTCTAGTCTTCGTTTCTTCTTGGGCCTTCCTGGCATTGTCCTCTTCTTTAGGGGTAATACATCTGGATATGATGTAATTTCCAAGACATATTGAACATTGATAGGATAAATGATTGTGTTTTAGGTCTCTTCATAAGTAGACTTCCTAAACTAATGTCCAATGTAGTCTTTTGCATTTAAATTCAAGAATTTCATTGTAGTAATGGCATGAGTGCAAGGAATGCCAGTAATTGTCCATTTTCTACAAGTGTAGTCCATGTTGTCAACATTGACAACAAATTGCTCCCCAAATTGAGAAATATGTTCAACTTCAAATAATTTTTCTGATGACCACTTGTCATGAATAGAAAATGACAACACAGTTACCAACAAAGTAGTAATAAATGTGAACACAAGTTAAATTGTATTATTAAAGGTACATTGGTAACCAATATCTAGTTAACCATGATTCCTTTTGAAATCTGTTTAGAACTTTAGGGCAGATAGAACCTTCATATGATGCCATTTTTGTCCTATTGGTAGTCCATTTCTTCATAATGTAAACCCTAATGTCTTCTAACATGGTAATAATTAGCTTAGACCTAGTATGAACTAGCACATTATTGAAGCCCTCACACATGTTGTTCACAAGAGTGTCACACTATGATGTAAGGGTGAATCTAGATCTTGACCAAAATCTTGGAGAAGTAAATGTCAGTCAATATAACTTGTCAAGTATTTAAATGTCAAATGTGAGTGTATAAAATATTTATAAGAGTGAATACATACCTAGGTGGAATGACAATCAAGTATTTAAATGCCTCTAAATTGACCTCTTCAATTTTCCTCATTTCAGACTCCCACTGTTGTGGATATATAGATGTTGTTGCCCTCCACATGAGACGTTTAATGTTTTTTCCAAGATATTTCTTTCTAAAGTTTGAATACAAATTGTCTAACACAAAATCTTTGTTTTACCCTAACTAGAAGATCTTGAATAGCTAGCAAAAGACCCTGACATTTTAAAATAGCAAAGTTAGCTGAGTTATATGTGAAATATATTATAATTTAACATTTGCTTTGACTGACCTTTTGTTGGTCTAAAATAAATGTGCATGATGCACACATAGCTTCCCCACCAAGGTCCTGAATGAGAAGCTCCAAGAACCAAGTCAACGAGTCTTTGTTTTCTACCTCAACAACAACATATGCTATGGGCAAAATTTATTCGTTTCCATCTCTTCCAACTGTTGTTAGTAACTCCCGTCCATACTTGCCTTTCAAAAAGCATCTATCCAACCCAATAATGGGTCTACAACAAATGAAGTTATCTTTGCATGCCTTCAAGCATACATCAAATCTATTGAATATTAACCCGCCATTACTATTTTCAACTTTTATTTTCACTATGAACCTGGATTTGTTCTTAGAAGCTCATGACCATAACCATAAATTCTTCTAAATTTTTCCTTGAATGACCCCTCAACATTATCTTTTGCAATGACTCTTTCCCTTAAAGCCATATTTCTAGAAATTCCTACATTCCATTTCCTAGTGACTTTGTCCCTAATGTCCATGACCTTCATATTAGGGTTTTCTCTGACAGTTTTTTCCATCCTTTCACTCAACCATTTTGAAGTCATCAACTTTACATTGAAATATCTACTATAGTTGTGATCATCAATCACTTTTCTTAGCTGCCATGAGTTGACACCACACATATAGGAGGAATAAGCATATCATTTGCGATTCCCATTTCCACCCAAACACTTTACAGAAACCCTCTTCTTTTCATTCTTAATAAATTTTAAATTTCTCCCATTACTGAGTGCATAAGTCCTAATCGTGTTTGTGAATTCCTTTTTCTCAGCGAAATAGGTTCCTACTTCCCATTTATTTTCCCCCAAACTTTTAGGCATACTAAAAGTGGGAAACCTTATCTTAATGGAATCATCATCCTCCTTACTATTTGGAGCACTAACCAACTCATGTGACAGCTACTCAATGTCCGACAAGCCACGAACATCATCAATAGAATCATTATCAGTTGTCCGTGAACACTCACCTACTAGAGTGCAAGGTTCTTCTCTCACATTTCCTTTAGAAGTCTCAATGTCACACTGAAGGCTGACATCAACTAGACTTTCTTCACTGACAGGCTCACATTCAACATCCTCATCTACATACTCATCCTCATAAACATCCTCATCTACATCTTCTTCATCATCTACATCTTCATCCTCACCCACATCTACATCCTCATCCTCTTCTACATCCTCTAGCTCAAAATCATGTACATCATGTACCTCATCCTCCTCTACATCATGTACCTCATCCTCATCTACATCATTACTATTACCACCACCATGACCAACTACATGTTGCATCTCTTTAGCCACATCATTGTCAACCTCCTCCATTTGTGTTCCAACTTGGGCATTACCCTCACCCTCCACCTTTGTGTTCGAACTTCAGTATGACCATCACCTTCACCCTCCACCATTTGTGTTCCAACTTCAGTATGACCATCACCCTCACCCTCCTTCTTTTTTGTTCCTACTTCACCATCGCCATCACCATGACCCTAACCTTCCATCATTTCTCTTAGAACTTGACCATCACCATCACCTTAACCCTCCTCCATTTTTGTTCCAAGTTCACCATCACCATCACCCTGACCCTCATCCACTTGTCTTGCAACATCACCTTCATCATCAACATGACCATCAACTCAATCAATCATTTCTATTATTTGTGGTTCCATGCTATTATCAACCACGTAGAGATGAACTTCATCATTTAACCTTGCAATGATCATCACTCAATAATTCTAACCTATCTGGAAACACTCACTGACCTCCTAAGAAAACACTCGCACAGACAGAGGACCACTACTTTTAAACAATTCAAAAATGAAAAATCGGAACCACAATGTCTACACTATACACACAATTAAACATGCAAAATCAAGATCACAACGCATTATAATAGTCAAAGAGCAACACAATAACCTATTTCAGATTACCAATCCCTAAAATGAAGATGTAGTACGACGTAAACGCAAAAACACATTATACCTCCATACATCCCAAATAAAAAACCAACCACGAAAGGAAACTAACCTTAACTCGCGTCCACTTTTGGTTCGGTTCGTCCACCTGCACCTGATTGTCTTCATCTTCTCTAAGATTGCAATTCCTCTTCTCACACTAACCAAATGAAATCCCTAATTCCCTAAAGTAAACAATTAGATTGGTGCCACGTCAAACACTCTTTATTTAAATAACAAAGTCCACGTAATCAAACAATACACATCACCATATTATTTGTGCACCACATCAGCATCTGTTAACGCTCTGTCTGAAAACTTAACGGATAGGACAAAATTGACTCAATTTTTGAAATATTTAGACCCAATTGAGATAGTTGCAAATACGATGATCCACTTGAGATTTCCCAACAAATATGAGGACGATCCGAGGATTTAAACCATAAATTTATCTTTTTAATTTCTTTTAGGTTTCACAGTGCTCCATAACCCTACCATTTCTCTCCATCCCCATCTTTCATGTGGTTTCTCTCCCTCCCCATCTCTCTACCAATGATTTTCTTCTCAATCTCTCATCTAGCCGGCAACGATGACCTCCGGCGGCTCACCAGCAATGACGCGTTAACGGAACAATGCCAACCAATTTTCATGTACCAGCGTTGAAGGAATGACTTTTGAAGTTGAGAATTTGGGATTGAGGAATTTTGTGTGTTCTTGATGCTCATTTACAGATTGTTGTTGTGTTTTGGGGGTTAGGGTTTCAAATTGGTGCGACTAGCGATCTGCGACGATTTGTGTTTTTATTACCTCCGGACGATGATTTGTAAGCCTCTCTCCCCCCTAGTCGGCGACAACCACTTGCGACGATGAACCAGTTATGACATACCAACAACCATTGCAATGATACTTCTTTCTTCTGATTATATTCTACGTAAGTACCAAAGTCTCTTCCTTTCTCCTTTTATTCCTTCATGATGAGATTTAGCAAAACCTATTATAAGCACCAGAAGAAAAAAAAACAAAATTCTCACAGGACTTGAATTTTCCACACCAGTTGAAATTGATTTTGAGAGGGAAAGTTGTTTCGCATTTTTCTCAATGAAAGCTTTTTCTCAGGTATACTTTGATTGGTAGAGAGTTGTTTCGCATCGGTTGTGTCATTCTATATATGTGCTATATGATATCATTCTCATTCCTTATCCTTCTACTTTGTATATTTTGGTTTCTCAAACGTTTTTATAATTATATTTATCTAATTTATCTTTCTTATCAAGCAAAAACTAGTATAATATAATTGATAACTTCCACTAATGAATCTGTAAATCATCACAATCATTACAGAGATAGAGTGTAACTTTTTCCAATATCAAAAGGTATCTCGTGACGAAGCTTAGTCTTGCTAGTGAAACTGAGTAAATTTGTTCTCTTTTTTGTAAAGTTAACACCTTTACAAAATAATTTTACTTATTTTTCAGAAGCTAATTTATTTTCGTGGTTTACACTTTCAGACGTAGATCAAATTATAATGGCAACCAATTTTATCTTCATTCCATCTGAAAAGCATAGTAATAATGTGGCTACAAGATTACTAATTTTGAATGGAGCACAAACATGATAGAAAGTCATTGTCAAGAAGCAGGACAAGTGATCTAAATTTAGATTTATCTCCTCTAATGTGGAGATTAGATTTTGATTAGGTTTTTAAGTTTTGTTTAGGTTATATTTATACTTAAAAGTTTAAGTTAAACTTTGTGTATACTACAAATTTAGAGATAGACATGTTTTATTTTGATTTTGGAATCACTCTAAAAATACATAGAATTACCGACGGAACTTTATCGACGAAATCATTTCCATCGATAAAGAATGCATTACCGACGGATTTTATCGACGGATGTAAAAAAAGTGATTACCGACGGAACAAAATCCGTCGATAAAGCCTTCGATAATTACCGACGAACAAAATTCGTCGGTAATTCCGCCGTTAAAAAGAGCGGCAAAATTCCCGCCCATTTTTCCTCTCTCACTGCGCGAAGAAGACTACATTTTCATCTCTCACAAATCGTCATTTCTTCTTTCAAGAGCATTTCTCACCTTCTCTGCAACCATTTTTCACTCTCGTGAAACCATCTTCCCATACTGCCACCGCTGCCGTTGGAGAGCGCCATCGCTGCCGTTGGAGAGCGCCACCGCTGCCGTTGGAGAGCGCCACCGCTGCCGTTGGAGAGCGCCACGGTTGCCGTTGGAGCGTCACCACTGCCATAGGAGAACTCCACCATTATCGTGGGAGAACCACGCGGAATGCCACCGCTACCGCTGCCGTTGGAGAACGCCACCAGGAGAATGTCACTGCTGCCATGGATGCTCAAAAACTAATTGAGGATTTTTCCTAATTTTAGGGTTTCTAAAACAATAGGACAACCTAAGTTTAGTCTTTGATTTTGGTTTTGAATGAATTAGATTGTTGTTTTGGTTTAGGAATGAAGAAAGTTTGATAAAAAAAATTAAAATTCGAGGAAACAGACGAAGGGGAAAGAGGAAGAAGATGAACCAGATCGAGATATTTACCGACAGACTTACCGACGGCTTTTTTCTTCGGTAATTACCGACGAACTTTTTTAGCAATTACCGACGGATTTGTCCTTCGATAATTACCAACGGCCATAAAAAGCCGTCGGTAAAGGTTACCGACAATGTTATTACCGACGGAGCTAGGTTCGTCAGTAATCCGTCGAAAAAATGCCATTATCGACAGATTTTTTACGTTTCCGACGAATTTTGATCGTTGGTAATAAATGTTTTTCTTGTAGTGAATTCTTTATTATATATTTAAATTGAAAATTTTAAAATATATATTATGTTATGAAAATTTTGTTGTATTTTACATGTTGGTTTCAAATTAAACAATAAATTTAAGTTTATTTTAATGTATAAATGTATGAAAATATAAGTCTGTTGGTTAATAACAGATTTAAATTTTACGTCTGTCAATCAATAACAAACTTAAATTTTAAGTCTGTTGTAGAACAAACTTAAAAGGTCTAAAAAAATAGACTTAAAAAACTTGTTTTAGTAGTGAAGGCACTTATGGTCGATGTAAACGATGTCCAATTTGATAAATTGACGATCAGGCTAGATGGCTTCATTAATGTCATGGTATCTAGCAATGTTCATTTTGAAAAGATTTCTAACATGGTCGAGCAATAAGTCATTATCATAGAGAAGAGAAATGGAATTCTCCGTCGCACCCCTACATTCTTATACATAGAGGGAAACATATGGGAGATGTTGAGTGTCATGAATATTTCAGATGAAAGCCTTATATATGGAGCAATGTTATGATTTCCTTTATGCAAATCCTACATGGACTTAAAGGTTGATGGGACTTCCACCATATAAAAGATGGAATAAGTTATGTAAGATGATCATGGGTGGTGACTGACTCTAGTTGTGTATTTAATAATCTTAGTTCTATTACTATTACAACCTTAAGTGAACTTGTATTGTAATTTGATATTGTTGGTACTTAAACATTGTGTAATGTTCTTGTAATGGTTATCACATTTTTTGAATTAAATTCTTACTATTAATATTCAATTGTTATTCTGACATTTTTTGTGTTAATTTTTTGTTGTTGTAGTTATTACTAAATGACATCATCATCATCCAAAAGGCCACGAAAAAGTCATAAGGAAAAAGAACAAACAACTAAGACAAAAACTCCTGCATATACGAGATCATCTATTGTAAAAGTATTAGATCAACGTCGTTTCTTCAGTAACAACCATCAGATGGAACATTATGCTTCTGACTTCTACACAAGAAATATTGTGGTACCAAAAATTATGAATTTTGAATCATTTGCCACTTCAAGCTTATATTTTCAACAACACCTTGTATTTCAAGGAGTGGTAGATTTTCTGACATTGGAGTCATCGTTCTATCCGGATTTGATCAAAGTGTTCTATTCAAATCTAAAGATTTCTGCAAAAATGGATATCTTCTTAGTGAGGTGAACAAGAGAAGAATTAGATTGAAACCAGCTGATTGGTGTAATGTTGCTCATATGAAGTACGAGAGTCAGAAATTGTGTTTCGCAAAGATCCCAAATGGCTTTCCCTATGAACGTGACATGGCATTGGCTATTATGGTCAGACCAGAAATGCAAGGTCAACGAGTTAAAGTGGTTGGTTTTTTTAAGAGATATATATTAGAAGAAATAAGAGAGACAGACATTATAACTGTCTGGTGTAAACAAACTACTATATATAGTCTGTATAGGGTTGTTTTCATTAAGTCTAGGAGTTCTTTGATAGTAAAAGGGAAGGGAGAGACAAGTCCTCTCGAAAGACTTGGTGTTGTGTGTGTTCTACATCCTAGTGCAGACCAAGCTGTCTGGTTTCATTGTAAGATCATCCAATAACCTGTCTTGGAATTCTTTGAAGAAGTAATAAAATTTGGGTACCTATCATAATGAAAAGTTATCAAGCTGAGATGTGAATGCAAATAATGTCCCATGACCCAACCATGCCTATTCACTAGGGTAATGAAATGTAGCACTGACATGAAATGAAAGCCTTTCAAATGGACAATGAGAATGGAGAATAGCACTGTAAATTGAGATTATTTGTAACACACTGATAAACAAACTCATGAAGGCCAACAGAAAAAAATTAAAGGAAAACTAGGCACAGTAATTAGTGTAGTTATAGAATTCGTTAGAATTTATTAACAGCAGTTACTTACCAAACTATAAAGGTAGTTGTTAGGCTTCTTTAGTCAAGAAGTCTAACTATCACTCAAAATAGCACACACTCACTCACCATATTACTGGAAACAAAACTGTATTATTATTGTAACCAAAGAATACAAGAATAGGAGAGCACTCCCTCCTCCAAGGGTTTCCCTTTCACAAAGAGCCAAAACTCAATCTACAAGATTATCCAAAAAGTACCCTCACACAAGAACTCCCTGCCTTCTTATAAAGGTCCCCCCTAACCAACTAACCAATAACAACTAATTCCTAATTTATTTCCTTTTATTCTGCACACATTATATCCTAACAGTAGGAAGCTAATTTAAATAGTAGAAGGGAAGTAGAATCCCTCATTCAGCAATGTTAGCAATTCAGAAAAGAACATTAGCTTTTTTGGAAGGAAAAACTCTTGTTTGTACTTTCATTATTGAAACAACTATATTACGTTTTCCCAATCCTTTCTATATGAAATCTCAGACTCTGATTTTGGGTTTATAACAAACTACAAAGAAAAAAAAACAACACGAAGCACCATGTAAGAAGCTGAAAAAGAAAGTGAACCTCTTTCTAACAGGCAATTTTTAGATTATTAAATCCTTCTTCAAAGGCAGAAGCATGTATCCACACCCAAAGGTATCTAAATGGAGAACCATGCTTCACTTTGTCTGGTTTTTCACATAATTCAACACTATGTTTGTTTGAATCATTACCGATATCATGTTGTCCAAAAGAAGTATAATGATTTTGTTCATCTAGCTGTGTACTTATATTTTGTTGGGAAGTTGGTTGCCATATATAGGTCACAGGAGCAATGGGTGGACAAATGAGGCCTCCATCTTGACGCAGCTGTAAAGAAATAAAATTTATTTCACTAGTTTAAACCAAACTGGAAGTCACTGGAGTCAAAAATAGGTTACCTACCATTGCACTTCCATAGGTTACACCAGAGATTAAAGAGTCCGGATGTGTAGTTGTTGGAGAGGGTTCTAGTACCGATCTCAATACTGAAATCAATGAGTCCTGTATATAATAGTCAACATTAGATAAAACAGAAAATTAAACCATCACTATCTAGGGCTGAGAGCCCACAATAATTGTTCGGAGCAAGCATCTCAATAGGTTTCAATGAGAGAACAAGGCATTAGAAAGTCTTAGACTCAGATGCCTAACAATGAAAAAGAAGAAATTTCCAAAACAAATACTAAAACCAAAACTAAAATAAACTACCTCTGGACCCTCCAATTGGAGGGCAGTGTAATAGCTTGCATCGTGTACAAGCACCCCTTCTTTGAGCCTTTTCAAGAGTGCCCTCGAACCTTTCCCTCTGCATAAGAGGATACAAAATCCTTGTTAGTATTTCCAAGGAAATGATAAAACACTCTTGTTGCACCAGGTTTCCATAATAAATTCAAGCAAATCCCAACAAAATCAAAGTCTCAAACAACCCTACATCATGAAATTAATTAGCTTCAAGTTTTCCCATTGACTCTTACATGTTTCCTTTTAACCTAAAAAGCCTACCTTCCTTGAAGACATAAAGGAAGATGGTAACCCCAAAGCTTGGTCATAGCAAACCGTTTTGCATGCCAAACATGAGTTCTCAACCTCTTGGTTCCATCCCCAGAAGTGCAAAAACCATTCTCTGGGTTATTCTTTAGTTCATATCTTCGACGAACACGCCGAGGAAGCTTCTTTAGTTCATCCTCCTCCAAACCTGATTTAGCAAAGGCTTTGCCCACTATTCCCGCTTTCTGCCTCTTTCTTCTACAACCTTTTTCTTGCAATTTGGTTGTTAAATGCAGTTGTTCTTCTTCTCTTGTTCCTTTGAGACCTATAATCATTGTTTACTCGGTTTTCTATGATAGATTGTAGACTATGGAGCTCAAGGGCACGGGATTCAACATATTTCTGCACATTGATTGTCCGAGGAGGTTGCAGTATAGGTAATGAAATTTGAGGCCTTTTGATTCCTTCACCAACCATGGTTACTGACTAATCAAATAAAAAAACGTTAGTTTACAATTTTTCATTGTATAGACACAAAATTATACGGTGAATAAGGGTGAGCATGGATTAGACACAAAATCCAGTAAACATAAATCCCAATGGCAAAACCAGAAGGACAAAAACAGGGAAAATCAAGGGAGCTCAAGGCAAAATCAGGAAAACCACAAAACAATGGCGAAACAAAATCAGGGAAACTAACACCCCAAAACAATCCATATAACCCAAAAATAAAATCAGGGAAATAAGGGCAAATTCAAGGGATAAATAAACGAACCTGTTCGTGGTAACGTGTCTCCTTGCTCTGCGTGGGAACCGTCACGCGCGCCTCTTCTCTTGATCTCGGTGGTGGCTGCTCGAGGTGTAATGACTATATCCCATTAAACCAACATTAGGACTTAATATTAACAGCAACACGAATGTATAAACACCACACAATCTCTATTCCTTCACCACTCGTAGTTTAATCCAGTGTGTAACACCAATGTATGTAAAATCATTATCCAATCAACGTCATAACAGAACACAACATAATTACCGTATCACGCCATCCCATAGAAAAGCAATTCATAATTCTAAAATGACTGTACTAGATTCAGTACACGGTAATAAGTAGTGTCATATTAAGCACAAGTTTAACCATGCCTCTACAGTACTTTAACCACAAAGATCATACATAAACTACTCATGTTTTATTTTATATTATACACCACTTAATTCTAATCATTAGGAAGATAAGACTACTTCAAGTTCTTTTTAAATCTAATGCAAAATAAATTTAGGCATTTAAGAACACTTAAGTGAAATCTTCTGCAGCTTTTTGGGAAAACTCAGCCTAAGGTAGACAATATAGTTCCCCGGGACTTGAAACCAACTTCTAATTATTACCTCTCATAGATTCAACCATTTATCATAGTTTAATATGATTTAAACCAAAGTCAAACAAGTTTTAAACGGTCCAGAAATGAATCCTGAGCAATTATATGTAAACTCAAATGCGTGAAAGCATTATTTATATATTCTACCAAACTCTTTGACATGGATAGACATAAGTACCCACCATGTATCTAGCAAATCATTTAAACATCCTAACACATTCTATATTTAAAGTAAAGACCATAAGATATATGCTGCTTTACTAAGTTCAATCACTTTTAACCCATACCATATCATCTGTGCTCCCATAACATCATATCTAATTCTAATTAAAATAACAAAACATGGCCGTTCACAACAATTCATTCCCAAGGGTCTAATCATACCATTCCCATTCTTGCTTATAAGATTTCCATCAGATTATATCCACCCTGTACAAGCATATTTATTCATCAAAATAATTCACGACTTCCAATCACAAAATATTCATTAGCTTTCTACTCTTAAACATACATGGTTTTATTTATTAATTTATTTATTTATTTTATTATTTTATTTTCTTTTTCTTCTTTTTATTAATAACCCTGTTCATGTATGAAAATAAAGTCACTGACATTTGCCCGCTCCAAAAACAATTTCCATAAACTTAGAATTATTCTTCCCCATTTAGCATCACAACTTCAGTGCATAGACTCAAGGTCTCATGTAATCCCACTCCTTCAAGTTATTGTAACTCATCATACACTTTACAAACCAAAATTATAAATCCAATCAATTCATATATATATATATATATACACACACTTCAAACGTCAACCATACAACTTATACTGAACCTGGCCATACTAATTCAAACTATATAAGCACAAACTCATGATTCCTCAGTCCTAATACATACACCCATTGTTCATAGCTATTACGGAGCGTAAGTTAAACAATATAACATTCTAGAATCCAAGTTTCCTCCTAAGCTCGTTCATCACTGAATCATGATTTGTTTCTTTAATAATCATTCTAACACGTATAATAGTTCATATATTCCTTATCTAAAGAGTAAGGATAGCATTCCTAATTATTTGCTATAACTTATAAAACACTTAATTAATAAAATATAAACAGTTCATCTACCAATTCCACAAGACTTTAACCATAATTCCTATTATTTTTCAAAATTACATATAAAAAATAAAAACACAAATCAAAACCCAAGCACCGAATTGTACTGTTAAGAAACCCCACAAAACCGACTTATAAAGTGAAGTTTGCACCCACTTATATATTATAAATTGACTTTATCTCTAAGTTCTTATAGGACTTTAAGCCTAACTCAACCCCATAAAACCAGCTTATAAAGTAAGGTTTGCACCCACTTATATATTATAAATCGGCCTTATCTCTCATCGGTGTGGGACTTCCAACATGTACCAATTTGCTTTCAATGCTATTAATCAGTGGGACAAGTTATTTTATAGCAATAAAAACCACCATTATGAAATTATAAAGGATAAATTTAAGAATTAAACGGTAAATAATCATCTATTTATAATAATAAATTGATAAAGAATACATGATAATTAGAGTAAACCCTAGACACAATATAATGATGATAAATAGGATAAATATCCTAACTGATAATTAACATAGAAATATTTAAAGTACTATGTTTACTCATTCTAACCAATTTTAATTCACTTTGAAATTATAATCAATTAGCTATTCCACTATATATCCATTCTTATTTCTAGTACATTCTTGATTAGTCTAATGCATAGATTAAAACACATTGACACACCTTCCGAATACATAATTCTCACTAACACATATATAATGCTTAATTACAATTCAAGCCAAGTTAGTTCCAGGATATTTCAAATGACTATACTAGTTCCTAATCACAATCAATTCAAATATATTGTCATGCCACTCCACGTTTCAACAAAAGTTAGACAAAGCGTATATATACATTATCCTGCAGCGACCTTTTTAATTTCCAGAATTTATTCTTTTAGTTATTTAAAACTCAAAGTTAATTCATTACAACCCAAAGTTTATCCATTATTCTTTTTTCCAATCAAACAACACAGAGTACACTCATTTGCTTCCATATTGAATATTTTGAAACAGATCATCACGATAAAATTCCCAGAACCCAATTTCGTAAACAAAGCATTCACAACCATATTCTCGGTATCAAATTCCCAACCAAAAAGAAATAATTACAAACTCAATTTCAATTCAAGAACTTTAAAATATTTAAGCATTATATTCTACAAACTGAACATACATATTATACATTCGATTCAAACTATTACAAAGTTCACGAAACAAGAATCCAAAGATAAATTCATCGAACCAACACATTTCGGTTTAGCTTTCCATACCTGAAATTGCTCCTTTCCTGACACAATTTATTTCCTTTTATAGGTTCCACCAAATTCCCATCGAAGAAGACTCTGAATTAAATCCCCTTCCTCGAATTTTCTCTCCTATAATTCACCATAAACCCTAGTCTCAAAATTCCTATATCTGTTTCTCTCCGGAGCACTAATGATCTCTCAAGTGCCGCTCTTCTCACTGATTCCTGGTTTCAAATTTGCGAGGAAGGGAGAGAAAAGGAAAAGTAGAAGAAAGAGAAGTGATAAGAGAAGAAATATAAAAAATGAACCAGTTTTGTTCTCTGATTGTCTTCACAACTCACTCATAAACATATACATCATATTACCACTATGCAAGTTTTTTTTTCCTCTTTTTCTAAACGGGTTGCGGGTCTGACTTACGAACTGATCCGATAATTGGCTGGTTATGTGAATCTAATTATTTCAAGTTAGTGGATTAAAATATTATTAAGATGATTTATTTATTTTACGTCGAGTTATCTGATCCAAAAAAAACTTTGTAAATTTTTTATTTTTAAATTTTATTTGAAAATAAGTTACAATTGCGAAATGGATATAGCATTCACATTGTCTCAAATTTATTATAAAATAATACTTACATTTCTTCTAATTTTTAATAAGCATTTATTTATTCACATTTTTAACGAATAATAATATTTTTTTTGTTTTTCAAATAGATAACCCTTATTTTTAATTTATGTAAAATTAATATTATGAATAAAAATTAAATAAAAATAACGAAAATTAAAATTACAAAATATAAAACTAAGGAATTTCTAAGCTAATTAAATTATTTAATTATAATATTACTAATAAAATAACACTCTTACTTTTTACTTTATGTAGGCTTGTAATTTACTAACATTATATGTAAATATAATATTAAATTAATGAATTTAATGATGTCCTTTGTACCTATTTGATTTTTTGGTGATATAATATTTTATCAAAATTATATTTTTATAAGATAATTTGGAATTGAGTGACCTTATAAGTTTTTTTTTATTGTTAGTATACAATAATCAAATTATTAATTTTTTACTTTAAACTTTTACATTAAAACTTTAATTTTTATAATTTGTTCGTTTAATTTTTAGCAAATATGTTATTTTTAGATTAAATGAAAAAGCTCACGTTTTTATAAATACAATATAGATGAGTATTGCCTATTATGATGAAAAATATAAAGAAAATAAATAAACTGAAATAAGTGTAAATATTATTTTATTGAAAATATTAAAGATTTTTACTTATTTTAAAATTAGAAAAAATATAAATGTTATCATCTAAAGGAGCTAAATATAATTTCCTTGTAAGTATACGAATTCCTAATCTTCCAAATTTACGAAATAAATTTATATGAATAATTATTTAATTGTTATGTAGTTATTTCACTAAAAAAATATTAAATTTGATATTTTTTTACTTCTTGTTAGTGCAAACTATTTATCAATTTTCATTTATTTTCGTAGTGTAACTTTGACATATTTTATTTTGTGATTTTGTGATCTTTTTTAAATAAAAAAAAATTATTAATGAGTGTTGTGTCAACCCTGAAAATGATTTTCGTCTTAATTTTCGAAGACGAAAATTTTTGTTGATAGGAAGAATGTCAAACCCTGAAAATGACAGATGGAAGGGAGAGACAGATGTTTCAAATAGAAGAGTTTGAGAATTTTATAAAATTTTTCCAAAGCACAGCTCATTCTATTTTCTTAGAATTTGTATCTCTCTAAAAACTCCAGCCTCTTCTTTTCTCCTCCTGCTCTCTAGAAATTCTTCATCTCATCCCATCTTTTCAATTATCAGACCACACTTAATGATTCCTGGTATCAAAAACTTCAATCTTCACCGATCTAATTCAAGTTTGGAGCCGGTAAGTTCATCCTCTTCCTAAGAAATCTGCTTTCGGGCACATGCAAGTCAAATCTCTGGTTACATGTGTTCATCTATTTCATCTTCACAAATTCTGATCATGTTTTGGTCTGTTGGTTGATTATTCTTTCTTGATGGTGGGTTATAGGTATTGTAGAAAGTTTTGATTTTGGGGAAAACGATTTCTGCTGTGAGTTGAGTTTCTTGTCCGATCAAGAGGTAAAGGAAACTAGATAATTTAATTACTTAGTTTTTGATGTATGAAAAATGTTGCATGTATATGAAACTAAATGATTTGGTGTTCGGTGCTGTTGGTGTGGAATATTAATGTTGTGTTTATGATAATTGTGTTTATGCATGATTATGGTTCAATGGCTGAGTGAAATTGTAAGGAGGTGTGGTAGTAAAAATGGGGAAATTGTGTTCGGTTTGAGTTTGGTCTGTATGGGAAATCTGAGTAAGTTGATAAGAAACTTGTTAGAATTCTTAGTCCATTCTTAAAATGTGCCAAAAACTAGGAAATCTGATTCTCAGTCATTGAGTTCATGATTCTGCAGAATTGAATCTCAAATCTGTGATGAAACTCTCGTAATGATGTTAGAAAGGTTTAAACAATCTTAATCAAGTGTAAAGGAAATATTTGATATATGTTTGGATGATTAGAAGTTGGAAGAATTTAGTGAAATTGTTAAGGATTGGTGTTAATCATAATTCTGCAGTTATCCTGCAAAATTATGTGGTTCGTTGAAGGTCTTTAATTGACCGTTCGACATTATCTGGTGCTCGGTCTTAACTTAGTTAGGCTATTGTGGATTCTTAGTTAATAATCGATCGGTCTTGAGTTAATATTCCATTGAATATAGCATTCAGTCTAGTCATGGCTCTTGAATTTAAATCGTGTTCTATCTGTTATATGTCTTAACTGTTTATGACCACCCGGTCACATACTATCTTGGTAGTGCTCAGTCATTTACCAGCACTCGGTTTCATAAGCACTCGATCTTGTACTAGCAGTTATGCTATTGTTAGTGCTCGGTCTAGGTAGTGCTTGGTTTTGTACTGGTACTCGATTTGTATTGGGGTTTGATGAGTGCATATTTATGCCCACATTTAGGCTTTAAAATTAAATTTTTGATGAAATTCATGTGCTTGAATGATTGATTTAAAGAGGATTTGTGATGATTTGATATATTGTGTTTGGAATTAAAAGGGACTTAAAAAGTGATTTTAATTGCATAAATTATTCTTGGATTTTCTAATATTTATTTGTGCAGCTGAAACCCTAATTCTCAATCCATTGAAACCCTATTGAAACCTTAATTCTCAATCCAAACCCTAGTCGTTGTTTCGCCTCCGCCAGGCCATGCGCAGTCAGCCGCCACCGTACCATCCTCATCGTCGGCCAACTTCTTCTCCCTCCTTTCTCGTCGGAAGGCCACCCTCGTCACCACCATGTCGTGCTGCCAACGTGAAACCGCGCCGCCATCAACATCACGAAATCGCCACCACTTTCGACACCCAAAGCCGCACACCATGGATTCTCCACCGCAAGCACCTTCAAGAAGAGAAACCCAATCACAGAGAAACCCAATCACAGAGAAACCCAGAATCGCGTCGCCCACGCTCACGGCCAATCCATCTTCTTCGCGCCGCCAACACCAAAGCGAGACCTCCATGAGCACTGCTTCACCACCATCCTCGCGGACCACCTGCACAATCCAACAAACCACAAACATATCCGCCTATTTCTGCCAAACCACTACCACCTCTTCCGCTCGCACAGCAATCGCAAATCGCGATTCTGCCATGGACGTCATCAACGAGCATCATCGTCCCTACAAGACCTCTGTCACGCGCAAACAAGTGTCACCGTCGCACAACAACCTCCACGGCCACCATCATCTTCTTCACAGCGCCTCCATCAACAGTGAAAAGCCATCTCCCTTGCACAACCTGCACTCAGAAAATGCCTCCATGATTCGCATCGCCACGGAGGAGAAGAGGCAAAATCGCGAAGATAGAATAGGCGCTGGAGAAAGAGTATTCCCCCAATCTGCAGAACCCTAATTTTGGGTGGGGAACGGCTGCCACGTGACGAGCTTACATTGGCCACGACCATATGAGTCAAAGCTGGTCAAACAGGCAAAGTTTGGTCAAACAAGGGCTTTTGGTGCAATTTTGGAGAGTTCTGAAGGGGTTAAAGTGCAGATAGAAGAAATTTTAGGGAATTTGTGCAATTTTGGAAAGTCAGAAAAGTTAAAAGATAAAATTCAGTTGTTGAATTAATTTAATTTGGGAATATCAACAGAAAATATCTTCCAAATAATGTTATAATTATCTAAATATTTTAGTTATTTGGAAGATATAAGATAAAATATTCTGTCAACTGAATATTCAGAGTCTAAGCCCAATCAAGCCCTATACAAAGAGACCCAGGGGAGGCAGAAAGGGGACTTCACTTCATTCATTCATTCATTCATCACTTCTCTCTCTCTTATTTCATCTTGTATTCAACTTCATTCATGGAGACTTAAGCATCTAGGGCTATTCTGCTGTAATTCCATTATGGATTCTAAGGTTAGATTGAGTTAATGCAATTGTTTATTTTAATTATTGATTTAAGTTGTTCTCTCTCTATGTCTTTTATCTCTCTATCAAATTAAAAGCAAAGATTCTTGCATCATAATGTGTTTGAATCTACATGCATATTGATTATATGAGTTCTAGGGTTTCTAGGTTTAATTGAGAATCTACTTTGATTTAATTTAGGAACTTTCATATGATTAAATGGTTTTTACTATTAATTGAGAATGTACTTTGATTGGTAGTAATAATTTCAACTATAATCAATTGAGAATTTACTTTGATTGATTAACTTTTAATTTGGTTAGGATATTTAAGAATAGACATGATTAAACACAATAGGATTTGATTGAGAATGTACTTTGGTTGAATTCATTGTGAACAATCTAGAAATATTTTGCATTTGATTGAGAATTTACTTTGGTTAAATGCATGATCGCCCTCGAATTAATTAAGAATGTACTTTAATTAATTTGAAACATAAATAATAATCAGTTGAACAATTATCTGTGAATAACCGATGATGAATCTATCTTGGAAAAGTAGTGGAATTAGCCTATTTCATCATAACTATTTTTAAGTTTCTTATTTGTTCTTTAAACATTCTCCAAACATACTTTTATTCTTGAGAATTACATTGCATTCATAAGATTGAAATATTGAAAGGCAATTCCGTATTCATTGGGAGACGACTCAGGGTTACTTTAATCCTATGTACTTTCTTGAATACTACTTGGCAATACTGAAGTTGCCTTGAAAAGTAGTATTAATTTGATAGCTTCAACGATAGTCTATCAGGGTTCGGTCTAAGATTCAAGTGTTTGGTTTTAGCTTTAGAATTCAGTTGTTCTAACGTTTAGCTTAAAAGACGTTAGTCTCCTGATTGAGACCGTTCGGTCATATTCACATATTGAGAGTGTTCGACCATTCAGTGTTGTGCATAGTGTGTTTTTAAGATCTTCCGTTCGGTTGTACTCAATGTTGGTTATTGTTTTATTGTTCTGTTTAATTTTACTTCAATATATTATGGATGAGGAAGTATGTTGGTATTATTTCAAGTTGGTATGGAAGGGAATTCCAAGGAGGAATGTCTCGGTGAATGGTTATTGAATTGGTAAAGTATGAATATAGATAGTGAAATTCACGGTGTTCATCCTAAAATTCTAATGATTACCAGTTCTCAAGTAGAGATAGGTAAGTCATGTGGTGAGAATGGCAGGAGGTCCTAGTCCAGAGGGGATATGGGTGAGGTATGACGAACTAACCTCAAGTGACAGCTGAGGGGTTTCCAGTTACTACACCACCCAGGTGCAAGAACAACCACAAGCTACATATTCATACAATCTAGATGGTAAAGTCAAGGAGTCAGTCATTGTATGCATGATTATGTGGTTATTGCTTGAAATAGATATGTATGATGATTGCATGTTACAAAGTTTTGCTTGAATATATGATTATATATTGTTTATGTTCTTATGATTAAATTACACTAGCTTACCCTTATTTTTCTGTCCTATTATGTTGTCCGTTCGGTTGTCTTTGTCATTGCAATAATCACCCTATGAGTGTGAGCAAAAGGTAAGGTGGGTTCTTTGGAGCAGGCGCTGGCAGAAGAGGATAGTTTCCGCTAAGAGTAAAATTGTTCGTTCTTGTGCTTAATTTTGTATTAGTATAGGGCCGTTCGGTGTAATACATTGCTTGTATGACCGTTCGGTTGATTCTTATGGCTTGTATCAATGTCGGTTTCTATAAAGTTTTTAATTTATGGTTATTTTATGATAACTGTAAGTTAAACTTTATTCCTATAACTGTTATATTTTATTGTAAATATAAAGATTCTTAAATATAGTCTAGAGCTATATTTTTGGGACGTTACATGTTCTCAACTTTCAATTTAGTTTGTTAGCACCAATTATCTTAAATTAAAATATATATATATATATATATATATATATATATATATATATATATATATATTTTCTTAAAAAATCATACAAAAATATGTTTCTGTCATTTTTTTCTTTTGTTTATTTGATTGCTCGCATAACGTTATTTTATTTTTTAAATAATTAAAAAACATTATAACAATATAAATTTTTTTAAAAATACAAATCTAATATTTGTTTTCAAATAGTATTTTAAGAACTTTTAATTTACTTTCTAATATCAACAACTACTACATCAAACATTTTCCCAGGGTAAAAGACTCGTGACAACCAGATTCTCAGAGTTTTAGTTTAATACTCACGGTCACTCACATTTAGGCCATTCAATGATCATATAAAACATGTTTCAGGAGTAAAAATGCAGATCAACCCATATACATCAGACCAAACAGGAACATTTACCTCTATTTCATGCGTTTGGAGAAAATCAAACTACTATTAATCAACAAGCAAACATGTGCACAGGTTTCAATTCAATTATGTAATATCTGTTAGTAATCATTATCAGACCTTGTTATCACATTCTGCCCATACATATCACCGATTTTCTCCTTATTAATAACGAAAACAAAGCATTTATGATTTCCAGTTTATCTAGTGATTTTCATAGTACAATAGATAACCAACAGAAAATATAAACACATACAGCATTCGTAGTGTACATATCACATTTTTGTGGAGCTTAAGAAAATTGTATAATACTAAATTAAACTTAATAATAAAAAAGCATATTTCATAAGTTATAATATTTATCTGCTTTTATGAAAATTTGAACTACTTAATACTAGAAATAAATTCTCGCATATTAATTATTTTCATTAATAATTAATAATTAAAATTATTAAATAAATTATTATAATTATTTTTGTTATATTTACATAAATTTAAATTACAGATATTAATTATTAATATTCATAGAAATTAATCACGATTTAAATTTAATATAATTTTCAAATTTTTAATTCATTATGTATACTTTGTAACACCCAAAAATAAGGAGTCACGATTATACGATAAAAATTATAAATTTTCAGACATCCTATAAAGTTTCCCAAGATACGATAACAAAACATTAGCAATTGTACTACCTTTGTATTATTACAATAAATTAATCTAAGAAATTAAAGTTTACATAGATATTAAATCGTGATTACATTACACAAAAAAATTTACAAGAAAACTCATTCATCTTTAATAACAAAGCACACTTAGGCTATGTTCGTTTGGATAGATTTGGGGGAGATGATTTGAGTGGATTTGAGGGTAATTTTTTACTTATTTTTTTGAGTGGATTTGTGGGTAATTGAGAGTGGATTTGGAAGTAAAGTTTGGAAGTAAAGTTTGTGAGAATTAGTGTAGGATTGATGTGATAGATTTTAAAAATTAGTTTAATTGGTAGAAATTAAAGATTACCAAAATGCCCCTAGTTATAAAAGTAATATAAAATGTTATATTTAATTGTAAAAATGTTTATAAAAAAAAGTTATTAATAATTTATAAAATTAATGTTTAAAAATTATAAAAATTAAATAATCAACTTATTTTTAATAAATTAGAAAATATAATATACTTAATTTTATTAAAATACATATTTTTAAATTATAATATTAAAATAATTATAAAAAAACTGAAAAATATATATTGCGTAACCGGTTACGCGTGTGCAAGCAAAATTATTCTTCTCTGTAATCGGTTACACTCTGCTGTAACCGGTTATTAATGTGTTATTTTTGACTGAAGCGATGGGTATATCAGTCTTTCCCTCGTAAATCATCGCAAATCCTCACACATTTGCGAGATGAGCTAAACAGTGGAATCCTGCAAATCTCTGCAAATCCGTCGTCGACGATCCATCCTTTTCCTCGCAAACGAACAGCACGGAGTTTATAAATCATCGCTCGCAAATTCGCATGAACAGTAAAATCTGTTCATGCGAACAAAGCCTTAATGATCATACCCCCTACAATATAGTACCATTGATAACCAAAGTAAATAAGCAGTTCCACCTATAAACATTAAAACATTCCCTTATTACCCGACAACACAAAAATGGCCTAACAGTTAGCCTAGTCATTAAGCAAATATGTACCAGTCATAGCAATTTATAGAACACATACTCAAATACATTCTGATAATATATTCCCTTAAAACACGCCTAAATAATTTATTTATCTAAATTACTTCTTTTCAGCCACTGATTACAAGTGAGCATGAATCAAATGAGTAACTACTTAGACACTGACCACCCATTTTATTACTTCATAGACAACAAGCAAAGCATCACAGTAATTTCTACCAGACCTTAGAATTCTGACATCCAAATTGATTAATTATATTAAACCCCCAAAACAATTAAACTCATGCAGATTTCATCAATGTGCTTACTAACTACTATGCATACTTTAACAACACCACTCTTAACGTTACATGGTGTACAGGTTCCTAATCACAAACCATTCAAATACATTGCTATACCACCACACGTTCTAGCAATAGTTAGACAGAGCACCCAATTTATAGGGCATTCACATGATAATACTCCAGCACACAAACATTTAAACAGAGTATTCACATTTTGAATCTCAACATCCAAATTGGAACAGAGCATCACACCCAAATTGGAACAGAGCATCACACCCAAAAAGATTTTTCTTTTTTTTTTCAATTTTGAGAATGAAAATTATTAAAATACCCTTAACCTTAAAACTTAGAATCCATGATATATAAGGGTATTTTTGTCAACTAAAATCCGGTACACATGGCTAAAATGTACCAATTGAAAAACAGGCGTACACGCGTTAACAAACACACACACACACACACACACACACACACATATATATATATATATATATATATATATATATTGTATAATATGATATTTGGCCGAGCGGTTAAGAGAAATAACCGATCGATTAACATCAATATTGGGCTATAATTGGATCATCGTATAAGTTATTATTGTTTAAATTATTATTGGGCCAAAAGTCCAGCAGATGGTTAAAATAACTAAAGATATCTGATTAGAGATATTGATAAAAGTGTTAATGAATAACTAAATGAATCCCCAGGTAAGTTTGTTATTATTTACTCTATGAAACACTTATAAATACAATGATAGGGCCAGAAGCCAGGTACGTTCTATTCATTCTCCACTATGTCCAAATACTGAACAATGATAACAATAAACTGAATATTTCATTGTGAGTAAAAGCTCTTTAAACGAACGCTTAATTTGAGCGTCAGAGTGCCTTTTGCAGGTACCTCTCCCCCTCCCCCGATCCAAAACAAAAAACCGAACGGTTCCGACTAAGGATAAGCGAGTGGAGCGTTCGATTTCAGGGTCAGAGAGCAGCAAAGCCATAAAGGTTAGTCTCTTGGTCCTACAAATCCCTACCGAAACATTTTGGCGCCCACCGTGGGTCCAGAGACTAGAAGACACCCAATGGTGACCACGAGAAACATGGAAGAGTAGAATACTAGAGACATGATCAGAGAGATGCAATCCCAAATTTAGGCGCAGGCGCAAATCATACGGGAACAGGGGCTAGTCCAATAAGAGATGCAACAGAAACATGTAGAAGAAATTGTAGCACTAAGGGCACAACAACCCCCACCTGAACTGTCTACCTTAAACAGACACGAGGGTAACGAGGGCAGTCGAAATGGGGAGCAATCTGCCCCTACCGAGCTTAACAGTCTACTTCCATTTACAACGACCATCATGCAAACCCCTATGCCAGAAAAACCTCCTCCGACATTGGAAAAATATGATGGCTCATTAGATCTCGATAACCACCTCAGGATCTTCACTAATGCGATGGCGTTCTACACGGATAGTGATCCAGTCATATGCAGAGCTTTCTCTTTATCACTAAGGGTGCATTCGCTTGAGGGGATTACACTATTGACGAGAGAATGTGAGCGCGAATTTGCGAGACTAAGTGTGTTCAATTCTATGGATATGCGAAGAAGTAATTGCGTTGATTTGCGGGACATGTGTCTTTTTTATCACTCGCTGATACCATGAGATTTGGAGTGAATTGGTTTGCAATGTCATGTTTGCCCTTTTGAGGGTCGAGTATCCGATTCCATATTTGATGTATATGGTTCCAGTGCATTAAAGAAAAATAACATAACCTTATATTTGGTCCTCAACTTTTTGTATTCGGTTATGGATCCTTTGTAATCGATTCCACTTTTTCGTGGCCATGGTGTATTGGATAGAATATTGTAGTAGTACTCCTTTTGGATGATGAATGAAGTGAGGGATGTTAGGAATAGGTCATTAGAACATGCATGAAGATTTGGGCATAGGATGACACATATATACAAAGGTTGACATGTGTTGAAATGAATAATTGAGGTGGCGGAAAAAAATGAACGCGTATACATGCGGTTGTGGTAACAATGAATTTTTTTGCATTTACTAAATTACAATTTACTTAAAAAAATAATTTCAATTTACTAAATTATAATTATTTTACATTTTTAAAATTAATTTAATTTTTTACTTTTTTATAAACATTTTTACAATTAAATATATCATTAACAATTGCTATTTAATATTACTTTAATAACTAGGGGCATTTTGGTAATCTTTAATTTCTACCAATTAAACTAATTTTTTAAATCTGTCACATCAATCAAATCCTACACTAATTCTCACAAACTTTACTTCCAAATCCACTCTCAATTACCTACAAATCCACCCAAAAAAACAACAACAAAATTACCCTTAAATCCACTCAAATCCATTCAAATCATCTTTCCCAAATCACTACAAAAGAACAAAGCCTAAGGGATGAAGCCCTAGAATGGTATAACACCCTCCCCCCAAACACAGTCGATTGCTTCGCCACAGTCAAAACTCTCTTTAAAAGACAGTACACATCTAATCGAAAGCAAGAGATGATGCCAACTGAGTTGGTAAATACCAAACAAGAGAAGGATGAAACCTTAAAGGCATTCATCCAATGGTACAACGAGGTCGCGCGATGAGTAAAGGACGTGAATCACACTTTCATCATCAGTAATTTACCATCGTGTTTATGACCAAGTTATTTTCCTGAACAGTTGTACACCAAACCACCAAAAACCATGGAGGAACTCCAGGAAAAGATCGTTGAATTTATCCGTATTGAGGACACGAGGAACTCGAGGAAGAAGCAACAATAAGAGGTTCCTACTAACAGGAACAAGAAAGGTGTCCGTCTGGACTCCCCGAAAGTGGTAAAAGCGACAGGCCTCCCCGAAAGGAGTCCGTCTGGACTCCCAAATATGATCACTATACGACCCTCAATGAGCACAGGGAGAAAGTACTCGAAGAAGCCCTTCACGCCGACTTGATCACAATACGAAAGAGGCCCTCGCCGAAAGATGCCGACAAAGGAAGAGCCTGTCATTTTCATCAAAACCACGGTCACTCTACAGAAGAGTGCGCCACAGTGAAGGATGGGATAGAAAGGCTCGTTCGAGCAGGATATCTCCAAAAATACGTTAAGGGAGGAGCTAGAGTAAGAAGTCCCCCCAAAGAAAGAGCTTTACGTAGAAGTCCCGAGTGGTCATCAAGAAAAGACGATCGACGTAGGAGACATTCCTGAAGCCGCAGTCGTGATCTTGAACAGGAAAGATTGGTCTGCGGATGAATCGATACCATATCTAGAGGCTTCGTAGGAGGAGGGACATCATCTTCGGCCTATAAAAGACACCTGAGGAGTTTAAAAGTTGTTCACATGATAGATCGCCCACATCGATCTATGCTAACTATTACCTTTACTGATGCAGATTTCTATGCTCCCGACCCCGACCAAGATGATCCTATGGTCATCACCGCCGAGATAGCACAATACCAGGTCAGCAAAGTGTTGATTGACCAAGGAAGTTCGGTCAATATTTTATACTGGACCACGATCTTAAAGATGGATATATCCGAGGACTTAATAGCTCCATTCAATGAGCAAATCGTAGGGTTCGCAGGTGAAAGAGTAGATACACAAGGATATCTAGACCTACGAACTCGACTCAAAATAGGTAAGGAAGCGAGAGAGCTCATAGTAAGATTCTTACTTGTAGAGGCAAATACTTCTTACAATGCACTATTGGGACGACCATGTTTAAATGCTTTTGGAGCCATAGTATCCACCCCTCATTTAGCTATGAAATTCCCATCTGATAAGGAAACTATATGTACGGTAAGGGTGGATCAACGAATGGCTCGACAATGTTATGTCGCTGGAAAATCACATCTTTTGTACCCCCAAGAAAGAATAGGGGGTTAGAGACAGCTACAATCGATCTTGATCCAAGAACAAACGTTGACGATTATATCCAACCCCAAGGAGAGATCAAAACATTCCAACTGGGAAAAGACGAGTCACAAACGACACCCATAGGGGGACGGTTGGAACCAAATGATGAGCAGAAATTAACAGAAATATTGAAAGGCAATGCCAATTTGTTCGCTTGGGTTGCCTCCGATATGCCTGGTATTCACCCGAACGTCATGACGCATAAATTGGCTATATTCAAAGAAGCACGCTTAGTCGCTCAAAAGAAGCGAATATTTGTGGAAGAAAAACGAAACATTGTACAAGGGGAGGTCACCAAGCTACTAAAAGCTAAATTTATTAGAGAAGTAACCTACATTACATGGTTGGCAAATGTCATTATGGTAAAAAAGGCAAGCGGTCAATGGAGAATGTGTGTCGACTTTACAGATCTAAACAAAGTATGTCCCAAAGATTCTTATCCTCTCCCTAGCATTGATAGACTAGTGGACGGGGCTTCGTGACATACGTTGTTGAGTTTTCTGGACACATACTCGGTATATAACTAGATCCCTATGTACGTACCAGATCAAGAAAAGACAACTTTCATAACCGAACAGGCCAATTACTATTATGAAGTAATGTCGTTTGGTCTAAAAAATGCAAGCGCCACCTATTAGCGTCTCATGGATAAAATTTTTCAATACCAAATTGGGAAATGCATGGAAGTATATGTCGACGACATGGTAGTCAAAAGTCAATCCATGGAACAACACTTAAAAGACTTAGCAGAAGTCTTTCTACAGGGACGACGATATGGTATGCGATTAAATCCTTCGAAATGCACCTTCGGTGTACCAGTCGGAAAGTTCTTAGGTTTCTTGCTCACCTCTCGAGGAATTGAGGTGCCAATCCGGACAAATGTCGAGCGATCTTGGAAATGCGGAGTCCTACCAATTTAAAAGAGATACAACACTTGATGATCCCAATATTGGCAGAGCACATCAAACATATTCTTAAAAACGTGAAGAAAGGGATCACCAAGCACTAGGACGACGAATGTGAAAAAGCTTTCACTACAATTAAAGATATCCTCACCAATCCGCCCATTATGGCCTGACCGACACCAGGATATGATTTGCAGTTATACATAGCTGCATCAAATAGCACCGTGAGTGCAACTCTAATTCAAGAAGCTCTAGAATTTAAGTGGGTTTATTTTGTCAGCAAAACTTTACAAGAAGCGGAAGAACAATATTCCCAAATAGAAAAGGTGACGGTAGCCTTACTCACGACGGCCCGCCGTGTCCAACCATATTTTCAGAGCCATCAGATTGTGGTATGTACAAACCATCCAATTGCTAAAATTCTCAAGAAACCTGACTTAGCAGGAAGGATGGTCTCTTGGTCTGTGGAGCTCTCCGAGTTCGGTCTACGTTTTGAACCACGGGGATCTGTTAAAGGTCAACACCTAGCAAATTTCGCCGCTGAATTAACATCTATACTTGACAGCCCAGTACAACTATGGTATCTTAATGTAGATGACTCTTCAGATAGAAGGGGTGGAGGAGCAGGTATCGTCTTAGAAGGACCGACCAATATTATTATTGAGCAAGCGTTAACTTTTCGTTTTCAAACCAGAAACAATCAAGCGGAGTACGAAACCCTAATCGCCGGCTTAACTCTAGCCAAGGGGTTAGAAATTGCTCACTTAAAGTGTCGAATGGATTCTCAGCTGGTCGTCGACCGCATCCAAGGAACCTTCCAGGTTAAAGACAACCAGTTGCTAGGTTATTTCCATAAAGCTAGCACTTTACTTAAAGATTTTGTCAATGTCAACATGATACATGTTCCAAGGGAACAAAATTCCAGAGCAGATCTTCTGTCCAAGTTGACTCATTCAAAAGCAAAAACATAGCTATCTTCAGTCATCAGAATGACACTCGACAAACCTGTGATTGAAACCCTCACCACTAACACAGTGGCACCTACGTCCGACTGGCGACAAAGAATAAGAGAATTAATGAAAAAGTAAGAACAAGGAGAAAAGGTTAGTATTACCGACTCTAAACGTATTTCTCGTTTTCTTTGTATTGGGAACGATCTGTACAGGCAAGGATATACTACGCCATTGTTAAAATGCTTATAAGAAGAAGAGGCAGACTACGTCCTAAGAGAATTACCCCATGGAATATGTGGCTTGCTTTCAAGCAAACATACTCTTAGGGCCTAAGCACTGTGAGCGGGATATTATTGGCCAACGATGGAACATGATTATGAAAAAATTGTCAGGAAGTGCATCTCTTGTCAAGAGCATGGCAATGATCTTCGGGTCTCACCTGAGGAATTGCATGGTATTATCTCGCCCAATGGGGAATGGATATAGTTGGACTACTCCTGATCGGGGAAGCACATAGTAAATTCCTCCTAGTTGCAGTAGATTATTTCACTACGTGGATCGAAGCATAGGCATTAGCAGGCATTAGCAGTCATAAGCGCTCAACGCGTACAAAAATTCATCTGGCACCTAATATTTCGATTTGGCTTGCCTCATAAAATTATCACTCATAACGGCCGACAATTCATTAAGAAAAAATTAGAAGAATTCCTAAAAAACTTGGGAATCCGACTTGTCACTAGTTCAGTAGAGCATCCACAAACAAATGGACAGGCAGAAGCCGAAAATAAGGCCGTCATAACAGAGCTAAAGAGGTGGCTAGGCGAAGCTAAGAGCTTGTCAGTGAAAGAGATGTCTAAAGTACTATGGGCGTACAGATGCACTCCACACAGATCCACTAAAGAAACTCCATTCAACCTAACGTACAACACCGATGCAATGCTTCCTATAGAGGTGAAGGAGCCATCTTTAAGGTGAAGTATCCAAGATATGAACCTTAACGCTGAACAATTACACATGAATCTGGACACTCTATTAGAGCGCCGGGAAGTCACTGCAGTTCGAGCGACAACCCAAAAAAGAATGCTTTCCCGACGATACAATATCAAGGTGAAGCCGGGAACTTTCAAAGAGGAAGACCTTGTATGACGAAAAAGAGGGGAAGTTAGAAAAAATCGATCACATGGAAAGCTGACATCTAATTTGTAATGATCGTTCCGTATCTCAGAGAATTTAATGAATGGAGCCTATCGGCTTGAACTCCTTAATGGACAAACTATCCCCAACACTTGGAAGGCCACACATCTCAAATTCTATTTTAGTTGAATTGTTTTCTTTTTGTTGAACATTTGTTTCTACATTTAGAATATTGAATTTTTATATGTTTGACTTTAGTCATTTATTTTATCCTCATAATGAATGCAAGCAGGTCTTTTACTAAATCCATACGACTCACATAGTCGGTAAAAACTTTTCAATTACTAACCGTGCACATAGTCACATATCACATGCCAAATACATGAGCGAACGCCAATCTATCGTTCAAACTGGCCTTTATAACCTAGGGGAGCACCTCCTAGTCTAGGGCGTGTTCGCCAAAGAACACCTAGTACCTCAAAACCTAGGGGAGCACTCCCTAGTCTAGGGCATGTTCGCCAAAGAACACCTAGTACATCAAAACCTAGGGGAGCACCCCTTAGTCTAAGGCATGTTCGCCAAAGAACACCTAGTACCTCAAAACCTAGGGGAGTACCCCCTAATCTAGGGCATGTTTCGCCAAAAAACACCTAGTACATCAAAACCTAGGGGAGCACCCCCTAGTCTAGGGCATGTTCGCCAAAGAACACCTAGTCCATCAAAACCTAGGTTAGCACCCCTTAGTCTATGACATGTTCGCTAAAAGAACACCTAGCGCACGCAAATATAAAGACGTTGATAAACTTAACCGAGTGGTTATAAGCATCTTACAAGCGATATGTAAAGTAATTAGTCATGATTATCCGGTGAGCGGTCATCTTAAAGATAAATACGCAATAGGAAATTTTTGTTGTAAATCAGCAACAAAGTACTTTGATAACACCACCAAAGGCAATTCAAGTTCCACCATTAACATCTTAATATCTACTCTAATTAAGGGTTTCAACAATAACATTGTAGTTAGCAGGAACTGCAGGATCCTCTTTTGTAACTTCTCCAGAAGCAATTGTTGTTAACACGTTTTCCTCTTCAACTCTAACTTCAGTCGTAGGGGTAGGCTCAACTTCCAACAGGGCATGTTCAGGGATGTCCATTAGGGGTATCGGTTTCCCTTCATAAACATCCTTCTTCATATCAAACTCAACACCTTCAGTTGATATGTTCTATCAGCAGGTGAGACGCTTGCCTCAAGGCCTTTCTGAAACCTAGGGTGTGTCCTTCAATGATCGCCTTTCCCATCTCTTCCATTAAATCCTTGTCTTCATCAACCTTGACCCGTAGAACATCCCTTTTGGCCCTGGCTTCTTTCTCAGCAGTTCCCAGAGTGTTATTAGCCATTCTAAGCGACAAAATGGTAGCCTTTTGGTCTTGGTTCTCCTTCCTCATTGATTCCACCTCAGCGGCTAAGTGGTCATGCTTCTTCTTCAGATCGACACTAGATCTCGGAACATTCTCCATTAGGCGACGAGCTTTAGCTAGTAGTTCTTCAAACTCTTTCTGTTTTTGCTCACATTAAGAATGAGCAATAACAACTTCATTTAGTTGTGTCTGAACCCTTTTCAGTTCGATCCTCATAACTCCTCTATCCGAGACATAGGCCAGATGCCAAGTGGCCATAGCTGTGCGGCAAGCAAACTCCATCGCGGTATGGACCATTTGTTGCTCCGACGTACCTTCCACCACCCTTTTTTTGGCCTCGTCCAGATTAAAGTCTATCTTATGACCTAAACAGAAGGCCGGACTCCACATGCCCTCAGGAAGTGGGCGAGCGACCGATTCTTGGGAACTTTTTCCCTTCTTCGAGGCATCCGTTTTCTTGATTCGCGCCCCTCTCTTCCGCTTCCTTACAAACGGACGATCCTCAATAACAATCATTTCAGGCGAAGGTGGCCGAACGATTTGCGAAGGGTGGCAGTATTCTCCTTCATGGTATCCTTCTCTGACACGGCAGCACGAGTTGCACCAGAAACGCTACCTGCAGCGTCCGGTTTAGGGAGGGAAGACCCTCCTTGACTCTCCTTCTCGTTCATGATTCTGAACCAATATCTGACAGAACCTTTCCTACCCATAATACCTATAAGTCAATTACACAACAGGCAGGTCAATTACAGTCATAAAACAACTACACAAAACAATAAAGGTGTGATCATACCAAACACATGCGAGCTATTCACATTTTGAATCTCAACACACAAATTGGAACAGAGCAGCACATTATATAAACTGGATATATATATATATATATATATATATACTATTTTCAATTCACACAACAATCGAATAACAGAACCACGAAAAATAATGCAGACTTTACAGATATACCAAGCCAATTGAACATACTCAATTTAACTCCCCCATACCTGACCAAGATCCCACAATCTGAAACCCTTCCCGTGGTTACTCCACGCCTTTCACTCCACCTCCACTTCTTCTCGGGTTAGCCCCTTGTTCCTGGTTGTAGCTCCTTTACTTCGCGTCCCAACGCTTGTGTTTCCCAGCCACTTACAGAACCCTACAACCAAACTCCATCTTGTTCTGAATCACTCTCTAACCCTCGCATTCACTTCTAAAACATCAAAAAGGTTCTTCTATCCACTTTCGTCGTTCCTCCCGTTCACTCACTCTCAGTAAACCCTAAAACGTCGTGGTTTGTAAAAAAAAAAATATGAAGAAAAGTACGAAAATGAAATAAAGCCCAATGTTTCTCGGTCAGCTAAGAAATAAAAAATAAACTCTTTTTTTGGTCTTTCCTTGGTTTAAAGGCGAGACCTTGACTACCCTTACCATTTAATATCCTTTTAAATTATTCTTATTTGATTATTCTATCTTTTTAATGCAATTAATAATATTTCCTACCATATAAGATTTGTATGCACCACAATCAACTCTATCTAATTAATTCCATAATTCCTGTATAAATCTTATTTTATTAAAAACCAACATTTCAATTTATTAATTTATACCTCAATTTATACAATTTCTCGGATTATGCAAGGACTTTGCCCTCTATTCCCACTTTCTGCCTCTTTCTTTTACACCTTTTTTTGCAATTTGGTTGTCAAATGCAGTTGTTGTTCTTCTCTTGTTCCTTTGAGACCTATAATCATTGTTTACTCTGTTTTCTATGATAGATTATACACTGTGGAGCTTAAGGGCACGGGATTCAGCATATGTCTGCACATTAATTGTCCGATGAGGTGGTAGTGTAGGTAATAAAATTTGAGGCCTTTTGGTTCCTCCAACAACCATGGTTACGAACTAAGCAAATAAAAAAAAATGTTAGTTTACAATTTTTCATTATATTGACACAAAATTATGCTGTGAATAAGGGTGGGCATGGATTAGATTTTTAAACATCCCATCCAAATCCAATATAGATCCAAATATATAGATCAGATTTTGGATCTAAGTCTACTTCTTGTGCAAAACTATATTGATTTTTTTTTAAATCCATATCCAAATATATGTAACATTGGAAATCCAAATCCATAACTAAATCCATTTGTAATGAAACTTAAATCTTTTATAAATCTAATTTTAATTTTAAATCTATTTTTAAAATAAAATAATTATTTCATCTAATGCATAAATATATAAAAAAGTTAAAATAATATATAAAATAATAAAAATATAATAATATTATAGTTATAGTTTAATAATATCAAAGATTAAAGATAATATATTATATAAATTCTTAACATTACAAAAAAACTAAAATCATGTAAATGTCCATATAAATCTTCGCCACAGATCAGCGCACTCCTTTCCTATGGGACCAGTGATAGCAAAACCTATAATTTCAAGAAGTGAACCAAATTTACAAGTACAAGCAGCAAAAAAGACCAAAAGCAAAACAAAACGCGACGCGACGCGACGCTAGTCACCATCGCCACACGCTAACACGCCGCGAGCGCCATCACCACGCGAGATCAAGAGAGGAGGCCCGCGTGACGGTTTGCACGCAGAGCAAGGAGGCGGGTCACTACGAACAGGTTCGTTTATTTATCCCTTGATTTTTCCCTGATTTCCCTGATTTCGTTTTTGGGGTTATACGGATTGTTTTGGGGTGCTAATTTCCCTGATTTTGTTTGGCCATTGTTTTGTGGTTGTCCTGATTTTGCCCTGAGCTTCCTTGATTCCCCCCGTTTTTGTCCTTCGTGTTTCGCCATTGGGATTTATGTTTACTGGATTTGATACATTCTGAGATTGTATAATTCTGACCTTGTATAACTGCCCAGCATGCTTAATTTCAATTCAAATTGGGGCTCTGAGTCACTGTGTGTTAGGAATTGGCAGCATGAGGAATGCTTCTCACTTTAATTGGCAGCACGTTAAAGTTTCTGAAAACTATAACTAACTTGTGATATTTCAACATATTAAAGCAACTTGTCAATAAGCAGAGAAAGCATTTGCTTGCTTCTATTTTTAGGAGTTGTAGTTAAAATTAAATAATGAAGTCCCCACCCGTCTTGTTAGTTTGTTTGGATATGTTTGAAAAATGAAATGCCATTATCCTATAATTTCTTTAGGAACTTCTTTTTTCTACCATAAGGTTCTCTCTCTAGTCCCGAGAAAGCAATGTTTTCCCTTTCCAGTTTTCGTTTCAGAACATTGGATTTTTCTAAAAAAAAATCGGACATTATTTTCATCAATTTTTTAAGCAAATGTCTCTTAAGTAACATACCCAAACGACACACAACACAAACAATGCAAGTGTGAACTAAATATAAAAAGTATGTTATACATATAATACAATTAATTCATGTCACCATACATAGATACATATAAAGGAACAATTAAAGTATGCTCATTGAACCACAACTCCCATATCTTTACGCTTGCATAGTTCTGCTGGCACTCTCCAACACTATGCAAGGTAAATCCCCAACACACGACTCATCCGGATTTGTATAACTGTCGAACTAACAATCGTCTTTGCACTTACATAGTTCTGCTGGCACTCTCCAACACTATGTAAGGTAAATCCCCAACCTGCCTATATCTGCCATTAAAGGCTATAGACGAGGACCTCCCTCTACTCTCACCATTGACACTGTTCTTCTCTATGTGAGCATGAACAATGCTTTGAGTGTAGAGATAGACAGACCGATCCTAAGTTCACTACAGTTATACCGAACAACCACGACACCACATAACCACTTATAGTCATCTCTCCATGAGATGTCCACTTCATACTCACATACATCATTTACATTTACAATTGTATCATCACAGTAATTTATCATATTTCATACATTCTCATATTTTCACATACATCTCATCACAGCATATATTCCAAACATTTGTACACATGATTCAATTCAAGAGAAAATAACCTTGGACAACATTATTTGTAGAATACTATTTGGACGACCACTAAACACAATGGAACGAACGCTACTGGACGAACGCCATTTTCCAACACCAGGCCTAACACTATTTAGACGGATGTCATCAGTTCATACACTATCAAATCGAACGCGCAAAACCGAATATCACATTGGATTCAACATTATTTGGCCGAACGCTAAAACCGAACACCAGGATTAACCATAATTAGGCCGAACGCTATTTGTCGAACACCATTTACCGAACACCATTGGACGAACGCTATGAAATCACTAATAAGACCGAACGCTCAAGATTTGAACCTAAGAATATCATATTAATACCGAACGGTCACAATCACTACTAAACTAAGACCGAACGCATAAGTTTCAAACCTAAGAATCTAAATTAAGACTGAACGCTACAAGCAAAACCTGAGAATACCTCATTAAAACCGAACGCTTACAATTACTAATACAGAACCAAGACCGAACGCTAAAAGATGGAATACTCTTTGGACGAGCGCAAATAGACCTAATACTATGAAACCCAATACTATAAAGTAAAACACTATTTGTACGAATGTTATAGATCAAATAATAATTGGACGAACGCTAACAGATGGAATACTCGAGACCGAATAAACCTTGTTTAGACGAACGCTATACAGATCAAATATGATAAGACCGAATAATCACTGTTTGGACGAACGCTTGAGATCAAATAAGACGAAACCGAACATTATCATGTTGAATATTGTTTTGACGAACGGCTAATATATTATTGACTTTTAGCCAAGGACGAACGCTGAGGTTCGTAGAACATAATACCGAACGCTCTAATATTTTGGACGACCACTAATTGGTCGAGCCATTTGGACGAGCGCGCGTTCTGCAGAATTCTGCAGAATCGCACCAGATTTCCAGAAACCCCATTTTCATCCCCTTTTTCCCAGAAGGATACACTCAAGTTTATGGCATTGATTATTGTGAGACTTTCTCTCCTGTGGCCAAGATGACTACTATTCGTCTATTCTTTGCCATGGCAGCTATTCGTCACTGGCCACTTGATTAACTAGATATAAAAAATGCCTTCCTTCATGGTGATCTTGAGGACGAAGTTTATATGGAGCAACCTCCAGGATTTGTTGCTCACGGGGAGTGTGGAATGGTATGCAAATTACATCGCTCTCTATATGGTCTCAAGCAGTCACCACGTGCTTGGTTTGGAAAATTCAGCTCTATTGTTCAACAATTTGGCTTGAAACGAAGTGAAGCAGATCATTCAGTTTTTTATTGTACTACATCTCTTGGGAAATGTGTTTATCTAATAGTATATGTTGATGATATAGTCATCACAGGAAATGATGTTGTTGGAATATCTCAACTGAAGAAACACTTATGCATTGAAGTAGCTCGGTCAAAAGATCTTAGAAGCCTCAAATACTTCTTGGGCATTGAAGTAGCTCGGTCAAAAGATGGAATTGTAGTCTCTCAAAGGAAATATGCTCTTGATATATTACAAGAGACAGAAATGATTGATTGTAGACCAATAGACAGTCCTATGGACCCAAATCAAAAATTAGTTTCAAGCGAAGGTGAATTGTTCTCCGATCCAGAAAGATACAGAAGACTTGTTGGAAAACTGATTTATCTCACTATTACAAGACTTGATCTATCTTTTGCAGTTGGAGTGGTCAGTCAATTCATGCAAGCTCCATGTCTTGGCCATTGGAATGCTATCATTCGTATTCTAAGATACCTAAAAAAGGCTCCTGGACAAGGGTTGTTATATGAAGATAAAGGAAGCATTCAAGTCTCTGGATATTGTGATGCAGATTGGGCAGGCTCGCCTATTGATAGACGGTCTACTACTGGATATTGTGTTCTCCTTGGGGGAAATATCATTTCATGGAAGAGTAAGAAACAAAATGTAGTAGCCCGATCAACAGCTGAAGCTGAATATAGGGCTATGGCATCACTAACAAGTGAACTTATATGGGTGAAGCAATTTCTTCAAGAGCTCAACTTCTGTAACATTCAAACCATGAAGATGTATTGCGATAATCAAGCTGCTCTCCACATTGCATCAAACCAGTGTTTCACGAGAGGACCAAACATATAGAAATTGACTGCCATTTTGTTAGGGAAAAATTGTTGTCCAAAGAAATTTGTACTGAGTTTGTTGGGTCAAATGATCAACTTGGAGATATGTTAACTAAGTCCTTAAGAGGACCTAGAATTGAATTCATTGGTTCCAAGCTTGGTACATACAATTTGTATGCTCCAGCTTGAGGGGGAGTGTTAGAATTATTGTTAGAATGATTAGTGTGAGTTGTGTGTGCTGTCAGTATGAGCTGTGTGTGTGAGTTGGAAAGGAAATGGGTAGTTACTTTCTTTCCCTATAAATGTAATGCTAATGTAAGAGGAGAGGTAAGCCCTCTCATTCAATAATATGTTTCTATGATTTCTATGTTCATTCAATAAATACCATTCCTCTTTCTCGTTTAATTTATTTTCTATGGAGCTCAGTAGATTATACTGTTTTGCAAAGTGTTAAGATTTAGGGTTATTGTCGGAATTGAAAGCTCCCTCTGGTATTTTGCAAGCCCAAATTCTATCTTCTAATACTCTGCCTTTTTCTTGGAACCTTCTGTATACGCGGCTCGCTTCTAACAACTAAATGCATCACATGAGTCCCCTGTCTTAAGTTATATGGATATGACTATGAATGCAAAACAAGAGCATCTAATTTATGTATGCACAAAAACTCCTTTCCTTGCATTTTACTGTTTTTAAGAAATTAGTGATTCAACTGAGATGTAGAATTGGTAATTGATAATCATACACAATTATGCATATAAATTTTAAACGCTGGAAAATCTGTTCTAGCCTCATTGAGTTCACCCCAAAACACAATACATTGCTAGTAATCCACTACACTGCATAATACACGCCTTGACCCAGTTGAATACTAAGTTGAGTTTTATGACATTGGGGATATCCTGTTCTTCTTATCAAAATTTCCCTATAAATGAAATTTTCTTTTCTGATGTTCTCCTCACTTTTATACTTTTAATGGTGACACTAGAAGGTAGAGACCAGCATACATGTTCACCAATGACCGGAGGCAACAAGAACGGACAGGGAGATATGGAACTTCCAGAGTGGAATTCCTTCAGGTTTTTCTTCCTCCTCTCATTTTCAACTATAAACACTTAACCTGCAATCAATAATAATGTACCAATAAATTGTATGTCTTGTGATGGTTTTCTTGGACCCAGATGGATATAATGTTTGTTTCAGGAATTGGTGACTCAGTTTCAGAACACATCTGCAGATGAAACAAGAGAGAAGATTTTGGCAAATTTGGCCAACTTTGCCTATGATCCTTACAACTACAACTTCTTGCGTCAGGTAGGACCTATCAGTTTGTTTTCCAGAAAAAACTGTACAACGTTAACTAAATGCACTTGCATAACATTGCAGCTTAATGTTTTGGAACTTTTCATTGACTGCTTAACGGAACCCAATGAAAAGCTTGTAAAATTTGGTATAGGAGGGATCTGCAATTCGTGTGTTGGTAATTCTAGTGACTATATCTTTAGTGATATCATTATTTCTGCTTGTCTAATTGTTTATCTTATTGACAAAAATTACAATTTTTGTGTAGATCCTGCCAATTCCGCAATTGTAACTGAGTTTGGTGGGATACCCCCTATAATTCAATGTTTATCAAGCCCAGTTAGGAACACTGTAAGAATAATGTGGAAAATAAGACTGATTTATTATTCTCAATCATAAAAAATACATTCTCATACTCTTTATTTGTAATAATCTAATTCTCCTAAAAAGGGAAATAGGAAAACTAGGAAATGTAGGAAAATAAAATAAAATAAAAGATTATGTATCTATTTTCTCTAATTACGAAGATTTTAAAGATATTATCTCAAATTTCAACACTCCCCCTCGAGCTAGATCATACAAGATTGTATGAACCAAGCTTGGAATAGTCAAACTCAATTGTAGAGAACGTCAATAAACCAAATTGGACAGCAATGGACAAAAGCGAACTAACACCATGAAACTTCAACTTGGACAGCAATGGACGAGAGAGATTTCCATAAAAAAATGGATGATGACTTGCAGCAACAAACAACAACAAACTACAAGAACAATTGAAGGGCTTCTAATGGCGAACAACAACAAACTACAGGGACTGGATTGCCATCAATAGTGGTGCACAACAACAAAACTTCAAGAACATGATTTCCATGAGTAACATATGGGAGGCCTTCAAAGGCTAACAGCCACAACCCTGTAGGGACTTAACCACCTTAAACAATAATGAACCTTTAGGGACTTAATTGCCATAACAACAACGAACCTTTAGGGACTTAACTGCCTTAACAACAACGAACCTTCAAGGACTTAACTGTCCTAACCTTTAGGGACTTAACTGCCCTAACAACAATGAGCCTTCAAGGACTTTACTGTCTTGAACAGTAACAAACCTTCAGAGACTTAACTACCTGAACAACAACAAACCTGTAGGGACTTAACCACCCTACAGCAGCTAAAACTTTTCTTTCCCTCACGACTGAATGACATATACACGTAAATGACAGAACGTGAAGGTGGAAGAACTGGTGAGAACCAATCCGTACTTGGGGACAAATCTGAAACCCCTAACATCGAATGAGCCAAATCAGCGGGCGATCTCATACAACAACTCAGAGTGAGCTATTACAACAAGACATTACAACAACTCTCAGTGAGCTGTTACAACAAGGCATTGGCAGAAACCAAAAACACCAAAGATTGGGACTTATGATGACATCAAAAGGCTTGTTAAAATGGAATACAGGAATATGTATTACTTGAAGTCTTAAACACATCTACACTTACATTTATAGAAAACAAAGTAACTAACCACACTCCTTTCCAACTCACTCTTAGTTGGAACACACTTGAACACAACTCATACACACATAACTCATACACAATAACCAATAATTCTAACACTCCCCCTTAGGTTGGAGCATACAAATTGTATGAACCAAGCTTGGAATAATTGAACTAGGTTTTGAACTGGATGATTTGTCTTCAAGAGTGTGAGGCAAACAGAGATGGGTTATCACATGTCAATGAACTAACAACAACTTGTGAAACTTCAACTTCAAAAGTGGATGAAGGAGAGCAACGGTGGACAATGACAAATTGCAAGGACTGAATTCCCATCAATGATGGATGAGTGACGGGATCTGCAGTGGCTGAAAGCTATAAAACTGCAGGGACTACACTGAATCCCCATCAATGATGGATGGGTGATGGGATCAACAGTAGTAAAAGCTACAAAACTGCAGGGACTACACCCATGCTAAACTGCCATACTTGGTTTGCAGGATGGGTGATGGGATCAACAGTAGTAGCTGAAAGTTACAAAACTGCAGGGACTACACCCATGGTGGACTAACATTTCCTTTGCAGTGTTGTCTTGGAACGATACTCCCCCTCAGTGTGAACGGCAAGGCAGAAACGGTGAAATTGTTGACTGAGATTGGAAATATCACAGTTGTTGGTCCGAAGATCAAAAAGCTTTGCAATCTTAAGAAATTGACAAAGCGGCAAATATAGTGAGAAAAAGGCAAGAACAACAACACAGAGGCAAAACCCCCTACGGCAGAGCTAGAGGATGACAAAAGCGGAAAAAGGTAGGACTAGGTGCTGGTCCATCAACGGCGGAGACGAAGACACACGTAGATGGCAACAATGGCTGCTCTAGAGGGTCTGAACAGAGGAGGGAGGTATGGCGAGACGACCGGCAGCAGCGCGGTTTGATGCCGACGTCGAGAAGGCGGCGCGTGGTGAACACGCGTCCGAGATCTACCGGAGAGAGGAGGCGCGTGACGGCGACCACCAGGGTTAGGTCGCGCTTGAAGAGACAGTCCAGATCCACTAGACACCGGTCAGAATTGTGACAGTGGCTGACAAGAAGGCGGCGCGTGACAAACACGCACCCGAGACTAGTTGAAGACAAGCGGCACATAGAAGCGCGTGAAGAGGAGTCTAGTCTTGACTCTGACGAGGTTGGCCGTCGCTCGAGGAGACGGTCCAGATTCGCTGGTCATCAGTCGAAACCGTGACGGTGGTAGGCGTAGATCGGAGAGATCTGATGCTCGTAGTGGCGCGTGAGGGAGAAGTAGCTTCCGAAACTGACGTGGTTGGCCATCGCTTGAAGAGACGGTCCAGATCTGCTGGTCACCCGTCGAAACTGTGACGGTGGCCGGCGGTGGACAGAGGTTGGCGACGGCGGAGAGGGTCGGTCGATTGGGTTGCGGTTCGCGACGACTGACTGTTACAAAGGGAGTGTCTTTCTAGGGTTCCCAGGAGACTTTAAGTCTCTTTGATCTGGGTGTTGAGATTTAAGAAGAAGAGAAAATGGATCTTATGAAATTTTTAAGGGCTGCCGGTGGCCATGGCGGCCGGCCGCTAACAGACAACAAAGACCACCAGAAGAGATGAGAGAACCTGCTCTGATACCATGTTAAAATGGAATACAGGAGTATGTATTACTTGAGGTCTTAAACACCTTTACACTTACATTTATAGAAAACAAAGTAACTAACCACACTCCTTTCCAACTCACTCTTAGTTGGAACACACTTGAGCACAACTCATACACACATAACTCATACACAATAACCAATAATTCTAACAAGGCCAAAGACAGGTTGGAGGTTCAAAGTTCTCTGCTGGACTACTCCTAAATGGTGATACTTAACACTATATCACAAGAAGTACGAGCTAAACTCTAGCCCAAGAAGGAAGTTCTTTGCAAGGACTGAAAAATATTTCCCCTCACGACAAACAGCCGACAGCGACAAACTGTAGAGGTTACAACAACTGACTGTCACGATGGCGACTGATTGCGCCGGCGCCGACTGTGGTAGCAACGGAACGAAGCACTGTTGCTCGAGAAACAGAAACGAATGGAGAGATAGAGAACCCTTCGTAATGGAGAGGAAAAGAACTGACGCGATGGCGTCGAAAGAGGTCTCCCTGTCGAGAGAGGTCTCCCGGCGCGGTTGGTTGTCGCTCGAAGAGACGATCCAAATTCGCTAGTCACCGGTCGAAACTGCGACGGTGGCCGGCGGTGGAGAGCGGCGGTGCACAACGAAATACAGTGAACGTGGATTCTGATTGGAAGTCAGTGAAGATGCCAACTTTGGGCATTACTTAAAATACAGGTGCAACTACTGGTGTGAAAGGAAATCTCATTCTGAGACTAATTCTGGAAGTATAGCTTATAGTTAGGTCAGATTCAACTCTCTGGAAGTATAGCTTATAGCTAGGTCAGATTGAACTCTGGAAGTATAGCTTATAGCTAGGTCAGATTGAACTCTCTAGAAGTATAGCTTATAGTTAGGTCAGATTGAACTCTGGAAGTATAGCTTATAGCTAGGCCAGATTCTGGAAGCACAGTTTTGTGTAGTTGTTATCATAAGGACAGATGTGTTGGTAATGCTGGAGAAAAAGCTAGAATTCTAAGGTAGAACTTGACTAGGGCAATTGGATCCCATTAAAAACATATGTTAAAGAAGAGACTTTTAAGGGGCCGTCGGTCGCCGGCAGACAACAAAGATAGCGGAAGCGGATCAGATAAGCTCTGATACCATGTGGAAAATAAGATTGATTTATTATTCTCAATCATAAAAAATACATTCTCATACTCTCTATTTGTAATAATCTAATTCTCCTAAAAGGAAAAATAGGAAAATTAGGAAATCTAGAAAATTAAAATAAAATAAAAAATTATGTATCTATTTCCTTTAATTAGAAAGATTCTAAAGATATTATCTCAAATTACAATAAATAAGTGCTTGCTTTTTGTTTCCTAAGATGCAGATCATGTAGCTTGTAGGTCAAGGAATTGCTAAAACATTAACATCCATATTTTAAATATTTCTGTTAGCATTTCCTCCCATAAGTTCAACTTTACAGGCATGATTTTGTTTTTTAGTCCATCACTAAATGTATTTTTTTACGTGTGAAAAAAATTGTGATTTTTTATATGAAATTTAATTATTTGAGACCTGCACTTTTTCACCTATTAGAGCAATATGTTATCGTAGGTACTCTTTTAATTACCCAACTCACAATGCTAACAACTCATTATGATTTTCTTTTTTTGTTGCATTTGCAGAGTAATGTTCCTTACATTTGCCTGTACATTCTAAAGTTATTTTTCTTTCATAAAAGAATCAATTACAATTTGGTACATTAACAGTGCATCTATCTGTTGTTTTAGGTAAATTATGCACTTGGGGCACTTTATTATATCTGTAACGATTTTAACAAGGAGGAGATTTTAAAGCCCGAAGTTATTGACATCATTAAAAGGTATGCAGCCGCCGAAGATATTAGTGGGAGTTTCAGTAATCTGGCTAAAGTTTTTCTGAATAATCATCTATCAGGGAACGACTGAGAGACAGAATTTAAACTTTTTTGCTCATAATTTACACTACCTTCTACAATTAAGTATGTACTGTTATTCAAACTGTGAGTCTTGTCTTACGCAGATGAAAACAATTGCTTTTAGGGCTTCCTCCGAGTATGTGTGCAAACAAACACATTTATTCCCGTGGTCTGGGTTGAATTTGAGTATTGGTATCATTGTATATTCGAATGGTGGTGTAGAATTTAAGAAATGGACATGATTTCAGAATAGGAATTTTTTCTGAAAACCCTAGACACAATTATTCCCTTGGTCTGGGTTGATTTTGTGTACTAGAATGACTGCATGTTCTGATGATGTTGAAAATCGTGCTACACAAATCATGATTTTGTCTGACCTAATTCTATCAAAATAGACCTACTTTACTTTCAACAATTCACTTCTGTTATAAATCCGCGCTTTCCTTTACTCGTAAATAGTGAATTCATCTCAAGCGAACAGACCATTAGTCTTGTGTTTTTTCATGTAATAAAACAATTTTCAAACTACAATGCATTTGTATTATATATGTCTTACATGCTCAAAAGTATAATTAATTTAATTATTTGTTTGTGTAAAATTAATTATTCAAGGTTTTGGAATGGATAATTGAATTAAAATAAGATGTGCAGAATGAACATATTCAAAACTTTCCCTCCACAACAATATTGAAAACGAAGATCAGACCGATTATATAATACTATACCAGTTAAATTTGCAAAAAATGTCGTGATATGTAAGAACTGTGTTATGAAGCATTTTCAAATTTATACCATAAAAAAAATTACATAAAAATTTAAACATATTTTTGGATAAATTTTGTTTTTTACACCTATAAATTATTCTTAGTACCATCATCATTATTAATTAAAAGAAACAATTGAAATTTTATCTATAAAAGCAATTTCTGTATAATAAAAACTTATTTCGAAATAAAATTTATCAACTTTCATATTCTTTGAAATTTGACCTATTTCATTGATTTCAAAATAAATTACAGAGATTTACTAAAGTAAATATAACTATCCAACATAACTAGTCAATCACATTTTTAGTAGTTAAAAAAATATAGTTTGAGCTCAAAATAGACTATTAAAATAATATTCTTGAAATAATTAATCAAAAGAAAAGTACAAAATTATTGAAAATGGTTTTTTAGATGATCAAGAATAGTAATAGTATAATTGGAAATGACTTTCTCAATTTTCCAATCAAGAATGAGTATATTATATATATCTTTTTGAATTCTTAAGACGGAGATTAAACAAATCGTCTCATAGAATTTGAGTAAGATCAATCCATTTCACATTAAACCTCGTGATACTATAAAGATTTATCATGACAGAGACACATCCTTATCCTTAGCTTTTAGTTATATAAGCAAAATATTTATAATTAGATTCACAAGATATATAAATATCAAATATTAAATTGTCTTAACTATTTGTATCACTTCACCCTATATCACAGTTTAATTAGACTCTATTAATATTTAGTTTGATATAAAGAGATGTACCAAGGTCTACTGTAAGAACTAACTTTTTCTTTAAAAAGGATATTTTTATCATAAAAATCATATGTTAAAATTAAATTTATTATCTAGTTTTAAAAGATATTCCATACACCACTTAAATATCTTTAACTCTTAGTATATTAGCAAAGGTATTATTTTTTTTTTAATTTTTTATATTTTAGATTTGTTTCCATCGTACTTAATAGTTCCACATATTAGGAATTGAAATTAAGTGCAATTTAATTTTTTAAAATATTTAAAAAAAAATAAAACTATGACGAAATTATTTAAAACAAATAATACATTTATTTATATGATGATTAATCTTAAGAATAAAATGATCTATAATTACTAAAAATGATAAATGATATATTGTGTGTAGAGTTGATATCATTTCAAGTTCACTGTATTATTATTTATTTCTATCACCATTATGTTAATTTTTATTATTTTTTTAAAATCGTCAACTCTAAAAAAAACTCTATATCTGTAACATCCAAAAATACAGTAATAACCGTAATTAGAATTAATTACATTTCATAATCAAAACAATGCAGTCTTTACAATAAAAACAGCGCTCATAAGAACGAACGTGCGTTAAGTACATAATTAACTATATTAACACAGATAAAGCGAGAGTTTTGGACGAACGGTTTTACAAAACCAATAACTGAACGTCCAAAAATAAAACTAACTGACTATCAACTAAACAGCCGGACGCTCTATGGCTCGACCTTGACCTCCACGTCTACCAAATTCTCCTCAGCGATAACGTCTTCCAGTAATGCCTCGCATTCTGCTCACATCCACACGGATGATCATCGCAATGACAGGACGGACGTACAAAGACGAGAGACAACACAAGGAAAAACGAAGGGTAAGCTTATGTAATTTAATTCATACATCAACAGATAAAATAAACATTCCAAACAACACACAAGCATATAGTTCAACATATATAATCATAAGAAATCTATCACTAGACGGACCGTCCGGACTGTATGAATCTGTGTAGCTACAGGCGTTCTTGCACCCGGGTGATGTAGTAACTGGAATAATCACATCAGCTGCCACCCGAGGTTAGCCCTATCCAAAGTACCCCTAAGGACTAGGACCTCATGCCGTTCCCACACATGACATACCCCCCTCTACGTGAGGATGAGTACTCACGAAACATCAGGATGAACCAGCCAGCATTAGCATGCCCACAGTCATACTTTACAAAATTCCATATTCAATACATGAGTCGTTCCTCCCCGGAACGCTCGTTCAAATTCCATCATCGTATATTCTTTCCATATAATGTTCACCCTTTATAATTCTTTATTTTATTACTATTTTCATCATTAGTTACAAGGACATGAAATAACGAACGTTCCGCCCTCTCAAGAACGAGGACGAACGATAATAGTGAGATCAACGATTCTCTCGTTCGGCACAAAAGAAGACTAAGAGAATATCTTTTAAATTTAAGAAGTGAACTGAGTAACTAGAGAAATCTGTGACGAACGGTAATTACCACATGAGTTAGTTAAATGAACTAACTCTCTTGAGTTAAACCAATTCATAAGAAATAAGTCGAGTAAGAAGGTCTTAGACCATATCCAATGCAGAGAGAAAATAATGGACTAAGGACTATATTTTAATTAATTAACCCATGGAAACCCAATGCCAATAAATGACCGAACATGGAAAAATATATTATTACAGTTGAACGAACGCTATTTTTATCAAGGTTTACTATACAATAATACGAGCGCTTAGTATAAGACCGAGCACTACTTGGGACGAACGCTAGGTGTAAGACCGAGCGCTACCTATTTCGAACGCTAAGTATAAGACCGAGCGTTTCTTATTACGAACGCTAGGTATAAGACCGAGCGCTACTTATTATAAAGTACGAGGGTATAAATATTATTGTTTTATTTCAGATACTCGGATACCACTAGGCTGAGCCGAACGCTCAAACTTAGTACTTCACAAGAGGACGCTCGTTCTCGACCAGAGTTCTTTCCAAATGAAAGAATTCCATTTCAAACAGTTTACTAGAAAACCGAACGGTAGAGGACTGTTCGATGACGAGCGTACATTATCATAGTAAGAATGTCATATTCAGATTTTTCATCTACTTTTCAACTCACATTTTAACCTATCAATTCATATCTTATAACTTCATATCAATATCAATTTACATACTTTACAGAATTCCACATTAATAACTCATACTTCATAGTGATAACTCATATTCGCATTCATACATCTCAAACATCATCATACATGTCAATCAGCATGCATCATATTCATTTAATCAACTCAGACGAACGTTCATACAAAGCATAACATATGAATTAAATCAAATAAGCTTCCTTTACCCGGATTCGTGATTGAAACGTTCTATACGCAAGATTTGTGGTTCGTCCCGCTAACGTTTTCTACCCTTAACGGTCACTTAACTCTTCCAATCAAATCTAACCACAATAAAGTTGAAGTACTTAGACTACACACTTGCATGCAGCCATAACTTAGTTTTTCAGGAAACCTAAGAACGAACAACTAAGGGAAAAACTTACCAGCTTCAGATTCTGAAACTGTTCGGTCCAACTTGAAGCTCACGGCTCAGAGAATGCTCCTACGGTTTCTGAATGTTGATCAGAGAAGAGAGTGGTGAGTTACAGTAGAGAGAAGATGGAAGCTTTCTAGAGAGAAGGAGGAGAAAATGGAAGGTAAGTTTTCAGGAGGAAGAAGGGTTCGTGCAGAGAGTGGGAATAAGTGTTTCAGAAAAATCAGTTTTCTTCCCAAGGTCAAACGGACGCACTCTCTCATACGGACACCTGTCTTCCACTACTGATTTCAGAACGTTCCATTTTGACACTTGGCAGTTGCGCGTCAGAGTTAGTGAGTGTGTTTTTAATGGTCTGAGCAGGGTTTTAGTGCATTAACTTTTTGATTTGACAGGTCAGTTACAGTGTTAAATTTCCAAGGTCTTACAATATCACAACCCAAATAATGAATTTTAAATTTAAAATGCAGTTAATACACATTTAAGTAAAATACATATATTTATCATAAAATCTAATGACGTAAAATACACATTTAGGTTCAAGCTTACACTTTCTTAAGGTTTTTTTATACAGGGGCTTTTTCGCCCTTTTCTTTGAAAAAAGACCCAACAGTTTTGGGCGCGACGTGGTTCACTTGCTTTCTCTCCCTCTCACTCATCTCCTAAGAAGAATGCGACGCGGTTCCCAACGGAAGAGGCAAACCTCAACTTCAGGTATTCAACAACCTTCCTTTCTCTTATATCAAATTCTTCTACTTTTTCCATTCCAACTTGTAATCGGCGTATCAATTGGAAGGTTTGTTTCGTTTTTTAGTTTTTCACTTTTATTTTTTATTTTTATTTTTGTAATTTTTCTTGGTTTTCCCCTAATTTTTCAAGTTTAGAGTTACATGGTTTGTGGTTAACGGAAAGTTTTAAACCTCCATTTTAGTACCTGAAAGTGTATAACTTTGTCAAACTAGTCCTCCAAACTGAGTAAGTTTCAAATAAGTTTCTGAAAAGGCAATCTGTCAATCACATACATTGGTCCAAAATTTAAAAAAAGAAAAATCTGTGACTTGGTGATAATACTAATACATGTTTAAGGATCAAAATGATACTAAGGATTTAAAAGTTTAGATGAAACAACTAGAAATTTAAGGAACTTGTTTGATGTAACAACGCATTATACTTTTCGGGGCTGATGTGATAGAGTGTCACACTTTCATATGCTTGAGTCGAGCTCTAGACTCATTTTCTTAGGGGAATTGAAACAACAAATTAATAGGAGAGGCATAGTTTTCTTAGCTTTCTCCTAATCATGAAAATCAATGCTCTACTCTTAATGTGCTCTCATTTTAGTTTTACACCATTTGATGGTAACATGAATATATTTTTGAGTATTTCCCGTCAATTTTGCAGAAGATCAAACTGGAGCCCGACAAAACTCAGAAGATGGAAACAAATTTCAATCACCTAGTGACAATGGTTTGATAAAATTATGTCCAACAGCTATTACTGAGTAAAATTATTTTACTCACGAGTGCTCAACGTTTATACTAAATTTCAGGAGCACTGACCGAAATATCTCGAGAGGCTGTTGGAAAGCTTCTACGCCGTGCTAATAAAGTTGGCACTTCCCGGAAAAAAAAGACAGTTGGTCCCTCTGATTTGTTATTTTTACTTATCGTAATTTGTGCTGTGTAATGCTTTTAGTGATTTAATTTTGTGATTTGACTTTATTCTTAGGCGTTTTTATGTTTAAATCATATTATGAGTGTCTAAATTCTTAAAGCAGCATGTTATTCTTCTGATATTCTTATAGGCTGAGTCTGAGCCTGAACAAAATGGAACCTGTCACGTCTCATTAAATGCACCAGAGAGCCACCTGTTTGCTCTCATAAATGCACTCACGACCTCTGCTCAGTGCCATTAAAACGCACTCACACACTCTCTGCGCTAACGCCAAGTGTCACAGTAGAAGCTTCGGAAGTCAGTTAGTGGAGTGCAGGTGTCAACAGGAGAAGTGCACGACCGTTTGAAAGCAGGGTAAACAAAAATGATTTTCTGAAAACGTTGCTCACTCTCCTGCACGCACCTTCTTCTTCCTAACTTCAGACCTCCATTTTTCTCCTCCTTCTCTCTAGAAATCTCTTCCTTCTCTCTACCGAAACTCACCCTTTTCCTTTTCTGTTCATCACTCAGATACCATAGAAATACTCTCGGCGCCTTAAGCTTCAGTTTGGACCGAACAGTTTCAGAGTCTGAAGCTGGTAAGTTCTCAACTCAAACCGTTCGTTCTTAGGTTACATGCAAAGCCAAGATTTGGTTGCATGCAGGGATACCTTCTAAATTATTCTTGATATTTTTGGCTAGACTTAGTTGGAAGAATTGAGAAAATCGTTGGGATAGGAAGCTGTAGACGGACACCCAAAGTTTATACTCTTAGGACGATTCACCCCTGATCCATGTAAGGGAAGCTTATTCAATTTAATTTGTATGATGTATTGTGCTGTATGGATGTTCTGTGATTTGCATGAAGCATGATCTGTGATATTTGATTTTTGATATATGGTTATAAGTATGAACTGATGTATGGTGAAAATGTGATGAACTATGGTGTGAGTATTTGGAAGTATGAAGTGTATATGTTGTAAAATGAGTAAATGTAAATGAATCTTTAAATATGAATTACCTATGATATTGACCGTTCGTCATTGAACGGTCCTTGACCGTTCGGTGTTGTTACCAAACTTCTTTGAAAGTGAATTCTTTCATTCGGAAAGAATTCTATCTGAGGATGAACGCCCTCTTGTATTAGTGCTACGTTTGAGCGTTCGGCCAAACGTAGATATCCTGAGTGTGGTGTGAGGAATTGAGAAGCTTGAAAATATACATTCGGACACTTAGTTGTTCTGTTAAAAGCGTAACTTTACGATCCCGTCTTATATAAATTTCTAATTCTATTATTTCGAGCCAGCGATGGGTCTCGACACAAAGCGTACGTTATGAGTGGCGCTCGGTCTTATACCGAACGCTCGTCCTTGTCTTTAATTACCAAACATGTGTAAATAGCGTTCGTCCAAATATTTTATTAAATGCGTATTCCCGCGTTCGGTCATTGACTCGGAGACGGTTTCCCTAAGTGAATTGATCTCGGTATAAATCTTTATTTGTCTTGTGGTGTTTACATCCATTTGAATTCGGCCTAGAGCCTTTATACTTAACTTATTCTAAGTATTATTCGGATCGTACTAGAGTCAGTTCATTTAACTGATTCAAAGGAGTCTTTCTCGGTCTTGTCTTTAACGTTCGTCCTCGTTATGAAGAGGGCTGAACGCTCGTACTTTTGTGTAATTGGAACAGTATAAGAAAATGATATTAATATGGAAAATTATAAAGAGTGAACAGTATATGAGGTGATTTGATGGTTGTGGAATTTGAACGAGCGTTCCAGGGAGGAACGACTCTTGAATGAAAGTTGGAATGGTAAAGTATGAATGTGGAGAAAGCTTAACTGGCGATTCATCTTGATGTTCCGTGAGTGCTCGTCCTCATGTAGAGGGGAGTGTCATGTGTGGGAACGGCAGGAGGTCCTAGTCCTAGACTGTACTTAGGACGAAACGGACTAACCTCGGGTGGCAGCTGATGAGAGCAGTTACTACACCACCTGGGTGCACGAATGTCGTAGCTACACAGAATTCATACGGTCCAGACAGTCAGTCTAGTATCAGGAATTGGTTGATTTAAAGAGTTGTTTGAATTGTATACTTGAATGTAATTGAGATGGTTGATGTGTTATGAATTGCATATGTTGTACTTGAATTAAATTTAATAAGCTTACCCTGCATGTTTCCTTGTGTTGTCTCGTTTTGTACGTCCGCCCTTGTCCTTGCAATGATCATCCGTGTGGATGTGAGCAGATGGAGAGGCGTTGCTTGAGGAAGCTCTGGAAGAAGAAATTTTGGAGGAAGCAAACCTCGTTGATGTTGAAGTGAAGGCTGAACAGTAGTACGTTCGGTTAGCTGATTAGTTTAGTTATATTAGCCTTTTGTATTAGAGCGCCCCTTCCCTTCCTTTTAGTTTTTGACCGTTCGGTATTTTTTTATTTTGTAAATCGTTCGGTTGTTTTTGTTTTTGGAACTTCTTTAGATATATGTATAGTTATGTAAGGCCGTTCGGCCACGAGCGTGCTTTACTCCTTTTATTGTAAGACTGATTTGATAAATTAATATATGTGAATATTCTATTCTATATGGTTTATTACTATATTTTATGGGATGTTACAAAACCCAAGTCTTGGATCCAGTGCTTCAACCAAAAACTTCAGAGGTTGGACATTGCAGTAGAAATCCCTTGGGAAATGCTTCTGCTGGAGAGAAATGTAGTAGTTCAGGTCAGGACCACTTGGATAACAAGGAAGAGCTCAATGACTCCGATTGGGAAGATGGTGTAATTGCCAGTGATGATCATCCTGTAACAATTGAATTGAATATGACCCCACATTCAACTGTACAGAAACAAGTCCGACGAGCTTCTGCCGAGGATAAGGTCAATTGCTATAACACTGAACTTGGCTTGGCTTTAATATGAAAATAACATTTAGCTATTTGGTAAAAGTAATATGTAAAATTCTTCAGGAGTTGGCTGAACTTGTACACAAGGTTCATTTGCTTTGTTTACTCGCACGAGGAAGATTAATAGACAATGCTTGTGATGATCCTCTTATTCAGGTTGACCATTGTTAATTTTTAATATTTTGAATGGATAAAAACTTTATGTTACCATTTCCTTTATATGCTACATCTGTGTTATCAAGCTTTTGCCTCCTTAGCATCACTTGTTTGTGGTAATCCATAACTCAACTACTGTATCAGATATTACTCTTTTTGTTATATTTTTTAAAACAGTTGTTAATATAGGATTTCGTTACAACGTGTTCATTATATGTATATGTTAAGCTACTTCGTCAATTTTGATTGAGTTTACTTGTTCCTAATTCTATTTTATAATGTTTGATGGATATTTAGTTTGGAGAACATTTTTCTAAGCTGTCATCTGAAGCTGCAAAAGAAATATGATGCTTGGCTGGCCACAATAAAGGCTAATCTAAAAATGAAACAATTTAAAACTTGTTCTCTCTCCAAAATTGTTTGTCAAGTTGTGCATTTCTTGATAATGGCAGGCTTCTCTGCTTTCTCTACTTCCAGCACACTTGCTCCAGCTATCAAATGTTGAAAAACTCACTTCAAAAGCTCTATATCCTTTAAGAGTAGTAATACAATGACACGCCTACGTGTCAGTTACATTCATATGACACGGTACACGTCAGCGTTTTGGAAAAAAGAGTGCACAGTGGGTGAGGGTAAAATTGGAAAAAATAGAATTTGGGAAACGTTCTTCTTTCGCGCTCCTCGTTTGAAAATCCATTTAGGTTTTCTTTGACTAACGTCATTCTTCTCCATCAGTAGTGCCTCTATTCTGATTTCTGCTTCTTCGGTGCTTCAATCAGTGCTTCCATCGTTGGTGCCGCTCCCAATCTCGTGCCGCTCCCAATCTCATCTCTTGTTTGTGAGTTTGAGGTAGGGGTTTTGTTTTTTGATCTCTCCTAAGTGAGGGTTTTTCTATTTTGATTTCGCTTTTCCTTTTTGAAGAACATTGTGGTGTAAACTCATTTCTGCAAGATTATTTTCAGTGGTTGTGGAGTTGAGGGTTGTGGTCTCCGGTTTACGTTTCGACTTGTGTCGCTTCAGTGGTGTGACTTTGAGGTAGGTTTTTTTCAAATTTTTTTTGTGGTAGTTTTACCCTTTTGAGCACTACCAGTAATGATGTTGTTTTTTTTTGTTTATAGTTGTTGTTTGGATGAAAAAGGTTGTATAAACTGCTTGTTATTTTTGCTGTTACTGCAGTAGAAAATCTTGTTGTATTGGGCTGTTTTGATTGTTGTTACTGCACCAGAAACTTTACTGTTTTAACATTAAATTGGTGCAGAAAATTGTTTGTTGTTTTGATTAGAATGCTACAAAAAATTGTTTGTTGTTTTGATGCTGTTATTGCAAAAAAATTATTTGCTGTTTGGGTTAAAATTGTTGCAGGAATTCTCTGCTGTTTGAATTAAAATGCTGCAGACATATTTTATTGTATTAATTTGATAAATCTTCTTTAATATATAATTGTATGGTGTGGGTGCAGAGCATGTATATATATGTATGAACCTGTTTTGGTTTTCGGTTTGAGTGAATCAATATTTTATTGGATTATGGAAGGTTGTTTTGTAGTTATAGTTAATTGGGTATGCATTTAAGAATTGAATTAAAATGTATTTGAAATGTTGATGGTTGGGTATGTTGGATGGATGACCGACAAATTTTAATGTTACATGTTTTAGCTTGATAAAACTATGATCATTGTCCTGTAAAACTTAAAATGCATACTCCATATCTATCAACAACCACTGAAGTTCTATTAAATAGGTGAGTGATTACAAGTTTTATTTGCAAAAGAATATATTTTTGTGTTGCCCAGGAGGTTGTTGAAGTGATTTAATGTTTGGATTTATATTTGTCATCTTACTTGAATTTGACTTCTTCTTCCGATTGAATTATTTAACTTTATACCCATTTTAATTTCATGAGATAGCATAATGGTTTGTAATGTTAACTGTGAAGTAATTGTTTCCAGAATGGTCATTTAAAATAAAAATTCAAAATTAACGATGCAGTAAGTGGTTATTTGGTCATTCGTATGTGGTTAGTTCTTATATTGGTTATGAGCATCTAAAAAAATGATTAAGTTCATTATCAAGCATGATATTAATTAGCCCAATAAGTAGTAATTATTCTTCTATTGAATTGTTTTAGGAGAAGTACAGACAGTGACCATATAAATACATATTTGGATAATATTGAATTTCATGAATAACTTTTACAGGTGCAGTAAGTAGTTATTTGGTCATTCGTATGTGGTTAGTTCTTATACTGGTTATGAGCATCTAAAAAAAATGATTAAGTTGATTATCAAGCATGATATTAATTAGCCCAATAAGTAGTAATTATTCTTCTATTGAATTGTTTTAGGAGAAGTATGGACAATGACCATATAAATACATATTTGGATAATATTGAATTTCATGAATAACTTTTACAGGTGCAGTAAGTGGTTATTTGCTCATTCATATGTGGTTATTTATTATTCTGGTTATGGACATCTATAAATTTTATTAAGTTAAGCATGTTATTAATTAGGCAAGTAAGTAGTAATTATTCTTCTATTGAATTATTGTAGGAGAAGCATGGACATGGAGCATATAAATACATGTTTTGATCATATCAAATTTCATGAAGAACATGACAATGTAGAAGAAGAATTAAATGAAAACCATATTCAACCTAACTCAATCCCTCCAACAGTTGGAATGGTCTTTGAAACTGTTAATGAAGTCAAGTCATTTTATAGACAATATGCAATATCAAAGGGTTTTGGAATTCGAACAAGGACTTCAAGAAAGAACAACAAGAACGAATTATGTTACTTCACGATGGTGTGTTCTAGGGCTGCAAAATTTGTGTCCCCCATTGAGAATCAAATGATTGCACGTCCAACACTGGCTAATGATTGTGCAGCTCGAATGATTGTATCAAAAAGAGAATGATTGTATCAAAATGATTGTATCAAAATGATTGTATCAACATAATGTACATATTTTAGGTTATTTAGTTTATGTAATGAAGAATATGTTGTACTGTTTATGTTTATGAATTTTATGATTGATTATAAAACGCTTTATGGAGGAAAATTTAAGTTTGGTTATTCATAAAAGTTTGGATGGCAACCATATTGATGAAATCTATCCTAAGAAATGTGATAAATGATATTGAATTAAACCACTTTTATTGTTGTACAGAACCTCTTTCAAAAATAACCACATAAAACTTAGTAGGAAATCACTTACTGCACCTAAAAAATGTGATCATTGATATTGAATTAAATTACTTTTATTGTTGTACAAAACCTCTTTCAGAAATAACCACATAGGACTTAGTACATAACCACTTACTGCACCTAAGAAATGAATGATTGATATTCAATTAAACCACTTCTATTTCTTGTACAAAACCTCTTTCATAAATAACCACATAGAACATAGTAGATAACCACTTACTGCACCTAAGAAATGTGATCATTCATATTGAATTAAACCAGGTTTTGTGTTGTCCAGAACCTCTTTAAGAAATAACCACATAAAACGTAGTAGATAACCACTTATTGCACCTAAAAAATGTGATCATTGATATTGAATTAATCTACTTTTATTGTTGTACATAACCTCTTTCAGTAATAATTACATAGGACTTAGTACATAACCATTTACTACACCTAATAAGAAATGAATTGATTGATATTCAATTAAACCACTTTTATTTCTTGTACAAAACCTTTTTCATAAATAACCACATAGGACTTAGTAGATAACCACTTACTGCACATAAGAAAAATGATTATTGATATTGAATTAAACAACTTTTATTGTTGTACAGAATCTCTATCTGAAATAACCATATAAGACTTAGTAGATAACCACTTACTGCACTTAAGAAATGTCATGATTTATATTGAATTAAACCACTTCTATTTGTGTACAAAACCTCTTTCATAAATAACCACATACAACTTAGTAGATAACCACTTACTGCACCTAAGAAATGTGATGATGCTATTGAATTAAATCACCTTTATTGTTGTACAGAACCTCTTTCACAAATAACCACATAGGACCTAGTAGATAACCACTTACTACACCCAAGATATTGATATTGATATTGAATGAAAAAACCACTTACTGCAGGAAAAAATCAAATGTTTAAGTGCATTGACTTAAAAACTTTTTTAGTTATTGTTTATCTGTAACGAAGCACATGGTTAATTGAATTGGCATTATGAGTAAAAAGAAGACTAAAAAATAATGTATTCCCAAATCAAATTCATTGAACCTGAAAAATGAACAACTGAATAACAATTACAAATGAATCATATATTCAACTTTCCTTCATAAAAAAATACAACAGTTAACATCATTCAAATTTACAATTTATAATGTACTTTCAAAATTCTTCTGAGAATTGGACTTCTCAACATCATCACCTTCCATCTCTATTTCTTTCTTAGAATTTGAAACCAGAACAGATGAAACTACTAGCTCATAATCTTCCTGTGAATTACTGGTCCCAAAATCATCAACTACCATGTCATAATCTTTATTTGAATGTGAGTTCCCAACATGAGCAACCCCTTGCCTCTTTTTTGCAACAAACATTTGTAGCTTCTCAACCATTTTCTCAAGCTTGGCAATGGTCGCCTCTTGGTCAACAATGATAGACACCAAAACTTCATTTTCTGCAACAATATCAACCATAACATATTTAAATGGAACACATATATAGACACATCTCTCACAACAAAATCACATTCAAAAACCATATATAATTACACTGAATGTTCACATTATAGCTATATAAACACTTAATCTGATTGGTTCAGAATCTTAGGATAAAGCAGCTTTACTCACTTATGGTATTTCAATTTCCTACCGTCCTTAGCCTAAACAGATAGGTACGGTTATGAATTGCTAACTTTGTTATAAGATTCCACTTATAATATAGGCAATTCAGTTACCAAACATAACTAGGCATGCAAATTCTTTTTAAGAAAACAAAATAAAAGAAACAAGGATTTGTAAGAGGATAACAAGAAATAACATTGATATCAAAAGAGACAAATGACATAAGTTTGCTTCATTCACAACAATACAAGATCAAAGAAAGATCTCCAAAATTCCATATTTATTCTACAGAAAGTCAAATCCGCAAGACAAGAACCAAGTTTTAAAGCGTACATAGCATAACAATCTTCTAAACTAATGACACATGTTGAAAATTGGCCTATCCAACTTAAGAGATTAACCCTATCAAGGAAGGCCACAGTGAATTTTTTTCATTGTTGTATAATATTACTTCAAAAAGTAATGAAATGAAAGGAAGTTTGGCTTTAGTTCAATTTAGCAAACTAAACAAAGATATGTATTAACAATTGACTCAGGATCCTTTTGTAGGTCTGAAGTTGTTCAAGAGAATAAAAAAATTGAGAAACCTACTAGAAGGGAGAAATTCTCGGATGCTCTTATTTCAGGGTTCCCAGTGAAAATGATTCACAAAGTATGCAGTAAAACAAGAATATTTTACAATACTACATTTAAAAGGAAGGTTAATTATATTTTCCAACACTAAGTGCCCATATGGGAATATCTTTTTTATTATTTTCATAAGCTCTCTTAAAAAAAGTGCCCAAGGGATTTGAAACACCAACCGAAACACCCCTTTTAAATGATATGATACCGTTCTCCCTTGGATGGTATTATTTAACTTATGCAGCAATTTGTATGGAGGATTTGTCAGGAATATTACAAAAAATTATGTAGAGAATGTATGTATTTGTACGATGAAATTCAAACTAAGGGAAGCCAATTTGATATCCTAGACTAAATGCAGCTTTTATGAATGTTTTGATTGAAGGTCCTTTTACAACATTTCATTGTTCATTTGTGAAGAAAAGACACTTTATTTGTGGCCAATCCTAGCCTGCCTTAGTTTCAATCACAATGAGGAGTACCATAATTACAATTTTAAGGATGACGGTTTAGCCTTGCATCAAATATATATTGACTTAAATAAAGCTTATAATGTTTTGGTAGTCTTTATTAATAATCTGATTTTGGGGAATTAAAACCAAATCTATGAGTTTGCTCTGTATCTCAGAAAAACGAACTTCAGATTTCACTTTCCATTCCTTCTCATCTGTCCACCTTGTTGAAGTTATTTCCATCACACACCAATAAATTCTAGCATCATCTGAAAGCCTATAGTATTAACAATTATAAAGCAGAAAGTAATTTATGTATGTATTCCTTTGTTTCCTTATCATTGGTCCAATTCTTCCCCTCCAAATTACCCTTTTTGGAACTTAACAAAAGTCGCTAAGTAACAGCTTTCAATAGAACTAATGTAACCACAATAATTTTATTTTAGTTACGGAAGAAATGGTATATACATAGATGAAGAAAACAAATTAGTAAGTGTGATGAACAAAATGCATTTGAACATGAAGGGAAAACTGTGCAAACATCAGAGTGAATAATCAATAAAAAAAGATGTAGAAGGGGTTTAAAATATAAAAGGAAAAAAAATTTGGACCATTCCCCAAACCTTCTTCTCTCAGTGCCTCTCACTCACCACCGATCTCGTTTACTGTTCTCCCTACCGCAACTCTCCCTCTCACGACCTTGACCCCTTTAGTTTAGGGTTTACGAAAATGAAGCAAAAAAAAAGGAAAAGATAAAGAAATGATGAGAAAAGAAGAAACGAAGAAGCATACCCCCTCCGATTAAGTGGCACCTCGCGTTCTATCAGCCCAACCTTAGCACAACACGAACAATTGCTCTTCGGTGTTCTCGCGTTCTCTATCAGCCCCAACCCTAGCACAACACGAACACTTCCTCTTCAGTCTTCTTGCGTTCTCCATCGTGCCCAACCTTAGCACAACACTTCCTCTTCGAAAATGAAATGGTGCAAAAGTGAATGACAAAATGAGTCAAACGAAATCAGAGACAGCAAAGTAAAGAGTAGTGATAGGGTGACATGCCTACGTGTCACTTACACTCATTTGACACGGTCCACGTCAGCATTTTTCAAAAAAAACTGCAAAGTGATGGAGGGTAAAAGTGGAAAAACACCTACTAGGGTTTGTTTTTTCAGAATCGAAATCCCCATTTGAGTTTTGTTAAGAAAGTCGATTTCCACCACTATCATATGGTTCTCAGTTTCATCTTTCAGACACCTTAGTCGTTTGTTGTGAACGTTATTGAGGCGCTTCATTGGTTTATTGTGGAGGCGTGTGCTTGGTGTATCGATTGGTGTCGCGCGTTTCGTCTTCGGATTTTACGGTACAGGTTTTTGATTTTTTATTTTCTGTCTTAGGCTGTGTAGTTTTTGTCGCAATGTAATTTTTTGCTACATCGGTTTATTGATGTGGGGTTGTGGGGGACCAATCTCTGATTTTTGGGTTGATAGGAGGTGGGTTGGTTTGTTGGTGATGTGTTCTATGTTGGAGGTGGGGTTGGGGTTGCTTTGCTGGTAACGTGTTTTATGTAGGAGCTTTATGTGTGGTGCGAGAGGAAGCAGAGTAGTAAAAAGGTTGAGACTTTTGAGTTTCATTTTGACCCTAGGGTGTAGGCGTGATACGGGGTCCATTTGCTTTAAAATTGGGGAGGTGGTTTTTTACACTTTTGAGTTTGCTTTTGTCGCTATGCCGTTGACTGTGGTGGGTTTTTAAGACCCTTTATGCATGCATGAGTTGAGTAATGAGCTGCAGTAAGTGATTATGTTGTTAATCCTATGCGGTTATTTGTAAATCTGGTTTTGTACTGCCGTAGAAGTTTTTTTTATTCAATGAGACAATGAGAGCCTTAGAAACAATGAGACCCTTCAGAACCTGCTAAGCCAGTGAGCTTGCAGGACAACCCTTTCTTCCACTCCCAAACGAAATCAGATTGAAATATTTTCTCCCTTTAGTAGCTGGTTATCTTGTTAGTCGGATGTGGTTATTTGTAAATCTGGTTTTGTACTGCCGTAGCCGTAGAACTTTTTTATATTCAATGAGACAATGAGAGCTTTAGAAACAATGAGACCCTTCAGAACCTTCTATGCCAGTGAGCTTGCAGGACAACCTTTTCTTCCACTCCCAAACGAAATCAGATTGCAATATTCTCACTGCAGTAGCTGGTTATCTTGTTAGTCGGATGTGGTTATTTGTAAATCGGTTTTTGTACATCTGTAGCAGTTTTTATATACAATATCAATGTCCACATTTTAAAGTGCAATAAGTGGTGTTATGGTTAGTTATGCATGCATTCGTTAGATACATTGTATTTAACCAATTTATTAATTTGAACATGTGACTGTCAAGTGAGATACATAGTATTATACAATGATTTTTATTTTGTTTTGTTTAATTTGCAGGATATAGTGATATGGACAAAGAAGTTAGTGAAATGGTAAGTATGGTGTAATTTTATTAATTTACTATTAAATATGGACATTGTTGTATTGAATTAAGTAACATATGGTTTGATTTATACTTGCAGGTCTCACTTAGAGTTAGACATCGAGTCCAGACACAACATATAGTTCAAGTCAACGGCTGCCTATCATCCTTTCAAAAGGAACGTTTAAAGTCAACACCTTTCAAGTGGTTGGTGGATATGGTTGATGATATGGTTATTTCTAGCCCTATTCTTATAGAGTTAATCAGTAGGTGGGACGTGGTTCACAAGGCGTTTAGGATTAGGGAGAATTTAGTGCCTTTTAGAGTTGATGAAGTTTGTTTTTTTTTAGGTTTACCTAATGTTGGTGAGAATGTTAATTTAGAGAATGATGTCGGTGGCATTGTCAATGACTTGTTTAAGGATGAGGACATCACAATTTTAAGTATAATGGAAAAGATGAAGCATAAGACATTCAAATCCAAAAGAAGTGTTGACATGTTTTGCAGGTTGTATATTTTGTTAGGTTTTGGAGCATTTTATTTTCCTAGGAATAGTAATGTGATAAACAGTGTCCCTTTTAGTAAACTAGATAACATTAATGATCTAAATATATACAATTGGGGTGATGCTGTACATGGTTTGATAGTAAGTAGTTTGAATCGGGCATGCAATAAATACAATAGCAGATCTTACCACGAAGTTATACACATGGCTGGGTGTGCAACAGTTTTGCAGGTATGTTTATACATTCATTTATTTAACTGTTACAAAATAAATAATGATATTTTTTGAAAGAGATATAACTATTGTAATGAACTTTACAGTTGTGGGTTGTTGAACACATCAGTTTGTATCATCTTGATGGACGATGTATTTATCCCCGATTTCTTCATTGGGTTGTTATTAAAGATAAAAGGAAAAAAATCAAATTAACTTTTCAACAAACAGAGGTAATTCCATACTTTTTTATATAATGCTTACATTTGTTGTGTTATTTTGATTAATATGATTTATAAGCGTTGTTAAAATATCTATTTTGTTTTGAAGATATTGTGGGAATGCAACTTGTCTGAAGAGCAATTACAAAATGATGAAATGAAGGAATCACAGACGTATGGTGGGAAAAGTAATCCTGAGTCAAATGATGAGAACGTAGAGTTTGCTAGACTTGTGGAAGAGCAGAGAGTATTGAGGAGAAGAGTTGACAAGCATGCAGAACGGCTTGATGAGTTACAAATGAAAATAAGACGTCTTGAAGAACAAGTACAGAATGAAATGCCATCTTTTAATGATGGTATGGAGGGACCATCCACAGCTGACAAAATGAATGATTTAGCTATTGTCAAATTTGTAGATGTGGGAATAGAGGGAGCTTCCAGACAGGACAACATTGATTTTAGAAGTGTTTACACCACCTGCACTTCATCACTTTGTAATGATGCTGATGTGTAAGTTATACATAACTCAATGGAACCAAAAATTCAAAAAATTATGTATACATGTTTTTATGATTGAAATTTATGAGGAATTTGTTTTGTGTATAGAGCGCTTGTGGAGGTGTCTAACAACATCTTAACCAGAGGAGACTTGCAATGCTTTCGACCTCGTGCAAAAATTGATAACATCGTAAGTTCAAATACCCGATAGTTGTTGTGTAGAAGTACTATGTGAGGAGTATATAGAACAGTTAACATTGAAAAATGCTACATTATTTTATTATAATGAAATATAAATGTGAAAAGGATATTTAGTGATTGGTTATGAACTTTTGGTGTAGGTTATGCTGTTTGCGACTGCGATGCTTGTGTTAAATCAATTGCATAAATCAGGAATTATCAGTCGATGTTGTTTCAATCCATTTTTTGCGGTACATTAATTATTGATTGATGTTTGACCTTGGTCAAGTACGTATGTTTGAACTAATGTTACTGATGCAATTTTTGTAGACAACGATCATTGAAAGGATGAAGATTCCTAAAAAAAAGAGAGAATTATTGGAAGCAATAGATTACCATAATTTCTTCCAACCTCAGAGTTGTTCATTAAATCATTTGTTAATTTCTGAATTTGTAAGTACTTCAACCTATACCTTTATCATAACATGTGTTGTTCACTATATTGATGTTTGTGGTTGTGGTTCTGTAGTTGTTTGTGCCAACTGTGAGTGATGACCATTGGTGGTGCTATTGTGTCAATTGCCAATCAAGGGAATTTTTCATTTTAGATTCTCTTGGTCATAAGAGGCGGACCAGATATGGTATTGACAAGGCAATGGTAAGAGAAGTTGTTTTGTAGACTTGTTATTTTGATGGAAGTATTATTTTAAAGTAAAAGATGTACAATATTAATGAATGTGTTGAATACAAATTTACAAGGTCGGTTGTTTGCAAGAGTTATTCAATATGATAGATAATGAAGCAAATTGTAAGGAGCGACAATTGAAGGTCATTAAAGAAGATTTGCCAATTCAACCAAATACGTTAGTGATCCTTCTAATATTAGTTCAATGTGTTAGGTTGTCTCATATGTGATCCTTCTAATATTAGTTTAATGTGTAGGTATGATTGTGGTTTGTTGGTGATGAAATATGGATGGGACAAAAAATGATGCCCGATTACACAACGGTTGGTCTTGTTTAAGTATATGTTTGTATTGTTTTATATGGTTTTTGAAAACAGGTTATTAATTGTAATATTTCACAACTGTAATATCAATGCAGGAGCAATTACAACTTATTCGACAAGAAACGGTTTGTGATTGGGTATTACATGAAGGAAATATGCATAGAAGTACAGTAATGAAGAACTGTGGAATGCTATAGCAAATGAAGAAGTCATGAAGTAGGATATAACTTGTAATGATGTGTGTGGAATATGATAGAATATGAAACAATTTTTGTTATCGTTTTTTAAGTTGTTTACTGTGTATAATGAAGGATCACAAATTGCATTACTTATGCACTAGTATGACCAATGTCCAATGTAGTTCCAGGAGGTGTTAAATGACCAATGTCCATTTTGTGTACATAAGCTATTAACTAAATTAGCAGAAGATGCAGTGAACAAAATTTATTGAGCAAATAACCATATAAAACTCAACAGATAACCAGTTAGTGTACGAAAAATATTTGACATTGAAATTGAAGTTGAACACTTGTATTGTTGTACATAAGGTATTCAATAAATAACCGACAAAGGTTGTCCATATATCCAGTTACTGCATCAAAGAATTAAAACTTTGATATTGAATTTAACCAGTAATATTGTTGTACAAAATAAAATTAAGAAATAACCACATAGGTCTAACAACATAACCAGTTATTGTAACCAAATCAGCGCCTATGCATGACGTGACCGACCGCTCTGTACACGTGACGAGCGTCCAGCTAACCGAGCGTCCAGCGTTTCAGCACATCACCGTGTCGCCCAGGACGCTCGTCACATAGCGAACACACTCACATTTCATAGGAAGCTGACGGTCTTCCAGAAGTGGACGCTGGTGGAGACGCTCGTGCACACGCTGGACCACATGGACGCTCATCCAGACGCTCATCCAGAAGGACGGTCGTCCAGAAGTGGACGCTGGTGGAGACGCTGGACCGGATGGACGCTCGTCCAGACGCTCATCCAGAAGGACGGTCGTCCAGAAGTGGACGGTGGTGGAGACGCTCGTCCAGACGCTCGTGCAGACGCTGGACGACATGGACGGTCATCCAGACGCTCATCCAGAAGGACGGTCGTCCAGAAGTGGACGCTGGTCGAGACGCTCGTCCAGACGCTCGTGCAGACGCTGGACCAGATGGACGCTCGTCCAGACGCTCATCCAGAAGGACGGTCGTCCACAAATGGACGCTCATCCAGACGGTCATCCAGAAGGACGGTGGTCCAGACGCTCGTCCAGAGGACGCTGCAGCCGTGGTGGTGTACAAAACCAATTCAATAAATAACCACTTGTATTGTTGTAGAAAACCAATTCAATAAATAACCGAATAAAGTTGTCCATAAAGTTAAACACTTTTAATTTTCACCAAATGAACTTCATATAAAACTTACAACATAACGAACATTACATAACCACTTAATGCAACAACAAATTGTTCAACATAAGTTAAGTAGTTGACAAAATTTTCTAAATAACACATCCATGTAACCACGCACAATATTCCACTACAAACAACAACGATAAATCTGAAATACAGGCAAGGAAATTATGAAAGTTTAAAAGTTGTTGCATTTATATTGTTCTTCTTTCATCCAGTGCCTTCAGGTTTGTGAAGAGGTGGAATGAATTTCGATAGAATGTCAGCAACGGAGCGTGTTGGAGGCTTGTTGGTATCAATTGGTATTGATAGACGTACTAGGTCATCAGTTGGGCCCCCAATATCACTTCCAAAAACCTGCGCAATGTGAGGAGTATCATTTAAAGTCATAGAAAAGTTTACAACATATATAACAGTACAATAGAAAATTGTTCACAAAAATGTTTACCTTGACAATATTCCTCACAGTTATGTTAAGATAGTATGTTTCACGTATTGGTGAAAAAATTGAAACCTGTACAAATATTATTGGTGGAATCCATATTTTGATGTGGGAATATAAGGTCAATAGCTAAGTGTTTATGAAAATGAAATATACTTACATCTTGTAGGATTATCACACTTCCAACTTTTAAGTGTACACCTATTTCAGGATGATCAATGGCCTTGTGGTGAACACTTGCTTTTACAGTCCCTGTTGGATCCTGTTAAGAAAGAGGTTCATTTATCACAATAATATTTGAAGATGGTCGTCAAAGTAAATATACATCAACCTACCCGAATTGTTATTTTCATGTCACCCAATCCGTTATGTTCACAAGCTTTAACAATACATCGCAACAAAGATAACTTAGAAGTTCCTCTCAATGAATCAATGGTTGAGATATGCTCAACCTCATGTTTAATCAACAATCCTGCAAATGAAATTACTATTTCGATAATCTTCCTAAAATACCAAATTACAAAAAATCTATCAACATCAACTCCCAATTAGGGTATTTACCGTGGATGTCAATGAATTTTTCAGCCCATAACCAAGCATTGGAAGTGAAGTCACGATCAAAACTAGCTTTAGCTATGTCACTCAAAAATTCTTGTGTTGGAATGTTTTCATTCACTTGTCGGTTAAGCATAGCTGCCTCAATGACACCAGCAGGGCCCGGGATGACAGTGTCATTAGAATTGCAACGGCGAATAAAACTATCAAGATCACTTTCATCAATATCAAGTTCTTCCCATGGCTCCATTGCTCTCGGTCGCTGTTGACACAAATAAAATTGAACAAAAAAATCAAGTTCACCAAACTAAAACGATGTATTCCCTAAATCCTATGACGTGTGCATGAGAAAAACACAATTTCAGAGGATGTATGCAGCAAAAGTAACCCTAACAATGGGGGGAAATTTCAAAATCGGGGAGACAGGTCGGTGTTGTTGTTCTAAAAATTATAAAATGAAGAGGATGTGGCCATAACCAAATATAATCCATAACCAAAGAATTAGTTAGGGGTGACGGAAATGAAACCTTAAAATTGGGCATACCAGGAAGCGCAGATGTTGTGCGTCCGTTCCACTGAAATGTTTCGTATTCCTACCCAACCAGAGGTTTTAATAAGAGTATTCTGCAATTACGTAAATGCCCTTATGAAACATTAAATGTGATTGCTTGTGGTAGAAGTCATGCAATCACTGTCTATTTAATGCCTCTGCCAAAACTTAATGACCCACACACTTTTTTCATTTTATGATTGAAATAAAAGGTAGAAACAACGCTGTTTCCAACACAATGAAGTTCAAACCCAACCGTAAACCCTAATATTGGTAGGAGAGGAGATGACCGAATGGAGAGAGCTCATACTCATTTATTGAAGTGCATTAATCTCAACAACCATTGCAGTTTTATTGAATAGGTAAGTTATTACAACTTTCCATTCAAAGTAAGAAACATTTACAGTTGGCCAGAAGGTTGTTCATTGCCTTTATTGTTGGGAAATTATAGTTGTCATTTTCTTTGTGTTTGTGATATTGTTCTTAGTGTCATCTTTGAATTTATACCCCTTTGAATGCATAGACATCGTACAATGGTGTGTAATGTTCGGTGTGACAGAAATCATTGCATAGTGTACGTTTCAAAAGATTTAACGTTACAGTAAATGGTTGTTTCGTCATTGGTACGTGGTTATTTGTTAAACTGGTTATGGACATATAGAAAATGACTAACTTAAATTAATGAAGACGTTTTTAAGTAGTCCAATAATGAACAATAAAAGGTTTACTGAATTAATGTGCTTAAACAAAGTCCATGGACGTTATACATGCATATTTGGATGATAATCACATTGATGATCAACATTTAATGTGCAGTAAATGGTTATTTTGTCATTTCTATCTGGTTATTTCCTCTACTGGTTATGTACAATTATAAAATTTCATTTTCTTCAATATGAAGAACCATACTAATTAGTGCAGTGAGTAGTAATCAATTATTTATTTAATAAATGTAGGAAAATCAGGTACATGGATCATACAAATACATCTCTGGATGATATTGAAATTGATGAACAACACGAACAAACACAAGAAGAATTAAATGACAACAATGTTCAACCTCTCTCAAGCGCTCCAACAATTGGAATGGTTTTTGAAACTGTAAATGAAGTGAAGTTATTTTATAGACAATATGCAATATCAAAGGGTTTTGGAATTCGTACAAGGAGTTCAAGGAAGAACAACAAGAACGAATTATGTTACTTCATGATGGTGTGTTCTAGGGCTGGAAAATATGTCTCCGCCATTCAAAATGAAATGACTGGACGTCCAACATGTGCTAATGACTGCTCAGCTCGAATGATTGTATCAAAAAGAGATGATAAATGGTACATTTCAGGATTTGATGATGTACATACTCATGATCTTAGTCCAACAAAGTCCAGATTGTTCCGAGGCAATAAAAGAATGAATCTCAACGTCAAAAGAAGTCTAGACTTGAATGCCGAAGCAGGAGTTAGGATTAACAAGAGTTTTCGTTCCTTGGTTTGTGCAACTGGAGGTTATGAGAACATGGAGTTTGTCGAACGCGATGTTAGAAATTATGTGGCCAAACAAAGAAGAGCCCTATCAAAAGATGGTGATGCTAAGACACTCTTAAATCATTTCTCTTCCATGAGAGAATTAAATAAGGATTTTTTTTACGACATTGATGTGGATGACGACAACCGCATACTTAATGTGTTTTGGGCTGATGCACGAAGTAGGGCAGCTTGTGAGTCTTTTGGTGATGTCATTTCTTTTGACACAACATACTTAACGAATAAGTACGACATGCCATTTGCTCCTTTCGTTGGTGTTAACCATCATGGCCAATCTATATTGTTAGGTTGTGGTTTGTTATGTTCAGAGGACACAGATTCATTTGTTTGGCTATTTAATTCATGGCTTCGGTGCATGTCCAATAGACCACCCGAAGGAATTGTTACGGATCAGTGCAAAGCAATGAAGAAAGCCATTTCTTTAGTGTTTCCTAACACTCGTCATAGGTGGTGCTTATGGCATATAATGAAAAAAATACCTGAGAAGTTACAGAGTTATGCAGCTTACAAAGATATCAAGCGCGAACTTAAGCAAGTTGTGTACAATTCTGATTCAGTTGATTATTTTGTTCATGGATGGGACAGGATGATAACAACCTTTTCACTTCACAACAATGAATGGCTTTCTTCACTTTACGAAGAACGTCATAGGTGGGTTCCTTGTTACTTGAGAAACAGTTTTTGGGCTGGCATGTCAACAACTCAAAGAAGCGAGAGCATGAATGCATTCTTTGATGGATATATTAACTCACGCACTACTCTTCAAGAATTTGTTAAACAATATGACAATGCACTACAACACAAGACAGAGAAAGAGACCCAAGCTGACTTCACATCATTAAACACAACTCTACCATGCGGTTCACAATCACTCATAGAGCGGCAATTCCAAAAGCATTACACCCATGCTAAGTTTACAGAAATACAGTCAGAATTTAGAGGTAAAATTAATTGTTTCGTTGATGGCGTTGTGGTACAACATAATTCGTCAATGTACAAGGTCATGGAGGACTTCATTCATAATGAAATAAGGGAAGAGAGGGCATTCATGGTTACATTTCAGCGAGACACAATGGATGTTAATTGTAGTTGTTTGCTTTTTGAGTTTAGGGGCATTATATGTAGACATTGTGTTTGTGTTTTGGCCCAAGAGCGAGTGATACAGGTTCCAGCTAAGTACATACTCACAAGATGGTGTAAAAGTGTCCGCAGAAAGCACACGTATATTAGAGCAACATACAACAACAACGAAAAGGACCCACATATTGAACGGTATGATGAGTTAATGAAGACTTTTGGAAATATTGCTGAGATTGCTTGTGACTCAGTACACATGACACAATTATTGGTTGACAACCTTAGTTCATTTGTAAACAAGCATGACCTACAAATTTCATCTTCACCATACGTCGACAACAATAGCCACATACAACAAGAACACCTGTATGATAGTAACATAGTCCATGATGTAGACACCACTACAAACACTCCTCAAATCCAAAGCCCCAAAAGTGTGAAGCGAAAGGGTCGACCTAAGACAAGAAGGTTGAAGTCAACAATTGAGACAATCAAAAGAAAGAAACCATCAACAAAAGGCACTAATCAAACATCCAATGCTGTTGCTGTAAGTAATACTGTTATTAATTTTTACTCTGTTTAGTTGCAATAATCATTTCGTTATGTAAAAATTCCCAAACTAATGCAAGTTAAACTAACTTCATATCGACTACTCATAAAGGAAACAATGACGGACGTACCATATACAACATTGACAAACAACAGTGATGTCACAGTCAACACACATTACACAACATCCAACTTAATTGGACCGGTAAGATTCAATTCTGATTTTATAATTTATTGATTTCACATTTAGTAAGTCCTGCATATATTTAGATGGCATTTTGTACTCTTGTTCTGTCATGCAGGTGTCAGGTGCGCAATCCACTGGGTTCATGTCACTGCTGACATCATTACACAATGACATGCAAAACACACAGTCGTCCACGACTAATATTGACAATGAATTTTGAAATTCAATATTTTAGGATTCAATTCCTGACATGTATGTTGTTACATTTTTTGGGTGATGTCATTTGAAATATGTGGTGAACAACATATTTACAATCATTGCACACAAATGTTGTATTTATACTTTGCTAGTGATATCGATTTCAAGTATTCTGCTTTTGTACAAAATGTCTGAGACAACTAACCACAAAATTGTACGTCAATAACCACTTACTGAACCAAAATAATCAAACCAGTTAAAATGATCAAATAACTATTCTGCCAAATATCACTCCATTTGACCATATCACGCGATGCACATTAACTACTTAATCAAACCTTAATATCAAACGCATTGAAATGAGGTTGATCAATTTATTGTTGAACGAAATATGTGTGAGGACCAACCACAAGTTTTCAATCAAATAACCACTAACTGCTGCAAAAAGGCTGACCATTTAAAATGACCTAATTATTATTCTGCATAATACCATTCCTGGTACCAAAATATTGGGAACCACATTAACTTCTTAGTCAAGTGTTGCTATCAAACCCCTAGAAATCAGTGATATCATTTTATTCTTGTACATAATATCTGTTACAACCAACCACAACTTTTCAAACAAATAACCACGTACTGCTGCAAAAAGGCTGACCATTTAAAATGACCAAATAATTATTTTGCATAATACCATTCCTGGTACCATTGCATATTGGGAACCACATTAACTTCTTAGTCAACTGTTGCTATCAAACCACTTGAAAACAGTGATATCATTTTATTCTTGTACATAATATCTGTTACAACCAACCACAACTTTTCAAACAAATAACCACGTACTGCAGCAAAAAATCTACTAATCTACAGTCTTCAGTCCAAAACTGTTTGACTTATTGCTTATCTCTAATGAAGCCCATGGTTAATTCAATTGCCCTTAACAACAAAAACAACATAAAAAGTTACCTATTCCCAAATCAAATTCAATCAACTAGGAAAAACAACATCTCAATAACAATTACAAATGCTTTCAACCTCTATTCATCAAAAAATACAACAGTTAACATAATTCATAATAACATTTCAGTTTGGTAACAATATTTATCATTTCAACCTATTATTGTAACATAAACAAGTTCATAAACTATACAATGCGCCTATGATTTTTCCTATCTAATCTTGTCCAAGGGGTTTTCAGAAGAATACTTCTAACATGCTTCCTAGGTTGAGCTTTTAAACGCGTGTACATGTCAGATTTTTCAATATCCATCTCTGCATGACCTAAAACATCACCACCATTTTCATTGAAACTTTTTCCAACAGCAGGTGTAACATCAAAAACATTCTCAGAATTGGACTTCTCCACACGATCACCTTCAATCTCTAACTCTTTCTTTGAATTTGACTTCCCAATAGATGATTCATTTTCTTCATAATGTTCCTGTGAACTACTGGTCACAAATTCATGAACTAACATGTCACACTTTTTATTCGAATTTGAATTCGTAACATCATCAACATGTTGCCACTTTTGTGCAACAAACATTGACAGGTTGTCAACCATTTTCTCCAGCTTGCCAATGGATGCCTCTTGGTCAACAATGATAGCAACCAAAGCTTCATTTTCTGCCACAATATCAGCCATAGATCGCCTTTGCAAGTTCTCCTTCAATCCAGCATTATGATGACCATCTAAGCCTTCTTTGACTATTTCAGTACACATCTCTTCATTGCTTACATATACCTCGGTAATCACCTATACAAAACAAAATAACCACAAAAAACATATTAAAATCAATACAAATTACAAAACAACCAATTGGTATAACACATATTAATTTAATCTCACTTCATTACACAGGAAGGCTTTCTCAATTTCTGCTTCACCAACTTTAACATGTATCCAATGAAGGATTCTAGGTAAACAACTATTTGTTTTAGCCAACTTCTTCTGACCAAATAAAACATGTTCCATTGCCCAGATCTGTTACATACAAACTTCAATTTCAAAAAAGTTACAATTGTAAGTTATAACACAATAACTTTTGTAACTAACATCAAAATATACCTGTAATGCAAATACACAACCAACCACATGACACTGTGATCTGTTTTGTCTCTTTCCCACACACAATGCAGCATCACACAAACTAGAAACCAAATACTCATAAATAATACGCCCCCAGTTATATTTTCCAATACAGGATAAATCATCTAATAATTCAAATAAACCTAAGTGAACTTTTCCACCTCTATTTGGGAAGAAAAACTCACTCAACCCTAACAATAAATATAATCTGCAAACATCACTTACTTCATCCCCTTTTATATGCTTTTGAATTTCTTCATAAACATTATGAACACTTACATCAATTGTGTCAAACAATCTCCTAGTATGACAATCAACTTCATCTTTAAACAACTTAAACATCTCTCCATTAACCCTAACCCCTAAACCTAAACAAAGGTCTAACTTGGTGAATGGAATAAAGACAGACCTAACTTCAAACCCGCCCCTCCTCTCTGACCATCTACTACACAATTCTAAAAGTAGTGTCCTACTCATTTTGGCATCCACATCAATGGATAATAGCCATGCAAAAGGTGTTGTTTGTATCAATGTCTTTTGCACATCTGTTAATAATGTGTTCACATGTGCCAAGTATTTTGTCCTGCATGAATGTCGTACATAAACCTATACATCAAAGTATACAATTGAATAAGTCAGACAAAGCATTTCACCAAATTAAATTTAAAAACATAATAAATCATCATGTGTATTCAAACCTGTTTCTCCATAGTGACTCTTCCAACTATCTCTATGCTTTGTTCTGAATTTCCATCAAATAAACAAGTTAGA